>CM074948.1:23588899-23601778 GCA_037577455.1 Pangasius macronema | reverse complement strand
GTAGGGCATCAGGATGGGTCAAGCAGCGAGGAGGAGCAGAAGGGGCATCAGGATGGGTCAGGCAGCGAGGAGGAGCAAAAGGGGTCTGGATCACTGGCATCTCAGAAGTAGCATGTGTACTAGAGAGTGAGGGAGAGAGAGTGATGGAGAGAGAGGAAGAGATTGCTAGGTAAGCTTTTGTCCTCCAATGGTTAAGGACAATGTACTCTGCAAGCAGGGACTCTGGCAAGACTAGCAATGACAGTGTAACTAAAAGAGAGAGCCAGAAGCTAACACAGACATGAGGGCACCCTGGGACATAAGGCAACTCCACCGTCCGTGTAGCTCAATGGTTAAACTGGTGGGCTGCCGATAAGTTCAAATCCCGGCGCTGCCTCTGCTGGGTCCTTGAGCAAAGTCCTTAACCTTCAATTGCTCGGTTATATAAAAATGAGCACTCTAGTTTGCTAAATGTAAGGGCAGATAAAGATAAATGTAAGAGCATCTGTCAAATGCCATAAATGTTCAATGTTTAACTTTGGTTGAAACATGGTGTTGGAATACAACTGGACGTGATCCAGCATGTAGAGTGGGAGGGGGGAAAGATGCCAGATCGGATGTAATCGGAATACCGATGTATTATTCAGATTGCCCTGATAATATTTTCTAAAAGGATACAATGGACTTTTTTTTTTTTCCTTTTCTTTTGAAAGCTTGCCAGAAAAGTTCACAGAGCATCTGGTTGAGTGCATCTGGTATCCCGTAGAACGCGGGCTTTCAAAAAAAAAAAAAAAAAGAAATGCAGAATTCACAGAACATGCTGACAGTGCTGCCATTTCTACCTGTGTGGGTTTTTTCCCCCTCAGCATTCCCAGGGATATCGTGATGGGGTTTGTATTCAAGAGAAAAAATAAGCTTCAGCAGTGCTCCAAGTGCTTCATGTACTAAAGTAGTGTTGAATGCCATCATATAGACCTAGGGTCAATAGCGCGTGTATGATGATGACCGGGGTACAACGATGGATTGCAGGAGGTCTGCATCTACTGCACTTGTTTAAGAAACGACAACAAAGTCAGCTTCCTTTTTACGCCATATTGATAATTCAGCATAACACACATGGCTAGTGATGACATTTTGATTATGAAATGAGCCTGTAGTATTTTATTTTATTTTTTTGAAAGAGGCGGCTTACACATACGAAATGACCATTAATTATTATTATTATTATTATTATTATTATTATTATTATTATTATTTCTTAGAAGTCTGGAGTACACGTCCAGTAAATTACAAGCTGAAAGAAAATTGTTGTGGTATGTCATTTGGAAATGTGGTTTCACACTCAGGGATATTAATATTATTGAGACAGTCATTTCTCTGCTTAAAAGCCCTTGTAATAATTTTGACCTGAGTCATTTCTAATGTGCTTTACATCCAACTCGGATATGAACTCTTCATAGAAAGTCATTATATTAACATATTAAATATTAATACATTTCCAATATCCTTCCAGGAAGGAGCGTCAGCGCGAAAGGCCCAGACTCCTGCTATGCAGCCTGTTCCGAGACCAGGTGGGAACGAGTGCACATCCATCTAGCCATCCATCCATCCTTCTATCCATCCATTTATACATCCATCTGCTGCATTTGGCAGTCGATTAACTTATTCACACACACCATCATGCACTGCATTTCCAAGCCCAATTTCATGCATCAGCATGCTATTTTTCCAGCGTTTTTTTCCCCCCCATTTCTATCCCATAACTGAAATTGTTACCAAATGTACCAACACAATAGCTGCACACATTTCCCCCTCTTGATTTTCACTTTTACAATGAAACTGCCCCACAGTGTAGAGGTCTTTATAATCATTTACATGGTATATTGCAGTATGTAAATTACAGAATTGTTGTCATGGACACTGCCGAGTGGAACTGAAGAGGACGCTGCAGAGGGTGGCGACAAACAAAGACGGCTCCTCATTTTTGTCAAATTTGAGGCCATGTAATGTAATGTGTGTAGTGCGTCATGCACAATGCCTCATGGTTCATTCACATTCAGTGAAAGCTTAATTAATAATAATTATGTGCTAGACCTACAAGTAGCCCATTTTCTTATCTCTGAGCAATGCTGGATTTGCAGTGTACGATTTTAAGCCTTATTTTGCCGTCGCGTACAAAAATTGCACATGGTAAAAGAATCCGTTGGTCGTGAGTTGAGATCGGCATTCTTAAAACACATAATGCGATATGCTCGTGTAGTCGATGACCGATGTAGTGCCAGTGTGACCCGAGATGGCCAACAACAGCGTTCTGGCACTGTGAGGAAAGTTTTTTTATTTATTTATGTGACGCTCATCTAAAATCCACCAATAGGAGGGCGCCATGCAATGATGCCAAACCAATGTGGCAGCTACAGATACGTTAGTGGCGATAGCAGAACGTGCTACTTGCATAGGAGTCAGCTTGTGTTTAACATAAAAACATGCTACCTTACAGTCTGTTAGAGAATTCGGCCGAGGTTTTATTAGGATCATTTTGTGCAGTGTGCCGAGTCATGATCTTAAAAGACCACTGAAATCTAAAGTGTAAAACTGGCTTTAGAGAGAAAAGGTAGAAAGATCAAGCTGTAAGTCCAGGTAGAGCATTACCACAAACCCAGCACACTGTTATCTGTTTCTCTGTAATTTGAATTTTTTTCCCCTTCATGTCGTTGGTGCGTGGGTGCGTGTGACTGAGTGATGGGCCAAGCCAAGCTGTGTGACTCGTCCTCTCGTCCTCGCTGATGTAGATTAATGTGCGGATGTGCGCTTATGAGCTCTAGACACGTGGAAAGCGAAATGGAATTCAATTCCAAGCTGAAAACTGACAGTTTACCATTTAGGAAATTGAAAAGATTTGGGGAGGTCGTGTAATCAGAAAAAATGGAGTATATCATAGTGGTAATGATGTTCAGCGATTATTTACATAACTTTGTTTCCTGGTTTTCTCAGTGCACGTTATAGGTGTTTCCTGCTTTTTAAATCAGCCTTTGTGAGGCTAAAATGTGTTTGAGCAGGATATACACTGAGACTCAAGCAGCAGGAAACACTGCAATCACCAAGACTTCACACAGCACGGCAAATCTGATTTATTCCTTAAATCTGATTTTCACACTGCACGTCCGCATTGCAGATTTCTTTGTTTAGACTGGAGTCACATTTTCTCACAATTCTACATCGGTTGCCGTGGTAATAATGTAGACATGTCGTGTGGAACAGTTATGTTACTTATCTTCCTAATCAGCTAGCAACCACCCGTATGGAAAAAAAAAAACGGTCGTTGGGTTATGCGGAGGTGCCAACATTTATGGTCTAGTCATAGAAATTTGTTTGTTGAGCCATTGCATCCGTGGTGATTATGGGAAATACCTGAAGACTATGCTCTAGTGTGCTTTATTTTTTATTTATTTATTTATTTATTTTTTCTTCAGGAAAAGCAGAGGTCAGATTGATTGTGCATAAAAGTTTGCCTGGCAGGTTCACCGAAGGGGAAAGGACTCGGGGTGTCAAAGATGCACGTTTCCTTTGGTACTGATTACTTTTCCTGTGTGCCGAATAACTTCGGGTTTGTGAGCCAGTAGAAAACAAGCAGGCAGAGCCATTGGCTGGTGGGTTGGTTAAAAAAAAATGGAGGAGCTGCGAATTAAAATAGTGGGCTTATTTAAAAAAGTGCTTTGAATTTTTGCCTAGCTGTTGATTTAATTGTTGACCGTGGCACTTCTGGGGGGAAAAAAAAGTGTTGCATTGTATCAAACCACAACCCCCAGAACAAACATCCTGCTGATGTGTGCAACTTGACAGTATCATATGATCAGTAAGCTAATAAACTACTAAAAAAAAAAATCTGGTATTCCTGTAGCAAGAGTTTAAATATGGTAATTGCTTCAGCTAAACCGTAACTTTTGCTACGTTTACTCATTGTTATAATAGTAATAATATAATTATGCAAGCTTTCTCTACGCTTGTAAGCTCGGAGCGACTGCACATACTCAGCACGCTCGTTGTGTGAAGTGAACTTTTATACTCGGCCGGTTGTTTATTAATCCATGCTAGGATCTAGATTGCAGTTAATTATCAGCTCAGTCAACATGTTTTATGTTTTATGGTGTTAGATTAAGTGGACCTGTCTTACGCTCCTTCTCCATCTCTGTCTCTGCGTGTTTCTTTGGTGGTGTTCTTGTTGTAAATTTGTCTCACGTCAAATACAACATCCTATTTGACTGGTCAAATTCCGTCCGGCTCTAACGAACCCATTTACAGACCTGCCCATGTTTATATGAGCATCATCTTCGGAGCTTGCAGCGCTCTCTTTAGTTTAGTTGTAGATGTGGCATGTTTGTACAGAGGGGCAGCGGCTTGCTCAGTCAACTGCACCTTTGTTTGTTCACAAGAACCGGACGTTTTCAGTGGCGCCAGAGCTGCTGTAAAAAGTTGATGATTAAAAAAAAATGCCTGGCCAACCACACTGACGAGCTGGTACGACTTTGGGTATCACGGTTACCTGGCTACATGAACTTCGGCCTGAATAAGTTTATAATTATACACCACTGGACCTTCTATATGGCAATATTCTGCAGATTAGACGATAGCGCTTCTCTTTGAGCCTGAGATTTGCGAAGCACACGGTGATGTTTGCGTGGAACATCTGTGTAGAATCTGTAGAAACTCCTTTCTCAGCAAAAAGCTAGGAGTCGAAAGTGAACGTAAATCTGTTCTTAACAAAAAAGACGAACACCCTCAGGGAAGAGAACAAGGAGCTCTCTCTCTCTCTCTCTCTCTCTCTCTCTCTCTTTTCACTTGCTTCAAGTGAAGATAAAAGAGGCCATGGATGATTACAGGAAGGAGATGAAGTACAACCTGGAGGGGGAAAAAAAAAAATCAATATAATGTGTGGGGGAGTTTGAAGAATATCACTGGTTATAGCTGCAGAACGGCAGAGGAGCCTCATCCATCATTACTGCTCATCCATCCATCCATTTATCAATCTATCCATCAGAAGGATCCACTGACATTCCGTAGAGCATCCATACATACTTGTATCTGTCCATCCATGCATCAGTCTATACATATATGTACAGAGGAAAGGACACACATCTGTCCATCAAGACATTCTTGACACACGTCAGTCCGTCCATCCATACGCTCCATTCATATATCGATCTGTCCATCCATCCCACCCGTATATCCCTCCAACTAGACACCTATACATTCACCCATCCACCCAACCATCTTCTATCTATTCATTCATCCATCTGTCCTCCACCAATCCTTTGTCCATCTGCCCACCAATTCTCTATCTATCCCCAGCATCCTCTATCCATCGCTCGAGCCACCCTCCATCCTCTGTCCATCCACCAATTCCCTGGCTGTCTACCCATCCTCTACCTATCCCTCTATCCTTTATCCATTCATCCATCCTTTATCCATCTACTCATCTTCTGCACATCCCCATCCTCTACCTATCATTTATCCATCCCCTCATCCTTTATCCATCTTCTATCTTTCCCCCATCCTCTACCTATCCACCCATCCTCTATCTATCCCCATCCTGTTCTCATCCACCAATTCTCTATCCATCCACCAATTCTGTGACAGTCCCTCCTCCATCTTCTGTCTATCTATCCACCTGTTCTCCATCTATCTACCCATTCACTATCAATCTATTCATTTACCCATCCTCTATTTATACACACACAGGAATTAAAGCATTGAATAATAGAATTGAACCCTAGAATAATGAAATTAATTTTAATAATATAACTTATTAAACTGCTTTTCATTTTCTCTTTGCAGTCTCTCAAGCAAGACCTCCTCCAAACCAAAAGAAAGGTACTTCTTCCTCATTTTCTTGAACCTGAGTAGCGTCAGCGTGTTAATGTATTACAAGATTACTGTTAAAGTGCAATCTTGTGCTACCGTTTTTATGCTTAACTTCTGTGTCCGTACTTACACTACACAGATACCGTGTGTACCAAGTGAAAGTTGTTTGGTAATGGTGGATCCGCCGGGTGTCTCTGTATCACTTAACATCTGATGCTACACGCCCTGCTGTTTTTATTTTTCGAGATTTATTTATTTATCCTCCTGACTGCGCAATACTCATTCGTTGCATTGCAGCGCAGCATATCGAGCCATTGGCTGCTGTGAATTGACATGCATTATAGTGTGAAGGAGCGATACACCCCTTTTGGTGTTCATACAGAAACCCTTATCATGTTTGTTTTTGCGAGGTGTAGCATTCGATTGTTCTTGTTTAGGGCCAAAGTGCACTGCTTATCATAAAAATCCTACGTAGTGTAAGTATGGCAAAAAAATCAGGTACTTTTTGTCTTTGTTTAGGCTCGAGAACTCCGATCATCATCATCCCAGCTGCTACGACTTCCTTAATCACAATGCTCAATGCTAAGGACCTCTTGCAGGACCTGAAGTAAGTGTGATGAAGCTTTCCCTTATTTTCACTTTGCGGACAAACTGTTTGCATATGATTGTTATCGCTCCATCAGTAGACAGTGTATTTGTTTATGCAAAGCTGTTTTGTGACAGTGTCAATTGTTAAAAGTGCTATACATATAAAATTTTGACTTTTGTCAAAACTCAAATTGACTTTTGAGATAGATAGATAGAAGCCTTCCTATCTATCTATCTATCTATCTATTTATCTATCTATCTATCTATCTATCTATCTATCTATTTATGTATTTTTAGGCAGGTTACTCGTATTGTAGAATGACACTGTAATTCCTTCTTAAGATATTGATGTCTGCTTTGCTTTGCCATCATTAATCGTGAAATACGTCCGGATCGCCACAACACACACTAAGTTTACTTCACACAGTGTCACCTGGTATTGGATCTCATTTATTTATTTGTTTGTTTGTTTGTTTATTGCGAGTATGAATAAATGATCCACTCACCAAACACTGATCGTGCAGTTGAGCAACACCAACTTTACACTTCTCAATTCTAAATGCTTCAAACGGAAACGCAAATGAATTCGAAAGTTTGTCCACTCGTAGGTTCGTGACGTCCGACGAGAAGAAGAAGCAGGGCATCCAGCGGGACAACGAGGTGCTGCTGCAGAGGCGTAAAGAGCAGATTCAGCCCGGAGGATCCAGCATCAACGTCACTGTTCCCTACCGAGTGATCGACCAGCCGCTCAAACTGGCACCTCAGGACTGGTAACACGCACACACACACACACACACACACACACACACACACACTGTTTTTAACTCTTCAGAGCCACAGTTAAGGGTTCTAGAGTTATTGGTTGTATTCACCATAAGCAAAACCATTCTTTTATTTATTTATTTATTTTTTTAATTAAAAAAAATATATATATTTTTTAATTAATTAATCGTTTGTTTTTTTTGTTTATTTGTTCACCACTAGGTGGTAGTGGTGTCGTTGTTTTTAGGTTGTCCATACCATTGGCCTGCGAGTTCTGCTTGTTATTTTGTTTATTTGCTTGCTTATTTGTTTATTCCTCCACCATGTGACGTGACAGTCTAGCAGCTCGCATGTGGCGTTTCGTTTAAAGACCGAACACACAGCGAGTGCAAACAAGGAGAACAAAATGAGGCATTCATGTTCTATAAATAATTCCAGTTTAAATGAGCTTTTTGTGTCTGTTCTCTGAAAGTTAATGAAGTCAATGTAGTACCCGCTTTTTTACGTAATTAATTCTGATTGGAACAAGGTCTTTAGGACTATTTTTAGTTTTTGAAACAAAAGCAGAGGAGATTAGACTGTGGCAGGTCAGCCGTTGTTTAAACTATTATTTTAAGAATTGCAGTAGGAGTGAGAGATTTAAACGACACATCTTTAAATGGTTTTAAGTACGCTTTAAAGTGCGTTTCAGGGAGTGTCTGTGGATTTGCTGTGGAGCCTGAAAATCACAGGACATCAGTTAATTATTAGCACATTGTGCTTGGGTTACTCCTGGCAGTAAATCACTCGTACAAACCCGTGAGAATTTGTCTTCAGTCTTTGTTTTCTGTTTGTCTTTGGATGCTTTCACTGTAAAATGAATACTGTACACAGGTTTGCATCTTTCACTTCAACTAAACAGCACGTCCTTTTTGTTTTTTTTTTTGCTTTAAAGTACATGTAATCTGGGACGTTTCTAACTGAAAGTATAAGATGCAAGTGTAGACTCAGTGCCGATTGATTAATTTAGCATCGGAAAGTGACGATTGTGTTTGTAAATGAATACGACTGAAGGGCAGGTATGAAGTTTCCGCTAAACAAAGCCAAAAAAAACCAATGTTTTTTATTGAAATTATGGTTTAATACATGAAAAGGTTTTCTTTACACCCACTCATGACTACACTTATCATTTGAGCAGTGTTGAAATAAGGCATAGTTGTTTTTTTTGTTTGTTTGTTTTGTTTTTTTGGATAATTAATTAATAAACTACACATTTAGACATATTGTAAAATGTAAGCACCAGACAGCATTCACAGTCCTGCTCGTTTCTTGAGATTATGTGGCTTAAAGTGTAAAGTTTGTAGCTTTAGTCACAACGTTATAGAGCACTCTGAAATTAACCTCACGTTTACAAAAAAAAAAAAAATCCAATGTATAGTTTGTTAGACTTGTTCTCCAGAACCATTATTCTGAAAATGGAGTCGATGAAGTATAGCATGGACGTTTTGTTTTTAATGTAGTAAATGACCTCACCATGAAGGAGGAGGAGGAGATGATGATGAGGATGATGATGGTGTTAAGTTATTACAGCTGGAACTCTAATTGCTCGCTTGAATAAAACCTCATGTAACCTCAATAACTTAAAAACAAGTACACGTAATTTTGTGGGGGTTTTTTGTTTGTTTGTTTTACAGACGTAAGCCGTAATTAATCCAAACGAAATAAATGATTGTTCAGGTTGAGCTAATGTTTATTGTAGCTCATGTGTAATGAGTTGTATTTAAGTGTGACTTTTTAATTAACGTTTGTTTTTCCTCCTCCAGGGACCGTGTGGTGGCCGTGTTTGTTCAGGGTCCTGCCTGGCAGTTTAAGGGCTGGCCGTGGCTTTTGCCTGACGGATCTCCTGTGGACATTTTCGCCAAAAGTACGTTTTTGTTTTGATCATAAAAAATAAAAAAAAATGTTCTTGGCATTCATACCAGAGTCGTGGTTGTGTCATTTGTAGTTTGTTTGCTTGTGGGTGTGGCCTGCCCAGAGTTTGTTTTTGTTTTTTTTGTTTTTTTTTTAAGTTCTGATGAGAAACCATAGTAGCTATGTATACATTCTAAAGCTAAGTTCACTTTGTGTTCAAGTTATTGTGCGATTATCCACACTTTTAGTCAAACAAACTAAATGTTACTAATCTAATTGGAAGCAATCTAGCTGTACTAGCTTCACGCACTCACCAGAGGCACAAACGATTTCTCCTACTTCCTTTCCAAGCTTTAATTTTCTTCGTAATGTCAGAGAGGTAGTATATGACGGGAAGATGAAAACACGGTTATAAGTTTTTCTTCCACTGCTGCACATCAAAATAGAGGGAGAAACTAAAATTGCTAGTGGGGAACTGAAGAAATGTCCGAGCCGATCGTTTGAATTTGTCGCTTTACAGCATCAAATCTCACTTTGAATCGCTTGTCGTTGAAATCGCGGCTCCATGTCACGAAGGTACGTAGAAAATGATCGATCGTCCGTCGCTCTTTCACTCGCTAGCTCTTTTCAGTTTGTAGGTTTTTTTTTTATTTTTATTTTTTTATTTATTTAAACAGAGCTGTCGAGGGTTTTCAGTGAAGAGGGTCATTGTAACATGCGGTGAGACTTGAAGTGTCCGGTCGATCGTGTTTTAGGTGCTGACGTGGTGCTGTGTTCTTCTGTCCCTCAGTCCGAGCATTCCACCTGAAGTACGATGAAGCACGCATGGACCCCAATGTGCAGAAATGGGACGTGACCGTGCTGGAGCTGAGCCACCACAAGCGCCACCTGGACCGACCCGTCTTCCTGCGCTTCTGGGAGACACTGGACAGGTACAACAGCAATACAACACAACAACAAATTGTCACTGAGTGATAAAGATGGTGTTCGTGACGTGTGTGAAAGAGAGTGTGTGTTGTACGAAAGATTCAAGATACTGATGGGGAGGGGGAGTGTGTGTGGAGTGTGATAATGGTAAATGTGGGTGTGTATAGGGTGTGTTGGTTTGTGTGTCTTTATCTGTCTCTTATTTTGTCTTTATTTATACATATAAATATACACTGTCTGTATCTTTTGTGTGTCTTTGCTCTTTACATCTGTGGCCTTGTTGTGTTTGTTTTTTATGTGTTGGAAGCATACAGAACAGCTGATACAGTAAACTTAAAGTACACACTGATTACGCTGTATACATTTCAAACTACACTATATGGACGAAAGTATTGGGACACCTGACCATTACTACAACAGGGACTTTAATGACATCGCATTCTAAATACATGAATATGGAGTTGGTCCTCCCATTACAGCTATAACAGTTTCCACTCTTCTGGGTAGGCTTTCAACAAGATTTTGGAGTGTTTCTGTGGGAATTTTTGTCCATTCATCCAGTAGAGCGTTTGTCAGGTCAGGCACTGATGTTGGACAAGAAGACCTGGCTCTCAGTCTCCATTGAAGTTCATCCCAAAGGTGGGGTTGAGGTCAGGGCTCTGTGTGGACCAGGCAAGTTTTTCCACACCAAACTCATCCAACCATGTCTTATGGATCTTGCTTTGTGCACTGGAGCACAGTCATGCTGGAATAGAAAATGGACTTCCCCGAAATGTTTGGGGCTGGAAGCACAGCATTGTCCAAAATGTCTTGGTAAGATGAAGCATTGACATTTCCCTTCACTGGAAGTAAAGGGCCTAGCTGCATACCATTATCCATCCTCCACCAAACTTTACAGTTGGCCCACCGCCAACCCCAGACTCCGCCTATCAGACTGCCAAACAGAGAAGCATAATTCGTCAACACTGCTCCAGAGTCCAGTGGCAGCGTGCTTTACACCACCCCATCTGATGCTTGGCGTTGTACTTGGTGTGAAGCTTCCAGCCAGCTGCTTGGCCGTGGATACACATTCCCTGAAGCTCCCACCGCAGTTTTTGTGCTGATATTAACACCAGTGGAAGTTTGGAACACTTCAGCTATGGAATCTGCAGAGCGTTGGTGACTTTCACTCTGTGACCCCACTCTGTGACCCCACGTGGTCTTCCGCGTCGTGCCTGAGTTGCTGCTGTTCCTACACGTTTCCGCTTTCCAATAATAGCACTTACAGTTGTCCGTAGAATATCTAGCAGAGATGAAATTTCACAAACTGACTTCTTATTGCAAAGGTGGCATCCTATCACAGTACCACGCTTGAATTCGCTGAGCTCTTCAGAACAACCCATTATTTCCACAAATGTTTGTAAATGCACACTACATGGCTAGGTGTTTGATTTCATACACCTGTGGCAATGGGTCTGAATGAAACACCTAAATTCAATAAGTAAGGTGTGAGGTGTGTCCCCAGTACTTTTGTCCATATAGTGAATATCTACTACACACTTTTTCCTTTCGTACTTAACTCCTCTGAATGTGTGTGTTTGTTTGTTTGTTTCCAGGTACATGGTGAAACACAAGTCACACTTGCGCTTCTGAATCCGCTTTATCATCATCTACAAAATCAACGTGTGGATTCGCCTTGATACAGCCAGCAGCACTTTTAGTCAGGCATTCAACAACATCTAGGCTTCTGTGTGTGTGTGTGTGTGTGTGTGTGTGTGTGTGTGTGTGTGTGTGTGTGTGTGTGTGTGTGTGTGTGTGTGTTTGGGGGACAGATATAAAGAGTGAGGCTTATCCAGTTTGTTTTCCATGCAGCTGTGTGTGAAAAAGAAAGATCTCGGAGAGGAAATGAGATCATTTATAAGTGTCTTCTTTTTCCATTACTGTTCATTTCTTTTGGGGATTTCTTCTTCTTCTACTTCTTCTACTTCTTCTTCTTCTTTTCTTTTTTTTTTTATTAAGTATTCTGATGTAAAAATGATTAAAGTGGAGACAGTCCCTTACGGAAGTTAATAAAACAACTGCCATTTGTAAAAGTGCTCACTGTAGACTGAGTTTCTTTTCTTCAAGATTTACAGCTCACATGCAGTTAAAAGCTTTATCACGAGGGGGCGCTGTAACACAACAAGCATTAATTACACTTCACCTGGACCATATATATATAGAAATAAAAAAACAAGGAATTATATTAACTGGCACCACCTAACAACTGCACAACCCAAAACTATAGCTCAAAAAACAAACAAACTGCACAACAAATACAAACGTAACACAATCCCAGTTCAACAACAGCGCTACAACTCAACAACAACAAAAAACCCTAACACAACATCTCATATTTATACCTCAGTGCTGTTGAAGTTGTTGTTTAATTATCTATAACAGCAGCTCGGACAGTAGAGCAGGTTTATATTAATGCGCTCGTTCTAATGTATTATCGTTTATCATCGTTACCATAGCAACAGCTCATTCATAGGGACGTGCACAGCGGGAGCTCCACATAAACAGATTAAAAAATATTTGATTATTAAACAAAGGAAAAACTTGTAATCATTGATATGGTGACATTTTCTGTAAGGAGATGTTTAACATTTATGAAATAACAGTGTAACAGTCAGAAGTAAAGCTATGATTAACACACTTGGCATCACAACAATATTATTCTAAATCATTATAATACATTGTATAATGTCTTTGCTCTCGTTTTGACAGTGATATCTGCTACTGAGACAAAATCTGATTATGAATCAAAGACAATCGGCAGAGCATCTTGCTATTAAGTGAATTTTCAGTGCTTCACATCTCGATTTAGTCCCAATTTGTGATTATCCTCAACTC
>CM074948.1:23549575-23562848 GCA_037577455.1 Pangasius macronema | reverse complement strand
TAATACTAATACTAATACTAATACTAATAATAATAATAATAATTTTAAAAAGCTGCAAGCAGTATCATTGGGGGCCAATCCCCTAGACTCAGTGAGCCACATATACACAGAGATGGTACAGTTGTTGCCTGAGCAATCACAGGAAAGCAGAGCCAAGAGTGATTTGTAGTTTCACTCATGATGTGACTACAGTTCTACAATTCTCTGACTGTAGGAGGAAAGTTCTAGATGAAAAAATGGGCAGCAGGGTGGCATTGCTGCTGCAGTTGGCACTACTGCTCTGACCTGTGGTGTTGTCTGTTGCTAGTTTGACCTGTAGTCATGATTGCTACTACTCTGACCTAAATTTTTTCTTCATGCAATTTAAAACATTAAAGGTGTTTTTCCACATTTTGCGCAAGTTTAGACAGGTCTCAATAGGATGTGAGCCAAATTTGGCAAAGATTGGACAAAATTTGGAGGAGGAGTAGCATTTTCTTGTATGTTCTTGTAATGTTTGACCAATAAGTGGTGTGGTCACGAAATTTGAATAGCCCCAGGCCATGATCCTGAAGATGCCTACCAAGATTTGTGTCAGTGTGCAAGGTCATTGCTGAGATACTTCCACTTCCTGTTTGGTGGCTTCGCCATCAGATTTTCTGGCACAATAAGGGCAACCCATTTGGAATATCAATAACTTTTGTCCAGGTTGGTCTGACTATGATGTATGCCAAATTTGGTGTTGATTGGACATAATTTGTAGTGAAAAAACCTTTTAACAAAATCCAAGACGGTCGACAGGAAGTACACTTGAATTTTAGATGCTGGTGTGCATTCACTTCGGCATACTCCAGGGAATTATAGGAAAATTGAACTGTGAATTTCTCAGTACAAAAGAAGAACTTCAAATGATAAGGATAAAAATTATAGTTGTTACAGTTCTTGACCAAAAGGTAGCATAGTCACGAAACATCTTGGGTATATTCAGGGCATGGTACTGAAGATACTTATAAAGTTTCGTGGTGATACTTAGATGCATTGCTGAGATACATGCTCACATCATGTTTTTTGCATTTTCCAGCATGTTCTCCTGGAACGTGAAAACGTAAAATTTTGAATATCAAAATTCCTTTCATAACTTTTGTTCAGACAGGTTTCAAGATGATGTGAGCCATATTTGTCGAAAATTGGTCAAAATTTGGAGGATGAGTAGCGAAAATGGCAGTTAGATGTAAGCAATTTTTTAATGTTATTGTTACTTTTGACCAGTAGCACTGGCACGAAATTTGTTGCACTGGGTCAGGGAATGGTCCTGAAGATGGAGACTTTGCTGTCAGAAGAAGAAGAAGCAGCAGCAGAAGAAGTATAATAATAGGAAAAGGTTAGAACAAGAATATAACTATTTGTTAATTCTAACAAATCAGTAATTTGCAGAAATTAATACCACATTTTATTCATACAGATAATACTATTGCCTCTTATTATTAGGGGGCCAAGCACCAAAGGTGTGTTGGCACCCTATTGTTATTCTACCTCTTCTTTTTCTTCTTCTTCTTCTGGCTAGGGTATCTATGGCAGCCCATAGAACCATCTGGTAAAAAGTTGTCAAATTTGGCACACTGATTGGGGAAGGTCATTCTGACCACATTTGGGCCAAGTGCTGCCGATGCTCTAGTACCATCATTGGGGTCAAATTTTGGCTTAATTTGGAAGTATATTTATGGCCATAACTTTTGAACCATGTGTCCAAAATTTAAAAGCCTCCCTGGATTCCCTCGGTTGAGACGAGTTCAACACACCATATGATGTCAATTTTTGCCTCATTAGATTTTTTGCACTACTCCTCCTACAAATTTTGTCCAATCGTGACAAAATTTGAGATACGCCATCTTCAGAGTAAGCCTCACAAAAGTTATCAAAAGAATTTGATTGCGCCAAACAGTTTGCTCATAATAGGCCAATGAATCTGACAGCGACGCTGCCAAACAGGACGAGAGGCTGTATCTCAGCAACAACTTCTTGCACTGACACAAAACTTGGTAGGCATCTTCAGGACCATGACCTAAGGCTATGCAACAAATTTCGTGACAGTGCCACCTATTGAGCAAACACAATAACATGCCAAAAAATGTTTCCATCTAACTGCCATTATTATTATTATTATTATTATTATTATTATTATTATAATGCCTTCTGAATAAATTGTTCACTAGGCATCTATTAACAATTACTCACATTATTTTGCACTCTCTTGCTCTCTCTCTGCAATGCAAACTCTGAAAAAAAGGAACCACACAAGTTCACACTCATCCCTACCACTCATTCCCCAGGCTCCACCTTCCATTTGCAAATGGACACTCGACCACTCCCCCGCCACTTTATAAACACTATAAACTGATGTTTGGGTTACCACTTCACCTTTCATAATGGCAATGATCTTTATTAATACAGCTAATAATAAGTCACTGTGATAACAAGATGTAGGTATGTAATATCTATACCCCTACTTAATAAAACTTTATGGTGATGATTTATTAAGGAGTGCGTACAAGATCATTAAGTTGTGGGAACAATTAAGACAATCATGCTGGTAATCTTGCCACTTAAACTTAAGGATGTGAAAGAGGACAAGTTTTTCCTTAATTAACATAATATCATGGTGCTGTTGAGTTCTGGAATTTATTTTACATTTATGGCATTAGGCAGGTGCCGTTGTCCAGAGCGACTTATCATTATCTCACTTATACAACTGAGCATTGAGGGTTAAGGGCCTTGCTCAAGGGCCCAGCAGGGGCAGCTTGGTGATGCTGGGATTTGAATGCTCAACTATTCCTATCAGGAGTCTAACATCTTAACCACTGAGCTACCACTGCCTGTGACCAAACTGATTGGTCAGGGCAGCTATTATACAAAAATTTATGAACACCTTCAGACCAGGTTCTAACACTAACAGGTATCTAACACTTCATCACCATGAGAACCCCATGCCCAAACAAGGTGGTTGTAGCATAACATTAAGTGTTATTCTTGGCCTCTTGTTTGCTTCTCCAACTAATTTGCTCACTTTTAGTGGATGGCCTCCTCATGCCATCCATCCATTTTCTGTACCACTTATCCTACAGGGCCACCCTGCACCCGCTCCTCTTTCCAGATTTATTAATAGATTTAATTGCACTCCATGGCATGATCAATGTTTAGGATTTCTTTTAATAACCAAACCCTAATTGATAATTTTCCAGAACCATTCTGTTTTGGTAGCTGCTCTGTCTTCTTTAACAACCTCTGGATTTTTCCAGGACCAGGTGAATTTATATTCACACAATGAAATTTGACACTAATTATGTCACTTCTGATGGCAACCAGAACTAACGTAGAGGGTTCACAGCAATCGGGATAAATACTTATGCCATCAAACTTTTAACATTTTAATTTGTAAATAATTTTTAATTGCCATGGCCGCCTCATGGTCCTGAGCTCAGGTTACTCTCTGAGTGGAGTTTTGCATGTTCTCGCTCATGTTTTCGTAGAACACTGAACTGGTAATAGTGATTCTGTCATCAAGGTTAGACAAAACTGGTTTGACTTCAAATGCAGTTGCATTTTAATACTACTGTATATTCCGTATTTTTCCTTCATCAGCACAATTTCATACATAAACTTATCCAACATTTCACTGGACCCAACAGTATACAGTAAGTGCTATATCATAAACCCAAATCATACTGTTGAGGATTACACAAAGAACAAAAGATAAAACAGTAACATAATCACATTCCATTATATGTTATCTCACTACATCACCAGTAACAACACACTATACATCTATAGTATCCATTACAGAACATGTGTGCAATTTGCTTATTACAGAATAGACCAGGCCAAATCCTGTTTATTTACTCTTCACATCCAGTCACACTATGTTGTTGCATATCTATTGTGTTTCAAATGTTCTTGTGTCTATTAACCATAATAACACATTTGATGGATATGTATGCTCAGAACTGTAACTACAATGTGAAATCAAAAAGTTTGCACCCCCCCATGCTTTCTGAATGCAAAAAGGGAAAATGTACTTCTATTTTAAAATTGGCCTTAAAAAAAAAAGATTTCACTCCAAAATGTTAATGCACAAAAAACAATGGAAATACATATGTTACATAACAAATAAAATTAAAATGTTTTCTTTCTTCTTCTCTAAACATTTTTATTATAATTATCTATTAATAAAGATTACATGGAACTTCCGCTGTACAATTTCCTGTGAATGAGCCACTACCATAGAAACGATAACTTTTTCAAACCTATTAGAGCTGAAAATTATTCAACACCATCGGACCAATCAGATTTGAGAATTCAACAACAATGTGGTATGCCTGATCTGATGTAACTATAATTTCATGATAATCTTATTATACACTTTTGACTATGATACACTTATTTGCAAAACATATTAAATGGTTGATATTAGTTACAAATTTTGTCTTCTAAGGGGCTTTTAAAACGCTACTGAGCATGCTCAGAGGAGGCTGAGTCGAGGCCGAGCAGTGTGCTGAGGTATGAGGGCTCCCTCGGGTCCAGGATCTGATCCGACCGCACCGGGTGCACGATGTTGGCTGGCTGAGGAGTGAGCGTGTATTTTTCCAGAAAGACCAGATCAGTGGACGGCTGATACCCACCCGGCTGCTGCTGGAGATCAGCTCCGGATTCCTCAGGAATCTGGACTGGCACCAAAGCAACAGGGACGCACACTTCAGCCGATTTGGAAGTCTGGGACGTTTCAGGTGTTTGGGATGAGGCCGGGTTGGGAGGGCGCGCACTGTGGACGTGGTCCACATGGTATTTGAGCTTGTCCTTGCGTTTGAAGGCGGCGCTGCAGTGAGGGCAGCTGAAAGGGCGCACCTCAGAGTGGATGACCATGTGCTTGGTCAGAGTTTTCTTGATGCGGAAGGTTTGGTTGCAGATCACACAGCGGTGAGGCTTCTCTCCTGGTTAAAAAAAATATATACGTTTGATCAGAATTAAATTTATCATGAAATTACGGCACTGGTTTACAATAGGATAAGGATAAGGGGTGTGGTGGTGTGTCTGTGTTAGTCTTAAAGGAGGAGTGGCCTCTTTGCATATCAGTCACACTAAAGGAGGCGTGGCCTCTGTCTGTCACTCTTAGAAAAGGAGGCACGGACTCTGTGCCTATCAGTTACACTAAAAGAGGCGTGGCCTCTGTCTGTCATTCTTAGAAAAGGAGGCACGGACTCTGTGCCAGTCAGTCACACTAAAGGAAGCATAGCCTCTGTCTTTCACTCTTAGAAAAGGAGGCATAGCCTCTGTGCCAGTCAGTCACACTAAAGGAAGCATAGCCTCTGTCTTTCACTCTTAGAAAAGGGGACAGGGCCTCTGCGTCTGCCCTTCTTGGAAAAGAATGTGTGGCCTGCGTCTGTCAGTCTTAGTAAAGGAAGTAGAGCCTTGGTGCCTGTCAGTTTTTAGAAAAGGCATGGCTCATGTGTCTATCCCTCTTAATAAGGGTAGTGTGGCTGCCTTGCCCATCAGTCATACTAAAGGAGGCATGACCTCTGTGCCTGCCAGTCTTTCTATAAGATGTGTGGCCTCTGTGTCTCCAATACCCAGTGAACAAGGTGTGGTCTCTGCACCTGTCAGTCTTAATAAAAGAGGCATGGCCTCTGTGCCTATCATTCACACTAAAAGAGGGGTGTTCTCTGGGTCTGGCAGTCTTAGAAAAGAAGGCGTGGCCTGTGTGCCTCTCAGTTTTAGTATATGGGGGCATGGCTATGCTTGACAGTCTTAATAAAGGAGGCGTGGCCTCTCTGCCTGTCAGTCTTAATAAAGTAGGTATGGTCTCTGTGCATGACAATTCCAGGGATAGAGGCATGGCTTCTGTGACTGTCAGTCTTAGAAAAGGAGGCGTGGACTCTACACCTCTCAGTTTCCAGGAAGAAAATTACACTGTGGACCAGAATGTGAAAACACCCATTACACTTACTAAGTATTATTTCTTCCAACCAATGCAAAAACAATAAAAGTGAAATTGAGCACAATGCAGCTCAGCTCTGAATCACACTGCAGTGAATCATTAGTTGCCCTGGATTTATCTTTACATCGGATCACTGACAATGTACACTGTATCATCTTGGGAGGAGAGATAACGTTACCTGAATGTGTCCTGAAGTGCGTCATCAAATTGGTTTTTCCTCTGAACTCTTTCTTGCACACTTCACACTGGTGTACTACAGCCTTGTACCTGCAGGTTCAGAAAAGACACACACATTATTCTGTACGAAGACTAATGATCAGTCAAACACAGTGTAACAGAATATACTGATCTGATTTAAGCATGTAGAAATATTAAGGGTTTTTTTACTTTCTCCACACTTTCTCTCCCAGGTGAATACTTTTGTAGTGGACGTTCAGGTGATCGGCGCGTCTGAAACACTTCCCGCACTCTTCACACTGATGCGCTCTCTCGCCTGAGGGGATAGGAATTGTGTGTTACACTACAACATGCCCTTGTCATTTCTTTTTGGATGTATGAATCCTCAGCAGTGTAATGTAAGCTAGAAAAAAAACTGCTGTAAGTCACCCTGACAATCCTGTTATTATATTTCACAGTCAGGGCTGTTAGGTCAAAATTGGCAGGAAAATGTGTACACATACATCATAAACGTCATCACTACACAACTTTAGGCATGAAAGAAGACCTGCTACAGAGTGACTGGCAGGATCTGTAGCCAATCAGGAGATAAAGAGTGCAAGAGTGTAGAATATAAGAAGAATAAGGATTCAGGATGGATGGAGACATTCATTTGTTTTTGGTTTTTTTTTAGTTTGGTGAGAAGTTTGTGATTGTGTAGCTGCTGTAAATTCTCTCTGAACGTGTGCACTTGCAGCTGTGAGATTGATCTGGGCGGCGTAGAAGGACACAGCACAACCCACACTACTGACCTTCTTCTACAACTGTATGGCAGCATATGGTCTATAAATGTTAAAAATGTAAGATTCAAAGTAGACATAAACTTTCACTTAAAACATTCAATAAAAAAATTAAATATGTAAAAATAAATTTAAAAAATTGCAGATATCAAGCAAATCTTAATATATATATATATATATATATATATATATATATATATATATATATAAAATATAAAACAGCATTTATTTAATTTTACTTGTTTACATATTCTCTGTCAAATAAGATTTCATTCCTGTGTGCTGTAACATATTCAAAAAATAAATAAATAAACAAATAAAGCCCAGCTATTTTAGAAAGCTGCCACCTAGTGGTCATTGTTAGTTGCAACAGACAATAAATTCTAGGTTTATGCATGTTAACATTTTGATATACGCTACAATGTTTTAAGTATTTTAATTTAACTCAATTTAAAAGAATCTCTCACACACACACACACACACGCACATACACACACAAAAACTTAAAATGAAACTTCAAAAAGCTTTACAAGCTATTACCTGTGTGTATTTTCTTGTGTTTCTTTAGATGATCGTGTCGAATGAAAGCTTTTCCACATTCTTCGCACTCATAGCGTTTATCATCATGGTGGACGCGAAGATGGAGCCTGGAGAGATGGAAGAGGATTTAAATTTTACAAGCAAAAGACTCTGATTTATTAAAATCACAAACAATGCACCCTAACTTGCATGCACACGTGGGATAGTGTGTGTGTGCAAGTGCAAAAAGTGGGTGTGTGTTACAGATGACGTACAAAGAATGACTAAATGCCGTCACATGCAAAGTAGATGTAGAAAACAATATGCATATTAGGCTATTTTGCATGTGTTATTTGTTTTGTTGTTGTTGTTTTTTTTAAGAGGTGGCGAGTTCAGATCTGCTTTCAGTGTAAGTTTATTTTGCTACAAGAGCTAAAGCTATTAAAAATGCTTAACTCACTCATTTGATAACTAGATCATTTGATTCAGGTTCGACTCTTTCTAACTCCCAAATGGCAAAATAATATAACATTACTTTGCCAGAAATTTTATAAAATATATTTAAATCGTTTCTTGTAAAATGAGCAAAGTATTACAAAGTCAAATGCTATGTAAGGAGATTCAATTCCTGATACAAAAAACATCTCATGTATGCAAGTATCTCTCAAGGTTGACTCAAAGAGTCGACTCATTTGCAAATGACACACGTCTAATTCTAAATATTAACTGAGCTGTGTTACTGGTCGTGATTTCATCCAATAAGAACACACTTGACTGGACTGGTACTGCACTTACTATTTACTAATTAAGGCAAAATTGGAGTATTTGGATCTATTTTGTTGTATGAACAATTGTTACACATTTCTGGGCAGATAAGATGGGCGGGGTTACATTTCTCTGGAACCTTCTCTGCACCTGTAGGAGCTGCCGTGTCGGAAGCTTTGTCCGCAGATGCTGCACAGGTGTGGTTTCTCCCCGCTGTGGATCCTCAGGTGCTCCCGTAACGTTGTCCTAGAAAAGGAAAATGACAGCCGGAGCTCAGGGGGATCAGAAGACTGTGATGCTCAAATCCAAGCCTTTTAATCCCTCTCGAGTTGGATATTACCTCAGTTGCAAATTACTTTGGGCAAAATTATGTCAAAAACGAAATTAAAAATACAATATAAAACAAGACAAATTGTGACCATTCCAAATCAACTGCAAATCCCTTAAAAATGTTCCTGGAGTGGAGAAAGAAAAAAGAAAAGAAAAATGCTGCAGTGAAGTACGTATAGTTGCTCTTAAAGTAATAACATTATACAAAATCACTCTACATCTATACCAGGTGTCAGTTTCATTCAAAATAGATTTTAAATCATAATTTAAAGCATTCAAAGCCATGAATTCAGATGTTAGATTTTTAAATTGAATCTGTGAGTGGCTGTGTTCCAAATCAAGTTCGTCATCGTTCTCTCATCAGCTTCATCTTCACGTCAGCACGATTTTGCTTTTGTAATTCATGCTACATGCAATTATTCATTTTAATGTTCCTATTTATTTTTTTATTCATTTTATTTGTTTGAGTTTGTGAGGGGAAAATATATAATATACAGCAGAGCTTACGGTATAATATTATTCTAAATAGGTCGTAACTGAACTAAAGTAAATGAGAAAATATAATAGATACGAGAGATACTGCTCCATCAATAACATTTTTCCTATAGACATGTGTGATATAGGGGAAAAAACGAACAAAATACTCCATGTTGTGCTGTTAGAGAAAAATAATCATGAAGCAAAGTTACCGTTACCTTATACTACAGTGGTATTTTTTATTTATAAAAAAGAAACGTGTGAAAACATCCACGAAACACAAAAGTTTGTTCCTGTTCCTGTTATGTTATAGCAGCTATAAACAGTCATTCCATCACCAGTCTCTCTTTTTTCTCTCTAAGTTAACAAGACCAAAAAAATACAGCTTATCATGTTACGAGAAACTGCAAAGCATAAACTTTGTTCTGAAGCTGTCGCAAAACTTAACGTTAGAGCTTTACCTCTGACTGGTACAAAGCCCTGACACTGGAGACTCCTTCCATAAATGTTAAGCTAATTACAAAAAATATCGACAATTACGAACATTTTTTAATCCATTTACAAGGTGCGTCCAACCGTACACATCCCAGTGAATGAGCTGTTACTACAGAAACGATAACGTATTAGAACGAGCGCGTTAATATAAACATGTGATGTGTTTCACAATAACGTCATGATCCGTGAGGAAACCTTACACATTTTTCAAGATATGAAACTGAGACACTATGATGGGCTAGGTAACTCTTGCTCACCTCTCTCGGACCGACTTGCCGCACAGGAAGCACGTCCACTTCCTCTTCCCTCCGTGCGTGCACTCGATGTGCCGCTTTCTGTTGCCGGTATCATTAAACTGCCGTCCACAGATGTCACACGGGAAAGGTCCTGCCATAACACGTAATATGGAAAACGTCAATGCCAAACACAAAACTCTTTTTTTTTTTTTTGCCACAGAAGAAATCAGACCAGTAAGTGTTGGCACCTAAGTGATACTTTTCTTGGTGTTTCAGTCGGGCAAAGCGGGACTTGAAGTAGTCGTCGCAGAAGGTGCATTTAAACGGGCGGTGCTGAGAGTGTAAGATCATGTGCTCCTCCAAATGGGGGCGCCGTGTGAACGACTTGTGGCAGATCTACAACATGAACAATGACATTTTTTATTATTATATTAACGGGACCGGGACTGAGGTGATGGATGAATGTTTCTTAGTCTGAAAAACTCACGTCACACTTCCAGCCTTCACTCTTCTTCTTCTTCATACTCAGAAACTCCTGCATGTGGTCAGGATGGAACCTGAGAGAGAGAGAGAGAGAGAGAGAGAGAGAGAGAGAGAGACAGAGCACACACACACACACACACACACACACACACACACACACACAGAATTTATACCCGAGTCTTTTTTTTAAACTCAAGCATTTAAAATGAAAAGCAGAAGGTCTGACACTTGCAAATTCGTCCTCAATTTGTATGAAACGTCAGGTTTATAAGATTCAGTTCTTGTTTCATTACAGTAGCTTTAATGTATAAATATTGAGTAAGACTAATTTTCCATAACCGCAGCTCTGACAGGTTTATATCAATGCACTTGTTCTAATATGTTATCATTTCTATAGTAACAGCTCATTCACATGGACTTGTACAAATTGAGCGAATCAAAGACTTGTGCAATTGTTGACATGATGAAGTTTTCTGTAAGTTTTCACATTTATGGAAGGAGTCTCCTATGTCAGATCTAAAGCTGTAACTTTAAGTTTTCCAACACGCCAGAGAAGTTTACACTTGGTGGCGTTGACGTAAATGATATCAGGGACTGACTCGTATCGCAGACGTTCCACAACATTAAAGGCAACCATAAATGGATAAAAAGAATAGCATGTTGTTTCTTAATAACTAAAACATTGTAATCCTTGGCAAATTGCTGTGGTGTTAGAGGAATGAAATGCTTCAGGAAAATAAACACCTTCAGCGTGATGACATACTTCATCAAACTGCTCCTTTACTGATTATTTTCCTATAACACCACACAGCGTGATTTATTCCTTAATTAAAATGCACAACAACATGATTAATTGAATCCTAATAAAAAATAATAATGAAATAATATTTGAGTTATGACTTTTGAGTACTTGGGATGTACAAAGTGTGTGTGATTTTTTTTTTTAAATGGAAACGTAACTGGGAAAAGTCCAATACTTTCCCACCCCTGATGTTTTTAGTGCTAAAGCACAAAGCGACATAACACATCTCACACTCACCTTTTGACGTGTTTGCCCAGCGTCTTTCTGCTGGCGTGAAGTTTGTTGCAGAATGGACACTTATGATCTTTTTTCTGCACCAGAGCGTCAGCAGTGTGTTTCTTCTTGTGCACAGTGAGGTTGGATTTGGTGGAGTAGCGCTGAAGACACACATCACACTGAAACGGCTTTTCTCTCGTGTGTACTCGCGTGTGACTCTCATATTTTCCTGTGATATGAAGACAACAGAGCAACTGATAAAGCCTGAACACATTTACATAATATAAGATTCAGAAATATGCATATACTTGAACATTTCATAATATAGGAGGCGGAGACATGCAAATATGTGAAAAGTTTTATCACACTAATGGAGACATGCAAGTAAGCAAAAAACATTAACAGAGGAGGCAGAGAAATGCAAATATGTAAAAGATTTCTCATGGGAGAGGCAGAGACATATAAATATGTAAAGGCTTTTATGAAAACGAATCGAATTATATTTCTAAGATGACATAAAACATCCAAAACTGTGCGTTTGAAGAACAAGCTAATGGACTCAATATGAATTAACACTGTACATGACATAAAGTCACATAAGTCACATGACATACAATACAATCTTTATGAAAAGCATCACTGACTAAAATTCTAGATTTTTAAATACTATCTTGTTTAGTGAGTTTTAGACTCCTTTATTAAGACTCTCACCTATACGGTCAAATGTCTTGTCACACTTTGGGCATTTGAGCATCTTTTTGTTGCCACTTTGGATGATCACTGGAGCAAGGCCCTCTGGGTAAACATGGCTGCCACTGCTCTGAACCACTGATGCATCATGGTCCTTGGTCACATGACTAGAGCTTGACTCCACCTCCTTCCTGCAATCTGTATCCTCTTCAGTTCTCACACTTGTCTCTGCTTCCAGAGAGGTTTCTGTTTCTTTTTGTTCTCTTTCTTTGCTTTGTTCATGCTGGTTTTCTTCATCATTAGCATTGTCATCATCGTCATCGTCATCATCATCATCATCCTCTTCGACAGAGGTTCCTTCGTCCACATGGGCGTCCTTTTGCCTACGGTTTTCCAATCCAAGGCAAAACTTGCTCTCCTGGCTCTCAAATTTGCTGGGTGTCCTCCTCTGACGGGTCGATGTGCGTTTGCTGCTCGACGGAGTGATCGTTTCAATGACCTCAGCTTGGCTGTGCATCTTGGCCATGTGGTTCTCCAGCGACTTTTTATAGCAAAAGGTACGACTGCAAAGCAAACACTGGGTCTCTCCAGGAGTTTGAGGCTTCTTAAGCTCTCCTGAAGAAGAACTCTCAGGTTCCTGCACTGGCAGTTCCTCCTCCTTCTCGCCTTCTTCCGCAACTTGGGTTGGTGTTGTTTCACCTGCTAGAAGATTCACCGCCTCCATCATGTCGAAGAAGCACGCGGCCTCGGATAAAGACGGAATTTGGCTCTGGTGCACTTCCAATTCGGACGTGTATAGAAAGTTGAGCAAGTGTTGAAATATAGAACCATCTACATTGTCAAAGGTCATATGGTCCAGCTGAGGGTTTTCGCTCAGTTTAGCATGGAAGTAGCTGCTCCCAAATGCTAACACCACCTTGTGCGCTGGGTACATTTCCCCACGAACAGTGATGGCTATGTCACAAAACGAAGGCACTGCACTTCGGTCCTTGTTTAAGAACTCAAGGAAGCAGCTGTCGCTTTGTGAAATTCGAAGACGCCGTTTTTCCTGTGCGGACTCATCACCAGTTGAGACCTCACACCCGTCCACTGTAGGTGCTGAAGCTTCTCCCTCTACGCCCACCTTTTTCTTCGCCATGTTGTGCTTCACTTTCTTCTTCATCTTTACGATTTAACAGAAGAGTTCCAAATTGGAGATGTTAATACTACAAGAGGGGGAATTCATTTCAGTGTAAAAAGAATAACAAATAAATCCTGATATCGTATCTTCGCACAGATTTATTATACAACCCCTGGCGAAAATTATGGAATCACCACACTTAGAGGAAGTTCACCC
>CM074948.1:23530133-23547683 GCA_037577455.1 Pangasius macronema | reverse complement strand
GGGTGGGGGTGTGTTGGTGGGGGGGTGGGGGGGGGGGGGTGGGGGGGGGGGGGGGGGGGGGGGGGGGCGGGGGGGGGGCCCCGCCCCCGCCCCCCCCCCCCCCCCCCCCCCCAGTAACATGACTATCATCTGATATGGAAAGTCTTTGCTTGTTTGACAGAAATAGCTCAGGCTTATTTACCTCACTGAAGTGTGTATTACACTGGGGTGTTGTGATGTGCCCCGACACAAAGGCAAGTTACTGTTAGCCTGAACCTGATTCTGAACTGTTTCATTCCTCATATACCACAGTAATTCGTCAGTTAATTTTTTTTTAATAAAGAACGTCATACTTTCTATCCATTTATTGGATTTATATTTACAACATTATATTTACATGTAATATTGTGGAGCAGCCATGAAACAAGTTAGTTCATTTTTCTCACTTACATTATAGCAGCTATAAACAGTCATTCCCTCACCAGCCTTTCTTTTATCTCTCCTGAAGTTAGTGAGACAAAAAAAAAAAAACACGCAGCTTGTCATGGTACAGAAAAAAATGGAAAGTTCAACTCAAACTCTTCTGTTCTGAAGACTTCTAAGTGACTGTTACAAAGCATTGACGCAGGCGGCTCGTTCCATTAATGTTAAATTAACGTCTTTTTACCAAAAACTTTACCATTGTCAGCACTGAGGTTATGGACAATTAATCAATACCTCATTCAATCAAATTTGAGAATTCAATAGTGTGGTGGGATAAGTCTCCTTCATGAACATGTGATGCCACATTAATTATCCATTAGACATGTAAGTGTGTTAGCCTAATCCTGTGGATCTGCCTGCTGTTAATCCGTGTGTTACCTCAGTCAGTCACTCACACACACACATGAATGAAGACATGAAGTCATCCACTGTGATGGTGCTTTCCCAAGCTGAGAAAAACCCAGGTCTTCAGATTCAGTCAGCTCATCAATTGTGAATCATGTCAGGAATGATCATGCTAGTCTGGATCGTCCTGTTGCTTTTTGCAGGTAAAGACTGGCTACTTCAGTAAATTTTTAGCATTAGCAATGAATGACTAATGATGATGTCTGTTTGCTCCATTATTCTAAATGTAGCTGATCATCCAAGACATGTTTGTATTTTTAGTTTTGCACGGAAGCTAAAATGCTGTTGCAACTAACAAACAATAACTGTTAACCTCCATAAACTAATTTTAAATAAAGATTTTTTTTAAAAATAGCAGCAAGAGATTGCAAGAGATATTTAAACTTTTAAATTTTTAGTTCATAGTGGAACTCCACCCACATCACTTCCAGCTTTTCCACTTCAGTTTCACCTTGAAATGTTATGCGATAAAAAACTACACTGAGTTTCTGGTTGTCCAAAAGGGCTGCCTCATAACAACCCAGCATTCAACTAGAAGTTGAAGTTTAGTTAGTTATAGACCAATCCTGGCTGTTTGCTCATACACTATTGACCAATCTCACCCATTCTCTCAAACCCTCTTGACCAATCCCATTCCCTCAAACATTATTGACCAATTCCACCCATTCCCTCAGACACTCTTGACCTAACTCACCCATTGCCTCAGACACCTGCCCACAATATATTCTGATAAACTTAATTTGTCAAACTATTTGTCAAAATCTAAACAAATTAGTACATTAAACCACCAAACCATGATCAGGAAAAAGCAGTTTCTCATGATGAATATGAATGCATTAAATTTGTTTATTTACAATTTATTGTACTCTATACCATATATTACCTACATTAGCCTCATAACTCAAACCATAGCACAAATCTAAAATAAAATAGCACATTTGAGACACCAAAGACATCGACTATTATTAATTTAAGCAGGATATTGCGTGCATATGATATTTTGTTGATTTGATCTATTTCTGATCACATTATTGACACAATCCTAAATAGAAGTATGTCTCAGCAGCTTTCTTAATCTGTAAATATGCATTAGTTCCTAACTCACTGATAGTGCAAATCAAGAGTTAGGGTTATGTTCTCTATAAAATCCATAAAAATGTTTTAGATCAACCAATAAAGAGGCCAGTTTGTGTGGTAATGGCCTATAGGGGGCAGTGTTTCAAATACACTCCTATACTCAGGTAAAGATTTTTATTTTGTAACAGATGCTCTCTCTCACGAGGACTTTGATGCCTGCAAAAACAGTCCATGCCAAAATGGTGGTGTTTGCATAAGAAACAAAGGCAATTACACTTGTCAATGCTCTAACAGTTCCCAAAATGGCCGACTCTATGGAGGACCGAACTGCACGGTTATACTGCAGGGCTGTGAGCACCACCGTTGCCAAAATGGTGGCACATGCTCTCCTTTTCTCAGAAGCAGTCAACAGAGATACAGTTGCACCTGTCCTGAAGGTTACACCGGCACAAGGTGTGAGATTTCCACCATGTTTTCTTTTGAAAAGAGCGGATTCCTACACATCGAAACAGCCCTTGAGGACACACTGGCACTTTTGAACATTACTTTGAGTTTTCGCACAGTGCAAAAAACAGCGACTCTACTGCGCTGTGAAGTGGATGAGTATGTACTCAAGCTGCAGTTGCAAAATGGCCGACTATGTTACTCCATGCAATGGGGCAACAACAACCAGTCAGATCTGGTGGAACTTTTTCAGGATGTAGCAGATGGCCACTGGCATATGGTGCAGGTTTTCTTATACGAAAGTGTGCTGGGACTTGATTTGCGTGACCCACTGTGCACAGCGAAAACCTGCCACAAAGAAGCACTAGTGGAAATGGATCTGGGGTCTGGGTCAGGACAGTCCTCTTTAACTCTGATTCAGAGTGTCTATATAGGTGGAACAGGAAATGGACAAGTAAATACGGACTCATATTTCCTGGGCTGCATGCGGGATGTCTACATTCAGTCCCGCCCAGTGGTTCCGGAGTTAAAGTTCAGAGGTGAGCAGATCGGTGTGACTTTGGGCTGCAGGGAAAGTGATGGCTGTGAGGACAATCCATGCAAGAACAGAGGAAAGTGCATCAGCTTAGGATGGAAGAAACACAAGTGTGAGTGCCATCGTCCCTACGAGGGAAGCGTCTGCTCCGAGGGTGAGGCTTCATCTCTGAGATGAGTGTCAATGTGCTAATAACCGGTTAGTCAGTATACTGTAGAATTCAAATGTACAAAATCATTACTGTGGTGGAGGTCATAATTAATGCAGGGTATGTATTTTCTGTTTGTCTGTGTCTATTTGTCTTTCTGTCAGTCTCTTTATCTCTCTGTCTGCTCTTCTGTCTGTCTTTGTGTCTTTCTATCTGCTGCCTTTCGGTCTCTCCGCATGTCATTCTGTCTTTCTGTCTGTTATTCTGTGTCTCTCTGCCAATCACCCATGACAGGTATGGTGCCAAGCTTTACATCTTTAGTTTTGCACTGAAGATAGAAGGCTAATGGTTCTAACAGGAAATGGAAACTCATAGCCTTCAGTTTTGATTGTGGAAACTACCCAGTGCTAAAACTCTCTGCATGTGTGTTCACAGAACACATTGCTGCACGGTTTGGAAATGAAGATGAGGAAAGCTATGCAATTTTTTATGTGGATGATGACCCCATGGACACTTTCACAATCTCCATGTTCATTCGCACACGCCGTTTAAACGGTCTGCTCCTTGTTTTTTCGAACAGCACGAGCCGTTACCTGCATGTATGGCTGGATGGTGGGAATGTCAAAGTTCAGGTGAATCACTTTGAAATCCTGCAGGGTCACGACAGAGTTAACGATGGACATTTTCACCTGGTGAGCGTGCATGTGGCACAGGGAATGCTCACGCTCATGCACTCGGCTAGGACTCAGGCGTTGATGGCCAGCCAAGGTTTGATAGTTCGATCAGGTGACATGGTTCATGTGGGAGGCTTAGAGGATCGAAAAGCCTCATTAGCATTCAGGGGCTACTTTAAAGGATGCATCCAGGACCTTCGGCTGAACTTCAATCACCTGCAGTTTTACCCAATCCGCACTCCACTGGCTTCCTACAGGCTCAAGACAATGGTGCAGGTCACACAGGGCTGTACTGGTGATAATTACTGCAAGGTATGTGTTTTCTCTCTGTCGGTCTTAATATCAGTCAGTCTGTCTGTCTGTCAATATATCTGTTTATTAGTCTTTATATCTTCTGCGTGTGTGCATGTGTGTGTGTCTTTTTGGCTGGCTGATGCCTGTCTCACTATCTGGCTGTCAGTCTATCTGTTTATCTATGTCTTTCTGTGTATCAGTTTGTCAGTCTATCTATCTGCCTCTCTGTCTCTGTCTGTCTATCTCTCTGCCTGTATATCTCTGTTTATCAGTTTGTCTTTGTGTCAGTCTAACAATCCCGCTCACTGTCTCTCCATCTATCTGTCTAACAGTCCATGCATTAATACATCAATCTGTCTCTTTGTTTTTCAGTTGATTGGCTTGTTTTTATTTCTATCTATCTATCTATCTATCCATCTACCTATCTATCTATCTATCTATCTATCTGTCTATCTATCTATCTATCTCAGTTCTTGTACTCATCTTTTCCACTCGTTTGTAGGCTTATGTGTCATTATAGTAACTCTCTTGTGGGGGTGTTGACTCTTCGCTCCCTCTGTTTTATTTTGCAGATGAAACCCTGTCTTAATGGTGGCGTGTGTTACTCCATGTGGGATGATTTCACCTGCAGTTGCCCTCCAAACACAGCAGGGTGGCGCTGTGAGAAGCTGAAGTGGTGTGAGCTTTCCCCATGTCCCGTTACTGCAGGGTGTCTCACGCATGCTCAGGGTTTCGACTGTGAGTATAGCTCTGAGACGCTCGACTGTGAGACACTCTATACGTCTCACCTCCTTATTAGGAGCTCAGTGCAGTTCATAGCAACTCACTGTTATTTTATTTAACTAACTTTGTAAATCAATATGGCTACATTTAAATGATTGTATATGATTGTTGCTATGGTTACTTGGAAAGTGTTACATTGTTCTGTTCTCATCCAAATCTTTCATTTCTGTGCAATTTCATGTTTTTCATATTCATGTGAAATTTAGTTATAGGTTCCAAAGTTCCAAATGTGATCAAAGTTTTGAAAAGATTGCCATTAGGAACATCCTGAGATAAAGAAAAATAATAGACACCTGTTGGACAATCAGAAATGAACATTTGCCCATGTCTGAAATCAATTATTTCTTCATGCCTATAGTGAAATAAGGCCTTTTTTTATTTTAGACTTTGGACTGATTGTGATTGTCAGGTCTAAAAATAGCAGTACCTGGGATTTCTTGGACTCAGAGATTATCCCAGACTGGATTAAACCTGCTGTGTGCTGAGACTGTAAGAGTTCATGTACAGGTTCAAATCTCATTAACAGCATGGGCTGCTTTATATCAAGAATGCTTGGCTATTCTCATATAGCTTCTCAGTGATGACCGATAAATATGATAGAGGGTGGAACAAATTTGTTCCTGGGGATCTTCCCTGGTGGCAGGTTTGAGTAAAAATAAGAAATTACAAATGCTGCAATTATTTCACCATTTTCCTCTCCACCTCTCAGGTGTTACAAATGTCACTCTCCGTGAAGGAAACCCCATCATCGTGTTGAGAGGTAACGGCAAAATCCGCCGCCCCCTCCACAGCATATCGCTGACGTTCCGTACGAGGAGCCATGATGCTACACTGCTGAACGCCTCACAAAAAAATGACTTCATTACAGTTTTCCTCAAGGACGGACGACTTGTTCTGGAGCTTCAGAGTGGCACAAACTTCTCACTCCGTGTGCAGAGCCAGTAAGAGAAAGAATGAATGTACCTTCACTACTACACTCTGATCACAACAATATTAAAAAAAAATTCCTGGAAATCAAGAATTTTTTCCACAGTACAGTTTCATATCACTCTGCCCCTTTTGGTCACACTTCTCGAAGTTGTAGCAGAAATCTGAAATCAATCATGCCATAAAGGTTCTTGGTTTTGAAAAAGAAAAAAAAAACAGCCTACTTAAACATTATGTGAGCTAACCTAATTAGTTGGCTATTGACTGCTAGTAAAGCAGCTCATAGTTGACACAGCATAACATAAGTGTGATTTAAGTGCCTGATTTCAAGTGTGATTTGTTTATTTAACTCCATATGAACCTATCAAAATATAACAAAACCATAACAAATACTTTTTATGACCAACATTATCTATGCTTATCTAAGATCTTGTAATTTATTTTCTCCACTTAGCAACTGGTGAGAAAAGGTTTTGAAATGCAAAAGACATCAAAATGTACGCAATTTTTTTTTAAATATCAAGAGAATGTCAGTTTCTAGGGCTGAATAGAAATGTGCCGATATTTTTTGGTTTATTTACACTTTTTATATCTAATTATTTTTTTAGCCGGGCAGTGGTGAACGATGGATGCTGGCACAGTGCCATCGTGAGCATGAACAACCCATCTGCGCCAACCTCCAGGTGGTCCATGGTCCTTGACGAGCGTAGAGACCAAGCGTCCATCTCCTACAACTCTTCTGGAGATCTGAGCTTCCTGAGAGAAGACACAGACATAATTTTGGGTGGCTGGGAGCTCAATACTGGGGCGAATTTGGATGGATGTCTGGGTTTGGTGGAAATTGGTGGCCTTATTTTGCCATTTTATGCAGAGACAGAACTTAATATGCCCAGACCTCAAGAGGAAAAGTTCTTGAGGACATCTAGAATGCAGACTTTAGGGTGTTGGAGCTTTGATATTTGCAATCCAAACCCTTGCCAAAATGGAGGCCAATGTGAGGATCTTTTTGACCTCTTTAAATGTCGATGCCCAGCTGACTGGCACGGTCAGATTTGTGAGGTCAGGACTGATGCCTGTTCCTCGAATCCTTGCCTTCATGGATCCTGTGTCATTGTTTCAGAAGGTTACAAGTGTGTGTGTGAGTCAGGATATATTGGTCAGCACTGTGAAAATAAAGAGGACGTATGTGTGGGGCACAAGTGCGATAATGGAGGTACCTGCCTCAGAGGAATCAAACAATATGCCTGCCTTTGCCCGAGAAACACCACCGGAGCTCTTTGCCAGTGAGTCACAATAACATACATTTCCTTTATTAATCCTTTTTTCTTAATCCTTTTTTGGTATTTTTAAAAACAGAGATAACAATGGCCTCCCTCCATCTCTTATATATCCATTGGCCTATGTCTACAAAGCAACAAGTTGTTTGTATTGCTTGTTTGTCTTTCATGTTTGTCGCTTGTGGGTGTGGCATGTCCAGTGAATTTTTTTAAGATTATAAAGATTAGAAATTGTTAAGAAATGACATTCAAATTCAGATTTTCTTCTTTTCAGCTGTCAATGAAATTGAGGCTCTGTGTCACTTACACACACACGTACTTACATAGAGGTTCTATTTCTATCAGAATAGTTACTGATAACAACAAAGCTACGTGCAGTGTTTTTCAGTGTTCAGTCCCCTCTGAAAGTTTTGGAACTGCAAGGCGAATTCTTTTGTAGTTTGCTATACACTGAAGACATTTGGGCATGAGATCAAAAGATGAATATAAGAGACAATAGATCAGATTTTCAGCTTTTATTTCCTCATATTTACATTTAGATTTGTTAAACAACTTAGAACATGGCACCTTTGGTAACAGACCTCTAAATTTTCAAGTGAGCAAAAGTATAGGAACAGATTTTGCAATAATTGCATCAGTGTGGTGACCCACTGACATCACCAAACTGTTGCATTCTCCTTTTGTGATTGGAGAACCCAGGCGGAATCTTATCTGAGCTCCAGGCTCACGTTTATTCAGAACGTGCTTTTCAGCACATTTTCCAAAATTCAGCAGAACACAATACAAAATCCATGGCTTTTGCTCTGTCAGGTTGAAGTTCACACTTCTTGGTATGTGTACATGTGTGTCTCTGAAGTTCTGGCTGATCTGTCTCTCTCTCTCGCTCACATGTTATGGGAAAAAACTGAAAGCACAAAGAGACACAAAGGGTCCCTGGAGGACTAGTGGTTAGGCCACAGCACTCTTACCGCTGCGGCCCGGGTTTGATTCCTGGCCAGGGAACCAACCCCAGCCACTGGGGTTGCATGCAACAGTGTGCACTCAGTGCTGGTCCCAACCCCGGATAAAATTGGAGAGGGAAGGGCATCCAGCATAGAAACTGTGTCAAATCAAATATGCGGACCAATGATCAGCTCTGGCGACCCCTAATGGGAGCAGCCAGGAGAGGAACGAACGGACAAAGACACAAATAAATAGATTGCCAGTAATAAGACCAGGTGAGAATCAAGAATTACCATCCACAGCTGACGCTTGACCAAACCCTGCTGCCATATACCTCCACAACCTGACTCAGGCCCCGCCCCCGGTCTGTGGACCACCTTGAATATGGTTGAAGGGCCAGATACCAACAAGTGAATCTTCAGTGATCAATCACTTGCTGGCCAGACACTCCTTCTCAAGTGTGCTGTACTTGGTCTCTCTCACAAAGAGCTACTGCCTGATGTACAGCATGGGGCCCTCCACTACCTGGGACAAAACAGCCCCCAGCCCTCTGTTCTGACGCATCAGTCTGCAAAACAAAAGGGAGAGAAAAGTCAGGTGAATGTACAACCGTACTTTCACCAGCCCAATTGTACACTTCTCTGGGTATCTGATGAGTGCTGCCCTTCTCATGGATCTCAGGACAGCCCTCCGATGTTGTAAATGCCACTGCCAATCTTTACTATAAATGATCTGGTCATCTAAGTAAGCAGCGTCATGTGCAGGCAGAGGATTCTGTCTATGAGACACTGAGACGTTGCAGGGGCTCCAGACAACCTAAACAGAAGGGTGACCCAAATAAATGGTGTAACCCAAATGAAGTGAAAAAGGCCATTTTTTCATGAGATATCAGAGTCAAGGGAACCTGCAAATACCCCTTAGTTAAATCCAGTGTTGAATAAAAGCGAGCCATGTTGAATATGCATCAAATTTAGACACCACATTGATTTTTCTAAAGTCTATACAAAAACAGGTCGACCCATCGGTCTTGGGCACCAAGACCACTGGGCTACTTCAATCACTGTGGGACTCCTCAACTACTCCCATGTCGAGCACAGCCTTGAGTTCATCCCAAACCACCTTTTTCTTGTGTTCAGGCAATTGGTATGGGTGGCTGCGTACAGCCACACCTGGTGAAGTCTCAATGTGGTGTTCTATGTAGGTGCTGTGACTGGGTAGATGAGAAAACACATCAGAAAATTACAATTACAATTGCAACCTAGCAACCTGTGCTCTCTGGGATGGTGAGAAGTGGTCTCCACAGAGGACCAGGGTGAATTGGGCTACACTTTTTAGACTCACCTCCAGTCCCAGCTCCTCCCTCTCAGTGACAACCATCACCAGAGCCACAGGAACCGCCTCTCTCCATGTTTATGAGATTGGGGTGGTATATTTGAAGTGCTTCACCTCTATTATAAGGGTTCTTTTCACTTTGTAAGTAATTTAGAAATTGACGTGGGTACCAAAACAAGTACTTTATCTCCTAGTGCAAATTCCCCTAGCCATAGCCCTGTCATACAACTGGGATTGGCGTTTTTGCACCTGTTGCGTGTTAATTGTGAGTTTTGCTCTCAGGTCAAGAACATACTGAATTTCATTTTTGTTGGTAGAAGGTCCCTAATTTTCCCTAATGATGTTAAAACACCACAGGGCTTGCGTCTGTACAATAATTTGAATGGGGAAAACCCTGTGGAGGCTTGCAAAACCTCTCATACTGCAAATAACAGTGGCTTGAGCCACCTATCCAAATTCTGTGCATCATCCTGAATGAACTTAAGGATCATATTTTTTAAGCATTTGATTAAACCATTCAACTCAGAAGATAACATGCAAATAACCTCCACAACTCTGTGAGCTGAGATGTTGCAGAGATGCATGGCTTCCGAGTATCACGTTGCATAATCCACTAAAACTAACACAAAGTGATGTCCTTGTGCAGTCCATTCTAATGGCCCAATGAGGTCCATAACAATTCTTTTGAAGGGGACCTTTATCAGTGGAAGCAGGCACAATGGCACTTTTGGGGTGGCCAATAGATTCGCCAGCTGACATTCACAACATACCTGGCCCATGTCAGAGACCCAAAGGTGAATCTCTGACAAAAGTGGAGGGGCAGAGCCCCCCCCCCACCCTCCATGTACCTCTGACATGGGCCTGATGTCAACGGCCCTGACACCGGCTCCCCAGCCAATGCTGCACACATTCCACACAGTGCCTCGCTACTGCAGGACCCATCCACAAACATTTCCCTCACTAATGCATGAAACCCTGGCCAATTTGTCCCAAGAATTAGTGGATGGGTGAGGCGAGAACTAACCGCCACCTCCACATTATGCTTTTGCCCCCGGAATTTAATGAAGACTGGCACCAGTGGATATTCATGAGCATCCACATACACACACCTCACCTTCACTAATCATGAATTTCCTAATGCCCTGCATTGAATCAGCTTTTGATGGACATGATCTGGTTACACCCCGAAGCCTGATGTGTCCTCCCTGGTATACTGACTGTCACACAGCATGTGAAGGGGTGGCTGACCTCAGAGAGCTGCAGTGACCGGAAGCACCAGCGGTGCTCCTCAGGGTCCATCTGATGTGCTGCAGTACTGCCCTTTTTATGCTGAAATATTCCAGCGGTGTCCATGGTGGTAGCTGCTCGCCAGCAAGCCAGGCATCCTCCAGTAGCAAGGGGAGGAGTCACAGAGCCCAGTCCTCCTCCAGCCATTCCCACACAGTTGTCACATGCTCAAAGAGCTCCAGGAAGGTCTCTAGATCATCCATGGAGACCGCCTTCATGAGTGTCATGTGGCAGGATGGTATGGTGGCAGGGAACACAGCTGGAGATCTGTTGGACGGCAGCAGCTTCTGGAGTGCACGTCGGCTCTTGGCCTGCTCCTGTGCATGGGCTTCAAAGCACCACTGCTGGCACAGGTTGAAGAGTGCTTGGTGGAGGGTGGCAAGGGACTTGACGATTTCAGCTAGTGGGGACGTTTCCATGGCAGCATGGGAGTCTTCCCCAGATTCCTGGGTTTCAGCACCATTGTAGAACCCCAGTGCATGAGGGTGTGGAGGAAGACTCGAGAGACAGGGGAAATCTTAACTGAGCACCAGGCTTACGTTTATTCAGACCTCTTTCAAAACTCAACAGAACACAACACAAATCTCATGTCTTTCACTCTGTCAGGTTAAAGTTCACACTTCTTGGTGTGTGTACATGTGTGCGCGCATGTGTGTGGGTCTCATTCTGCCAAGCAATCTAGCACTCTGTCTCTCTCTCACTTGCTAGTAACGCGAGGAAAAATTTGAAAGCACACAGAGACACAAATAAGTAGACTGCAGTTTTGGAGACTACTTGTTTTGGAGTTTCTCCTTTCAGTCTCCTCTTCAGGAGGTGAACTGCATGCTCTTATGTGAAAATCTGGTGATTGACTTGGCCAGTCTAAACACTTCCACATTTCCCCTGTTGTCCTTTGTCATGTTGGCAGTGTGTTTTGTGTCATTGACTTGTTGCATGATGAAGTTCCTCTCAATTAGATTGGATGCATTTCTCTGCATGTTGGCAGATAGAATAGTAGACTTCTGAATTCATTCTGCTGCAAACATTGAGTTACAGCTTCAATAAAGGTTAGTGGTCCCATTCCAGAAGCAGCCATGCAAACCCAAGCCATGACACTACTACATGCCACTTCCACTGTGCTTGACCGATGAGCTCATATGTTTTGGATTAAGAACAGATCCTTTCTTTCTCCACACTTTGGCCTTTCTTTCACTTTGGTAGAGGTTAATCTTGGTTCCAGAACTTTTGTGGCTCCTCTCAGTATTTCTTTGCAAATTCCAAATCTGGCCTTCCAATTCTTACTGCTGATGAGTGGTTTGCAGCTTGTGGTATGGCCTCTATATTTCTGCTCTCAAAGTGTTCTTCGAATGGTAGATTGTGATATCTGCACCCCTGCCCTGTGTAAGTTGTTGCTGATGTCACTGACTGTTGGTTTAGGGTTTTTATTCATAGCTCTCAATGTTTCTGTCATCAACTACTGTTGTTTACTTAGCTGACCTATTCGATATCTGGTTGTTAGTGGTTTCTTTCATTTTCAGAACATACCAAACTGTTGTATTGGCTATGCCCAATGCTTGTGCAATGGTTCATCTGATATATTTTCTCTCTTCTAACAGCTTCAAATTGACTTGCCCTTCTCCCATAAGCAGCTCTCTGGTTGTCATGTTGGTTTATCCTTTTTAACAACAAATGCAGTCTTCACAAGCAAAACCCAGGGATCAAACCAACAGTAGACATTCAGACCTATTAATTTTTTGAACAATCAATCTTCAGGGCAAACCTGGGCAACAAGAAACACCTGTCAGTCACAACATTTCTGATCACTTAAAAAACGGATGGGTTCAAACAAAAGGTGCCATGTTCTAAGTTGGTTAACACATCTCAATGTAAATATCAGGAAATGAAAGCTGAAATTCTGCTCATCTTTTGATCTCAAACTCAAATATCTTGAGTGTTAAGCAAAAACAAAATAATTGGTCTTGCCATTCCAATACTTTTGGAAGGGACTGTGTTACGATAAAGCCCAACAGCCACTGCTACTCAGTGAACAGATCAGAATGGCTAGTGGGGGGGGGGAAACAGTATACTTAAACTTACATCATTGTTTCTCATGATTTCAGAGAACGAATGGCAGAAATGCCATGGTACATCGACAGGTTTCCGTGAGTTGTCTTTCCTTGATGTAATCACTGATAACATATGAACATTGGTTTTAATGAATGAAGAACAGAAGGAATACAAGCAGATTTGTAATCATACCATTATTTTACACACATTTCCAGTAACTGCTGGTGTATAACGGTGTATAATGTGTGAATTGTTTTGTTAGGTCTCCTAGGTTGCCGGTGTCCATCTGCGGCAATGACAAGTGGACTTACAGCTGCTTTAATGGTGGAAACTGCTCCATGTTTGAGGACAAGTGTGACTGCCTGTCTGGTTTTACTGGACAGTGGTAAGCTTGGAATAACAACAGCCTTAATTTGATGAGTTTTGATAATCTGTAATCACCGTATATGCGTAAGCTTTTCTTCTGTTTATAGTGGAATAGTTGATGAGAGAGTCAATTCTAGATTTGGGTTGATCCCTGCCTGCATGTGATTCGACACTTTATATGCATTATAGTATGATTCTTGAAGTTTTACAATTCTATGATACTTGATATGTATCATGATTTGCTCTGTCAGCAAAACAGTAGTGTTGCATTTTAAAAATCCTGCTCATTTTAAGGATATGAATAAACAGAAATCTTTTATATACAAATACTATATTTATTTGCAAAAGGTAAAACTTTAAGCATTTATTTTACTGTTTTAAAGATTAACATCAAGTTATCACAATATCCACAATAACACAGAAGAGTTCATTCAATCAATTTTTTGGGAGAATTTATAAATGTATTTATTTATTTTTAAGATATGGTGAACCTTAAAATAAATTTTGTGTACAGTATTAAACCTCTGTTCGTAGCAATTTTTGATTTATTTGGTTTTACACAGGCAAAAATGCAATGTTTTTGCATCTTTGAGTTTTCAGTCATAATTCTTTTTTTATCAAATTTTTGTTCAAAATATCTTGAAAATTGAATCGAAATCAAGTGTCACCCCTAATAATGTATGGATGGATTATATATCATTGTATCAAAATGTATAGATATATAGACAACCTAATCAATCAGAATTGAGGAACAGACCAATGACAGGATATGGAGTGGAGACAAGACCAAAAGATGAAAACCTTAAGTCAAATGGCCTGAAATTTTTAGAAAAATGAATCAAGCCACATCACATTTAACACTGGGGGAAATCCTCGTTACTACTGTCTCACGTATGCATAGGTGTGAGCTGGAGCTGGATGAGTGTGCGTCTGGCCCTTGCCTGAACGGTGGATACTGCCGCAACCTCATCAACAAATTCCAGTGTGTGTGTGAGATCAGCTTCGCTGGTGAGCGCTGCCAGATCGACATCAGCGATTTCTACCTCTATGGTTTCCTGCTGATGTGGCAGAACATCTTCCAGCTGCTCTCCTACCTCATCCTGCGCATGGACGATGAGCCTGAGATCGAGTGGAATGCTGCCAATGATGAGTAAATTAAAAAACAGAGGAGTGAGTGATGAGGGATGAGACACAGGGTCTCTAAATATGGGCCAGTGGCATGTATTTAAAGAAACCCAGCATGAAAGTAGAAATCTGAAATAGTTATATCATTCGTTTTATAGCATATGAGCAGTGTTCTTATTTGTAATGGATGGTGATAATGTGTACGTTTTATAAATACAAAATATAATGTGTAACTGACAGAAGTTTAAAAAGAAAAGAAGAAGTTTATCTCAGAAATAAAGTGCACAATTTCACATAAGACACATTCAGTGTCTGAAGATTCTTTCTTTTGTTTTTCTCTGGAACTAATGTAGCTAACAAGCAGGGAAAGCTTACAGCTATCAGTTTAGCACTGTGAACACGGATAACAGCAAGTCACAAGGTATTTTATTCCTCTCATACTGCAGCCAGTTGCCAACAATTACAATCATTAATTTATTCATGAATGACATGTTTTGTTTTTTTATAGTTCGTTTATAGTTATATTTAACATTTGGAACATCACATTTAGGTTCTGTTGAGGATTTTTGAAAACCTCAAAATGCTCAAAGGAAACCCATTTTTAACATGTTCATATTCATATGTCAAGATTTCTGAAGTCAACTTACTGTCTGATGCTGACCACACCCCCTTATATGATGTTATGTGAATTAAGTCATGATATTTCTATCAAGCAGTTTCACAGCTAGGGTTTAAGTAGCAAAAATCTTTGACTTATCAGACCAGAAAATAAATTCTGTCCAAAATAAATAAGGTCCAAATGTATAGTACCTGCTGTCTCAATATACCCAAACTCACCCTATTTTAGGTGACTACTATTTATAAAAATAAAAAAAAAAATTAAAAAATAAATAAATAAAGAATATTTTTGTTAATGGTATACCAGTAGTTAAAAATCCCGAGCCATATACAGTTCTGCTTTAGCCTCAGAGATATTTCTGAGCCAGTGGTCTTATATTCCAAGTATGCCTTTCCTCTGAATTAGTGTTTACTTTGGCCTCAAAGCCTCTGAGAAGTGCTGACTCTAAACCGGTCCCTATTCCCTTAAAAGGCAAAGTGCACAAGGGTCTGAATGAAGGGAGCTATGACGCAATCGTGTTTCATACAACATCTCCCCCTATCGGTCTGACCCACAATTACACATGGGGGGGGGGGGGGAAGTCTGAATTTAGAAAGATGTGTCTTATTTGTAAGGTGCTCTTTATGTGAGCCCTCTTTAGGGGTCCTGTCCTGAAAGTAGCATGTACATTCCTGTAAATGCATGATTTATGTAAAAGTCACTATTTATGAAGAAGAAGAGTTACCAGGTTGAGGTCTGTTCTGAGAGAACAGGCAAACCTAAAGCACATGAGTGCAGTATTTATGACTAGTTTTAAACCTGAAAGCTGAATGATAAACAAGAGAAGGCAGCATGGTTGTAGATTACATCTCCACAGGATGACCAGAGAGGAACAATGCTTTTACTACAAATTTCCTACAGGACATTGGAAAGTAAGGTTCATTTCTGTACGAGTTTTACTGTACTCTCGTGTTTTAAACCTGGTTGTAAAAAGGGTCCATACAGTTAAAAGCCACTGAACTGCATGACCCTGTATGTTATCTAGGCTAAAATGGACAAACATGTAGGCACAGACCTGAACTTGAATCCCTAGTGTAAATAATAAAATCCTATTTACTCTGCATGGGCATAGGACAGTGGCATGTTTTTAAACAAAAGAACATGTCTTTACAGGAGAGAAAATCTCTTTAGATTTTATCACATTACAGTTGTAAAGCCCTTCCAATACTCAGGGAGGCAGATTTGAGTGAAAATAAGAAATAGAAGAAATGACATTGCACTATAATGCCTATAATAATGTGTATAATGCACTAAGACCTATAGTAGTGCACAAAATGTACTGTAAGGCCTATAATAATGCTTATAATGCACTATATACAAGGTTATAATTATGCATATACACTATACATAGTCTGTAATTTAATGCAAACACAAAGTTTTTTTCCCCCACTATTGTGCCACCTTCAGAGATCCAGCAAGTGCATGTCAGGTGAACAGACTTTTACAAATAAGTCACTTCCTGTCAGTTTGTTCTCACACTTCCATGCCATTGGTCAGAAATGTGTGTTTTATACCCCTCCCGTGTGATGAAGGGTCAACTGTGGAGTATATATGACCAGTCAGTCAGGCGATTGAGCCAGCCTTTTCATTTACTCACCATGATGAATCTCGGGGTTGTCGTTGCCCTTTTGGGGCTTGTGGCATGCAGTTCATGTAAACCGGTGGTGCACAACTTCACTCTGCCGCTCTGCGATTCTCCAGAGGCTGAAGCTGCCGCTCAGGTGGCTCTAGATTTCATCAACGCGCAGCACACGCATGGCTACAAATACAGCCTGAACCAAATTGAGGACATCAAGGTCATTAATAAGGTAAAGAGTTGATGAGTATGGTGAGGAGTTAGAGCTACACAGCACTGGTTGTAAAGAATAATTATTTATATTATATAATATATTTCTCAAATTTAAGACATGACAGTTGAGAGTTAAGAATCTCGTTTAAGGGCCCAACAATGGCAGCTTGACTGTCCTGGGACAAACACTTCCGATCAGAAGCACAATACAAATATAGGGACCGCAATAATGAAAGTTACTAGTTTAATAGTGAGAGATGCATATTGGGGATTACAATATTCATAAATTGCAGCAATTGTAGAATTCTGCTTATTTTCTCAGCTATATCGTCCTCCATTACCGACACCCTCTTGATATTATTTAACAAAAAATAAATAAATAAATAAATAAATAAATAATTTTTAAAAAAGTGACCCAGTACGTCAGTTTTTTTTTAATTGCTTAAAAATATGTTCCTTTAATTTTCTTGTTCTGTTAATGTTTTTTTTTTGTTTTTTTTGTTTTTTTTTTTTATTCGTAAGAACATAATTACAAAATTGGCTTCTCGGATAAAGAAAGGGAAGCATAGTTTTTTTTTTTATTATTACTAGTCTTATAATAATAATAAAATTCACAACTTTTAAAACATTTCACCATTATTTAATTAAGCAACCTCACACAAGGAAGAGTGCTGTTGTAGTTAATGTATCAGCATGACCTTTGGTAATCACCAGAACTAACTGTTGTATAATTATTTATTCCAAAGGAATCATGGAATGTTACATGGGGTGGCCATATGGAGCAAAGCACTCTTTATTATTAAGGGCTGTATTTATTCCTGGCATATATTCCTGCCTCGTATTCCCAGGATGAAGATAATTGAATATATATATATATATATATATATATATATATATATATATATATATATATATATATATATATATATAAAGAAACACAAAATATAACAATGTACTGTTATCTTTGTGATCTGAGATA
>CM074948.1:23513686-23523777 GCA_037577455.1 Pangasius macronema | reverse complement strand
ATATATATATATATATATATATATATATATATATATATATATATATATATATATATATATATACACACACACACATATACATATACATACACACACACACACACACACATAAATGCCCAAGTCAACATTCTGTACATTGCAAGGCAGCCATTTGTGACATGACCTTGAGTTTGACAAAGGCGCTACGTAAACCAAGCTTATTTATTCGTTTAATCTGCATGGAGAAGGGCGAGGGCTGTTAGTCATTTACAGTAAACTGCACCATGAGACAAGTGCAAACGAAGCAATGACATGCTGAGTTATGGACACTGATAACGAGAGCAGATGGCTGTGAAGGACTAAAAAAAAAACACTTGCTCACTACTTTCACTATACGTATTCATTCTCTAAATAATGAAAAGGTGCCAACTTTAAACCGGTTTCAGAAAAGAAAGCAGCTTGTACATGCTCAGCAGTGGCATCCAGTTATTCAGGTGGTTAAGAAGGAAGGGGGAAGCTCAGAGAGGGAAACAGGGAAGGGAAAAGAAGAGCTTTTCAGCCCCCCTTTTTTTGTAAAAAATACCTTTTAGTAACACTACCAGAACAAGGACCACAAAGGCAGACTGTACACAGTTATGCACACTAAGGCAAGTCAGAAAAGCAAGGTAAATAAAAAAATTTAGATCATATTATCCGGACGATAAGCCGTTCTTGTTTAGTTTTTGTCCCATTACAGTTGCTACACAGCAGCACTGTGTTATAACCCAGAGTAGTATCCGTACACCCATGTTTACTGACCTTAAATAGCAATGCTTTAGTTTTAATGCTAAAATCTCCTTGTTCGGTTTATAAGCAGCTTTTAATTGTTCCCGCTATTCCAGTGCCAAATTCTGTTAACACAGTGATGGGATTAACAAATGACCAACATTAGCTTAGTGTTCATTTACTCTGTGGGATATAGGAATATAGTAAACACTGTCAGAGTAACAAGTACAAACATTATAATTAGCAAAGGTTTAAAGGCAACATTATTTGAACTGGAACTTTGTAGAGAAGGACAAATCTTCTTAAAGTCCGGATAACATGGTAATATTGTCTGATTCTTTTCATTACCTTTTTATTTCTTGTAATCTAAATGGCATGCTTGTGCACAGAAGTTGACTACTTTGTTCCATATCCATTTATAAACAGGCATACAATCATTTACTGCATTGCAGGCAACATGTATCAGTCCATCCTCTTACTCTAACATTCAAATCAATGAGCGAGCAAAAAAAAAAAACCACCCCAGAATGAACATCCTCAGAGAACGTCTGTCAATTACCTGAAAATGAGCAAATAAGAAGCTGTGCTTCAGTCTTACGCAACTGTACAAACCCCCTCTGAGGTTGTTCGCTTTTGTTGGTCAAGTTACATTTTCTTTCCCATATGTAAATGTGCGGGTCATTTGCAAATACCCAAAACAATTTTACCTTTGCCAGCTCTGCCTACGGAAACGTTGTACGTCGGCTCTCCACCTTGACTCTTCGTCCTGATGTCCATAGTCCAGTCACCATCGAGAGGCAGGCTGTCTCTGATCACAGAGCACTTCTTTTTCCCTAGGGTCAGCCCGTTGGTGAAGAAGGCCTCCCGGTCCTTGCCGACTATGACATCAATTTCATCGGCCTGTGACAGGGAATAACACATAGGAAGATGTTCGGTTAAGGATATTGATTATTTCTTAACACAGGGCGTGGTTTTCCAAGGAAGGTCTGTAAGGCATAGTCAGGGGGTCTGCTTTTTTCTTTCTTTCCTTGTTAAATATTATGCTATTAGAATAAGACTCAAGGTCACTTAAAAGGAATGAGTAATGTAAAACTCAAGAAGTACAAAAAATGTCAATTGCATTTTGATTGCAATTTTAATAAAACGAGCAAAAAAAATGTCAAGACAAAATGTTACACAATGTAATGTGTTAGGGATTTGCGGGTGTAAAGTTCAAGAATAATCTCCATTTCTTTGTTTTTTTTTTTTTTTAAGTAAAATAAATACGATTGTACCGACTCGCCTAATGCGCCCAAGATTTACATAGCAGGGTGTGTTTTATTTAAAAGGAGAAAAAGAAAGAAAGAAAAAAAACCCCACACACACAAGAAGTTATTTCCTGGCACAAGGAATACCTAAAGACAGACCAACATAACAGACAAATATCAACAAGTCTATAAATATATATGTAGGTGTATATGCAAATATAATTTCTCTTAGCATCTAACCTCTGAATCTGATAATGTAAAAACTTGGTTATTCATTTCCTTTTACTCTAATGTCAAAAATGTTTTTTAAAAAAACAATGTCAATCAGGAAGAGGCTTCATTTCAGGTTAATAAACGAATTTAATCTAATGACTGGAAAGCTTGGGTAAATGTAAAAGGGACGCCATCTTTGCAGACACAGGCATGTTCCTGTAAAGAGAAGAGGGGAAAAGGGAAGCACAGGATGAATCCCAAATCCCACTCAACACTCTCCAAACCAAGGGCACTAGGTAGCTTGTGGAATAATGCTATTCAGTGCCCTAGGTAGTGCACAGACAGGGTGCAATTCGGGACCGAGCCAAAGGAAGAAAGACTATGCCCAAGCGCCAGTGGCTAACTTCCTTCCAGTATGGCCTACGCCTAAATCTCCAGCGTGATTAAACAAAAAATAATAATGCTAAAAAGTATACGTTTAATATTAATAAATGTTAAATAAAACACCTATTTTTTTCCACGCAAATACTCATTTATAATTCATAGACCACGTGGTCGGTTATTAAAGCGTTGAAGTCATAAGGCGTTACGTATTCTCTCATTAACAAGAATGAACTTTTCAATTTTTTTTTAAAATATCAATGGACAACTTGCTTGCCATGCTAACTAGCGCCATGCTAATGTTGTTTCACACAATAAAAACACAAACCGGTTATTAATGATTGGACGAGTTAATGAATTCAGGAATATTGTGTTAATACCGGCTGTTTCATTTCATTTTTTATTTTTTTGTCTTTGAATTAAAAGATGAGCTAGTTAGCCTCCTTATATATTTAAGAAAAAAAAAAGCTAGTCTAGTGCCGCTGTCTGGGGCCTAAGGATTTGCTAACGTTGCCGTATTAGCTTTATCACGGAATTGGAAATGGAAAAAAAACACACACATTTTTTCCCCAAAATTTAAAGCTTTTAAAGTTTCCTTTTTTTAAAAAAGGCGAAAAACAAACCGTCACGGAGACTAACGGCGTATTTTAAACGCGCTAACGGCTCCTTTTCTCTAACGCACGCGCGCTTGTTCATGTTAGCCCCTGCTAGCTAACCGTAACGTGGCCCCACACACAGACACAAAAGACTGAAGATTTAGCCATTACACCGAACCAGTGGGAAATAATATAATCGTTGAACAGGGCAATATCTTTTTTTAAATAAATCTCACCGTTATTCCGCTAAAAGTGCCCCCTTCTGAAGATGCCCAAACGTATTTGGCGTCCGTGTAACCGACAATGGCGGCATCCTGGCAGCTGCCGTCGGCCATCAGGTTATCCACGTAGCTTTGCCAAGACATGTTTGCTGCAATTTGTAAACAAAAAAATATTACGACGCTTTACAGAGACTCTTTGGATGGATTTAAGGTTAAAGAAGGTTTGAAGCACCCGAGTCGAGGCTCGCCTCTCCAAAAAGCGCTTAGCTGCGTGCTGCCGAGGTCTGCTTTTTGGGGGGGGCAGGGAAGAAAAGCCGATGTGAATCGAGACAGCGCCTTGGGTGTAGTCCGTGCTCGAGATCCCTCCGCGCAGGACGCATCACTCCCTTTCAGTCATTTATGCTCGCCGGCGGTAAGGCACTCACAACTGCCAACAAACTAGTCCCTTTTTTTCCCCCTCATTTTAATTACAGGTAAATTACGATGAACAAACACAATGTTTCCTCATAGTTTCTTTCATAATAACGTTCAGGATTTTAAAAAACTATCACAGGAATGATTTATGATTTTTCACATTTTAAGGCCACGCCCTCTCAAACAGGGGCTCAAACTTTTTGCAGTCAGGAGCCTTTTTTTGTTTGTTTGTTTGTTTTCCAGGTTAATTAAACTCTTTTATGATCCAAATTGGTGATTCTTTTAAAAAGTATTAGTAAACTATTCAATAAAAACGAATGTACCATCGTAGTTAATTATTTTTTATTTATTAGTACAATGCATGAGAGCACTTTCCACCATTCGACTAAAGGGACCTGTCAATTAGGCTTATAATTATATAGGTAAATAATAATAATAATAATAATAATAATAATAATAATAATACTTACAAATATAGTAGCTTAGATAGTAATTCATCTTTATTTATCCCAATGTAATGTCAAATTCCAGACATACACACACACGTCATGTGTTATGGACCCTTGAGGGTTCCCAGGCCGAAAAGACCCTACAAATACCTGGTGAAACATCAACACAATTTTTTTTAGCACAGTTTTTATACTTTATTAAGATATGCAAACAAATGTGCACAAAAATATCTTTTTATTTTATAACAATTACTATGATCAGAATTTGAGAAAACTACTTATAAAAATTGTACATTTTTATTCTTTACCAATCAATTATGTGAAATTATTACTAATTTCTACACCTAGTATCAAAAATATTTTCTGCATACATCTTTAGATATGTCACACACACACACACACACACACACACACACATATATAGTATGTACACACAGTATATGAAAGGTAGTTTAAGAAGACGCCTGGCAATAATTTGTCTGGCAAGTGAGTCATATTGGTTTATTCTATCGTCTCCCAGTGTCCCAGCCCAGAAAATATTTGAAACATGGGAGTGTTTCTAGGAGGCAAAGTTCACTAGATAGACATGTGATAAGTGCCCTACAATGTGAGCAGCTACTTTTAGGCCTTGAAGTCATGTTTGTCATGCATTATGACAAAGTAATTTTTTTTCCAGCTGGACTAGTTATGTACATTTGCTAAGAAGCAATAACAGAGTACAACAGTAATATCAGAATAGTAATAATGTTAATACAACTGATAATAAAGCTTGTCAGTATACGCTTTACAAATAGAGCAAGCTCAAAAATGTCTTTTAAACCAAATACATCTCTTTTGTGTCCAGTAGTTTGGTTAGGTTATGTTCTAAAACCACAGTGAGTTAAGGACAAGGGTGGATCACTCAGCAACAGGACAAACACAGCTGCCTGCTTCTGGTGCCTGTTGACATTCAGTCATACACCTACAAGTGAAAGTCACTGCACTGGGCGACGGTGTGTAAGACTTTCACAGATCCTTAAGAGTCAGATCTGCATAAAAGGATCACTTGAAGTAGCAATCCGAGCCTCCCGATCAGGAGGGAGAAACAGTTCAGTGTTTCCTCATAGATTTTTCTGGAATCCACAAAGTGGCATGTGTGTGTGTGTGTGGGGCTGTTGAAGTGAGCCATTGTGACACTTCCTGCTTTTTCTCAGCGCAGCACTGGAATTTTTTTCTCTCCTGACATGAGAATGCGCTGTATGGCAGGAAAGCATTTTGAGGCAGCGAGTCATGTGCACTCGGGAGGGACTTCCTTGAGGGGAAAAGTGAACACGATCTGCAACTTTTTACCTAGAACACATAATCTTCAATTTTGATCTTATATGATCATCAAGCATTTCTTACCTATTTTGCTGTCAAAAAGTGTTGCTGTATCTTTCTGATACAAAGAGCTTAACAACAAAATAAAATCTGCAATATAGTTATTAAATGTATTGTTTTGTTTAAAGGTGTGTAGAAACTGGAAGGTTTTCCTGTGACACCACTTGATAATGATGGTAATTGTTACAATAAGGTACATAATACACAACTTAATGTTATTTTATATAATAAGCTTTAATTTTTTTTTTTTACATTTCAAGATAAGAAAATTTGAACTTTTTTTATACCACAATTCTTCAGAACAGCAAGTCTGACAGTAGTGACGCTGCAAATCACAGGTTTATATTAATGTGCTAACATGAGTAATCGTTGATATGGTGATATGGTTTTCTATACGGAGACATTTATTTATCATTTATGAAAGGAGTTTCCAGTCTCAACACTTTGCACCAGTCAGTGGTACAGCTGTGACTATAAATTTTCTGACACACAAAAGTCTTTAGGACAAATGGCTTTACATTTTCTCTGTAACATGAAAAGCTCTGTTTTTTTTTTTTACTTCAAAAGAGCTAGAAAAAAGTGAGGCTGGTGAGGGAAGGACTGTTTATAGCATCAATGATAGGAACTAACTTGTTTCATAGATGTTCAACAACATTAAATGTAACTATAAATGAATAAATAGTATGACAAGTCATTTCTATATCTGGAACTTTAAAGTCACAGCTTTTCCTCTGAGTGTCAAAAGCTCTGACATTGGAGAGAAATGTTAAATAAACGTCTATACAATTCCCTGTGAATGAGCTGTTACAGACAAACAGACTGGATAATTCAACAGCGGTGTAAATGTATCTGTGGCACTTTCTGTGTTCTTACTAGAACTAAAGCAACTACTATGTAAATGTAGAAATTTGAATGTCTAGACCTAGACCTTCAGTAAAATTCTTACACTTCTTGCAAGGTATGGTGTAAGATTCAGTAATAGTCAAGTCAAGTGGCTTTATTGTCATTTCAACCATATATAGCTAGTACAGTACACAGTGAAAGGAAACAACGTTCCTCTAGGACCAGGGTGCTACATAAACAACACAGAACTACTTGAGATGATACAGAGCTAAATAAGACTACACAGACCTACACAGGACTGCCTAAAGTGCATGTGTGCAAACATGTGCAAAGAGCACAGGACAGTATGAATACTAAAACAGAACAATAGACACAGTAAAGGACAGTACAGCACCAACCAGTACACAGTTCTAGTCTGGAATAAGGTGCAAAGATATAGTACAAAATTATAATAGATGCTGCAAATGTAAGCATGACATACCAATTAGTGGCAAAAAGGTAAGTGGTCAATACAGTATCTTGTTTATGGTGTTTTAGCAGCAATTTAAGAAAGAAACGTGCAAAAACTGCAAAGGGAGTGGACTGGTGTTCAGTTGAGTATGAGTGTGTGTGCGTGTATGTGTTTTGTCAGTCCAGTCTCTGGGTATCGAGGAATCTGATGGCTTGGGGGAAGAGACTGTTGCACAGTCTGGTCATGAGGACCTGAATGCTTCAGTACCTTTTGCCAGACAGCAGGAGGGTGAAGAGTTTATGTGAGGGGTGCGTGGGGTCATCCAAAATGCTAGAGGTTTTTTGGATGCAGCGTGTGGTGTAAGTGTCTGTGATGAAGGGAAGAGAAACTCAGATGATCTTCTCAGGTGTCCTCTCTACCTGCTACAGGGTCTTGCAATCAGAGACGGTGCAATTTCTAAACCAGGCAGTGAAACAGCTGCTCAGGATGCTCTTGATAGTCCCTCTGTATGATGTGGTAAGGATGGGGCATGGGAGATGGGCTTTCTCAGCCTTTGTAGAAAGTAGAGTTGGCTATGGTGCTGGTGTTGAGGGACCAGGTGAGGTTCTCTGCAAGGTGAACAATAAGGAATTTGATACTCTTAACAATCTCCACGGAGGAGCCATTGATGTTCAGCAGAGAGTGGTTGCTCTAGGATCTGCTGAAGTCAACCACCATCTCTTTCATTTTGTCCATGTTCAGAGAAAGGTTGTTGGCTCTGCCCCAGTCCATTAGCCACTGCACCTCCTCTCTGTATGCTGACTCGTAGTTATTGCTGATGAGACCCACCACTTTCGTGTCATCGGCAAACTGATGCGATTCAAGCAGAGTCAGCAGAGTGAACAGCAGTGGACTGAGCACACAGTCCTGGGAGACCCCAGTGCTCAGTGTGGTGGTTTTGGAGATGCTGCTCCCTATCCGGACTGACTGAGGTCTCCCAGTCAGGAAGTCTAGGATCAAGTTGCAGAGGGAGGTGTTCAGGCCCAGCAGGCTTAGACTTCCAATCAGGAATGATTGTGCTGAAAGCTGAACTGAATCTATGAACAGTACTCGAATATACGTGTCCTTTTTTGTCCAGGTGGGAGATGGAGGGTGGTGGTGATTGCATCATCTGTTGAGCACTTGGGATGATATGTGAACTGCATGGGGTCCAGTTAAGGGGGCAGTAGGGTCTTAATGTGCCTCATGACAAGCCTCTCGAAACACTTCATGACAATAGTTAAATAAGATATATAAGATAATAAGAGCTGCACAATGTACACAATGGAGCTTACTGTGGCAGGTTTGACTGTGACAAATTGTCGATAGAACCTGAAAGATTACCATATTAAAGTGAAAACCAAGCATACACTGTTTCCCCTTTATTCCAAATGTAGTCAGTATGATAAAAAACATTGTTGGTGTTTAACAGTTCTGTCATTTGTTTTCCCCCGAACTTCAAGGCTATTGTAGCTAATGCAAATATGAGCCTCAAACCACATCCACAGCCTTGCTGATGTGGTTTTTGGGGCACAGCGGGAGTTACTGTTATCTATAAACATGAACTAAACTTCACCTTCTAGCTGAATGCTGGAACGTTATGGGGTCGCCATCATGGACAACCAAGAATACATTTTTTTCCATTGTAAAGTTTGGTCAGAGGGTGTTGATTCATTTTAAACTAAAATGTGTGAATACAGATTCTGTCTCTCTGCTACTGTAGTGCTAAATTTTGAACCAAGTACAGCATATGAAGGTTTGGATACATGTTCATGTAAAAGATTGGGTGAGAGTGAAAGTAATACAAACAAGTCTTGGAAGATCGACTACAATTTCTTTTCTGAACCATTAAAATAGAAAACTGTCATGATTTAAACAGTATATAATTTGTAATTTAATGCATCAGATACAAGATATATTACCTAGAAGTAATAAAAAGTACCAAAATTCTTCAATTAAGTAAAAGTCTAAATAAGTATTAAGGTAAAAGTTGTAGTATGGCTTCAAATTCTTTACTCAAGTTAAAGCAGTTAATTTACTCAAAGTATGAATGTAAAAGTATAAGAAAGATTCACAAAAGAAAATACATCTTCCTTAAATTTCAAGGCACACACAGATTTTAGTTACTGATGGCAAATTACTGCCCAGATTCACCAAAGAACCAAGGAGCATGGGAAAACTTTCACTAAGGCTAACTCACAATAGCTTTATTCCTAATTTCTCACGCTAGCTAGCATGATAATATCTCTGCCCATGCAGACTAGCTAAATGCTAACTGATAGCTGTCACAATACAAACTGGTGTAAGAAAAAGCCTACAACGTGTACATAGCAGCAGATTGATAACGGTGATGGTATTCAGTCTCATTCTTGCTGTCACTGTTATCTGTTAGAGTTTAGATAGGAATTTAGATCCGAAGCTGCCCGATTCTAGTTGCTTTATGGCTTTACAAATATATGATTGTACAGAAATGTAGTGACGTTTCAAAATGTGGTAGGAACATTTATTTTAAAACATTGCAATTAAAAGCCAGAAGTTTTAAATGACAGAAAAAAGTAACTGGGAGATACATAGAGATAGCGTAAAATGATTTCTGGTAAGCCAACTGTTTATCATGATGATGAGTAGCATGATGTGTAGTTAATTGATATTGTGTACGTGTTCTGTCATATGTACCACATTTCAGTTCATTTCTATTAATCACTTTGCAAAATGATAAAATTGTAGATAGGTCAAATTGTAGATAGGTCAAAGACTTCTGTTAGCTAGCTGTATTCCCAGTTAATTGAGTGTGGAGTTAACACTCCTAGTAAGTGTTATGAGTGTGATGAGTATTTTGTTTTTTGTTTTTTTGTTAGTTCATTGTTAAATGTAGTCCACAGCAAGGTGGTGGTCACAGCGAGATGTGACGTAAACGTGAGGGTAAACTCTGCAGGTTAGCTTGAGAGTCTGTCAGATTAGCTTTATTCATATAGTGAACCATTTCTACTCAAGGGGGTTGCAATTTATTTGCCACTAAAACGTTACTTGCTTTAATTCCGCTGCAGTTTCCAGTTTTTCTATAGCACTTTTCATAAGCGGTGCTTGACTTGGTTTTTAAAAACAGAAGCAAAAAACTACTTCTGGCAACAAAAACCTGGAAGCGTGAAAAGTGC
>CM074948.1:23493303-23513586 GCA_037577455.1 Pangasius macronema | reverse complement strand
CTGCATTTTCAGAGGACGAATGGCGCTCAGAGGTAGACCTGCCAGGAGAGAGTTGCAGTAGTCCAGTCTTGACATGACAAGGGCCGGGGGATATGATGATGTGATATCAATATCATGATGAAAACAGTGTAAAATTCAAGATGCTGCCAATATTGGACATGGGAATATTTTTTTTTTTTTTAGTGAATCGGGTTTGATTTGAGATTACTGCCTTGGTAAAGCCTCTTCACTTTAACCCTAAACTGCCTTGCTTCATGCTTGAATTGTGTCATTTCCCATTTGCTTTTTTAGAAGAGTCTCCGCCGAAGTAATACATTTAAATGTAATGTAAATTTCTCATGGTTGCGTCACAGCGAGCCCTAATGTACCACTTTTGTTTCTTCCAACTGTCGCTTTTACCTTACTATCAGTAAGAATCTCACGTTTTAAAAAAGATTGAAACATTATGACTGTCTTTTTTTACTTTAAATTTTAACTGAATCCTATGGCCTATATATATATATATATATATATATATGCAGATGAAAAGTATTTCATCATCATCATCATCAGCTCATCATCAATAGTCAGCACTGTAGAATTATTGGCACCCTTATTAAAGATGTGTAAGATGTTTTTGTGGCTCATTAGCTTAATCTCACACTGAAAATATGAGAGAAATACATTTATACATTTTACTGAAGTAAATATATTCTAAGAAACGTTCAAATACATATCCACTTTTTCTGTAAATAAAACCAAAGCTGACTGTCTCTGGTCATGACAAAATACATATAGTAATTTAGTTTTAGTGTCTAACTAACATTTCATACATATGCTTCCCTTTTTTAAGTGTTTTTCTGTAATATAATTAATGTTATGTGTGGAACAGCACTCACTGACAACAAAAAGTAAAGTGCTATTAGCTAATGCTAATTCTGCATTTTAAATGGAGACAATTTTTTAAAAAATGTTTCATATCTCAGAACGACGCTATCGTAATCAGCTAGCTTTCCCCGGCTGCTGTGTTGTGTGCTGTATAGATAATTATCTGTAACTGTCATAGAAATTAAGTGTCACCTACAGGGATTTTAAATTATTGGCCAGAAATAACAGGTCAGCCCACTGTCACCAGTTTCACACACACAAGGTATTATTATATATGAATATTAACTATAAAATATTAATATAAAATATAAAATATTAATATTTTATATTAATATTTTATATTAATATAAAATATTCATTTTATTTGAGTATTTTACTTAGACCTTTAGGTAAAGGGTTCTTCAATGGTTCTTTGGGTAGTTACAGGTTCTTAATTGTAATAAAGTAAAAAAAAGTGCCCCTTACTGCCTTTCATGGTGGAGGATTTATTACATATTAATATTAATTATTCATTTAATTTTTAAAATGGGATATTTTTATGTACACCTTTAGATAAAGGGTTCTTCGATAGTTCTTTGGATAGTTACAAGTTCTTAGCTTCCTAAGGGTTCTAGATTACACACTAACCATACAGAACTACATGAACCTGCTTACCGTAAAACCATAAATCCATTTTGTAGATGGAAATTTTTTTTTTTTTTTTTTTTTTTTTTTTTACAAATTTTAACTCTCTCATGAGCGCCCTCCAGCGGAAGGAGAACCACGACCTGTTCACACAGAGGGTCCTCGGATATATAATCCCCGGATATTAACATTTTCTGCCATTTTCCCAGGAAGTTTATTACAATATATGCAGAAGGATCTCCAGTGTGGACCTTCATTTCATTTAAGAATTTTTTGTACACTGGAATTGGCTTGACCCTGACCAGGATAAAACGCCTACTAAAGACTGAATATGAATTAATGAATTAATAAATTTAAAAAAAAAAATCAGACAATAAACTCTGGTTTTAAAAACTAATTCTTCCTTGGTCTTGGTGTTTGAGGGTTGAAAGATTCCTAAATAATTTATATAATATTAATTATGTAAGTTTATTACATTTGGATTCAAGTTTTGAAAGTTTGATTGTAAGTTGTTGAGCTTTACATTTAACCCATTCGAGTCATATAATTAGTTTATTAGACTTAATTATTAACTATAAATAACTTAATAATAACTATAACAGCTATAGCTCCAGAGTAGCTCCAGAACTCCATTTTGAGATCCATGCTTTTATGGAATGACACCTTTTAAAATTACAGTCACATCTAAAATTGGCTGGACATGCCAGATATTCAGTCGTAGTCCATTATAAGTGTTGATTTGAACTTTCTATGATTCCCAATTTCACCTTTTCGGGGATTGTAGTACAATCACGGTCTAAAAACTACACATCCCATCAACACCCGTTAGCGTTAGCTGATAGTTGCTTGTCTGTAACTCGTTCCCTTAGCGATATTATTATATGATTTTGGAATGATATAAAATAGATCGACAATAAATCAAACGTTTTAAGGGTTTGATTAAACAGCTAGTTAGCTATCGTCGTTTGTAGACCTCTAACTAACTAGTTAGCTAGCGCGGAAATCCGCATAGCTAGAATGCCCGGATACAAAGACGACATCTGATTGGTGTAGGCGATGCTTACGCATGTACTTGGCAAAAAAAAAAGGCCTAGAAACACACACGCGCGCACACACACACACACACACACACACACACAAAACACGATATACAAAATTTGAACCTCAGTATACAGATTAAAGCAAAAAAAATGTTTATTAATTTTGAATAACATAAAATAAAGACATTAAATACATTAAAACATATTCATTGGCAGTTTTTATGTTTTTTAAAATTATTGCTAGGCTTAATACAAAAAATACAAACGGTATATTACTAAAGTTGTGTATAAAATGTAGATAAAAATCACTATATTGATAAAAAAGAAAAAAAAAAGAAAAATGCTTAATTTTTCCGGAAATTTACGGAAATGTTTTAGTGACACCAGCGGTGACGTAGTTACGTTCCTCAATACGCTATTTGCGTATTCACTCACGTAACGCCCGTAGCTGCCTGTTGCGCTCTTTACCCAGCATGCACCGCGAGTTTTAGCCATCTTGTTGAGAGGTGGAATTTTTTTTTCTTCAGAAATTTTGCTTCCCGAACTCTGTGAGCCCCGAATCACTTTTACTCACAGCGTCTTATCGTCTCGTTGGCGTCTTTACGAGCGAACTAGAGCGAGTAGCGATTTGAAAAATGAGATAATCGTAGTTGTGGTGTGAAAGCAAACCGTTTGCAGAAGTGTTTTTTTTTTAATTATTACTATAAGATGCTAAATGTGAGGCCGGGGGGAAGCGGGCCCCCAGCTCGCGCCTCGGATTAAAGTGGCAGCTCAAGCCCGGGAGAGGCGTTACCCAGCTCGGCCTTGTGTGCACCGCGGACCCGTGACGGAGGCCGGTTTAATCCGGTAAAAAAAACAGTCAGTATTAAAATCGAATCTGGATTTTAAACAATTTTAATGGCCATCTCTTGGTTTGAGCGATCGTTAGGAATGCAACAGGACAGAAGAAGAAGAGGAAGAGCGATGACGTATGATCAGCTTAAAAACTGATTTTGATCCAACGCCACTTTTTCCGAGTTGTCTCTTCTTTAGCTTGTAAACGGAGTGCGTTTATTTTTTTAGGCTCCGCGTGTTTAAGTAAGGCGTACATTTGTCTACACAAGTATCTTAACACTTCTAAGATGTCAGCCAAGAAGAAGAGCTGCTTCCAGATCACCAGCGTGACCCAGGCTCAGGTGGCCACGGTTGGCTGCGCGGATGATGCCGAGAGCCTGGACGATCCGGACGAATCCCGGACCGAGGACGCGTCGTCGGAGATCTACGAACCGGAAGTGTGCGACCGGAGGAGTTCGGCATCGTACAGTGCGTTGAACAGCGTCGGAGAAGGCGAGGCGGCTGCTCACAGAACGGCTCACCTGGGACAGTCTCACCAGCCTGGAGGTCCTGGTGCAGTGGGTGGTCCTGGCCAGCAAGCCACCACCACCACCACCAGCTGCAGCTCACGCTTCCGAGTGATTAAGCTCGACCATGGCACAGGAGAGCCTTTCCGCAGGGGCAGGTGGACATGCACAGAGTTCTATGAGAGGGAACCCGAGGTGGCGACCAGTAGGACTGCAGAGGGGACCAGGCACGTCAACGAACACGCCCCTGACCGGGATAGCGGATTAGGCGTCTCTGTAGTGGTCCAGTCCAGCCAGGCCTCGGATGTCACCACCAACACCACCACCATGCTCGATCTGTCCGCATCGCATACCTCTGTGCACCCTTTTGAATCCGGTAATGACCCCGGTAAAACGGCACAGCTGGCTGTTGCCCCTCAGGCTCTTCTCGCACCGGGCTTAAACCAAGGCTCTCACGTACAGATAGCACCCGTTACTCCACAAGCTTATCAAAATCAACCGCAGCAAAATCCTCAATTACCCTTAGGCCTCCACATACCAAGCCAAACTAGCATGATGCCTGAGTACGGACAGCAGCACTTGCCCCACGCTGTCCCCATGCAAGGGGAAATCGGTATCTCCATACCAGCCAGCCAGTCAGGAGCTTCTGTTCCGACCCTAATGGACTGGGCGGGAGTGATGAGCGTGGCTGGGATGGCGCCTCTCGCCCCCGCACCTTCGGTTCAGATCGGACAGTATTCGGGTGTACCCATGACGGCTGGCCAGAATTCACCTGTTCCGAGTGCAGTAGGCATCTCGGTGCCCGAACAGAGTCGGAGGAAATCGGACGCGGCTGCCTCTGCCCCCCTCGTTGCCCCTGTTAAAGAGGCTGGGAAACCCTTGATTACAGAGGAGTTGCCCCTTATGCCCAACCCTGGGGTGAACAGCCTGTTTGGGATCTCCATCCCCATCGACGGGGACGAGGACAGGTGAGCACTTGTTTATGCTCGGTCTAGGGAACTTCACCTCCTTCGTTTACACTCACTAGGGAACAAGGTTTACCCTTTCTTTTCTTTCTTTCTTTATTTTGTACACAGTTTAGCGAACGTCGCTTCCTTTCTTCTGAAATTCTCTACATTTGTTTAGAAAATCTATACATTTTTACTCTCTAAACCTGGCAAATTCGCATCACTCGTTTACATGCAGTCTCAGAAATGTGGTTTACACTTAGTTTGGTGAACTCTGCTTTGTGCACACTCTTAATCTACGGATCCTCACATCTTTCATGTATGCTAAATTAAGAAAATATATCTTTTTTTTTTTAATTATTTATTTATTTATTTTAAAATTATTTATTTTTTTAAACTTTGGGGACTTGTGTATATATCCATTGGTTACTATTTTAATCAAGCGAACTTCCCTTTGTTTGTTTACACTACATATAGCAAACAGCTTAAAAACTCAATCTAGGAATCTTCGTATTTACACTTATTGCTCATTTACGGTCAATCTATAGAACCTAATATTACTTGTTTACACTTTATCTAGGGAGTGATATCTCTCATTTAGGGAACTTGACATCATTTGTTTACACTTAGGGAATGTCATATCACTCATGTCTTATTTACACTGAATCTAGGGAACATTAACTCCCTTGTTTACTATATAGGGAACATCATTTTACACTCAATTTAGAGAATGCCACGTCTCTTTTTTTTCACTCAATCTTGGGAACTTCACATCACTTGTTTACACTCGGTCTAGGGAACAGTGTCTCCTTTATACTCAGTGTAGGGTACTTTACATCACTAGTTTACACTCGATCTAGGGAACAGTGTCTCCTTTATACTCAGTGTAGAGTACTTTACATCACTAGTTTACACTCAGTCTAGGAAGCTTTGTGTCTGTTTTTAAACTAAATCTAGGGAATGTCACGTTTGTCATTTACACTCAGGCTAGTGAACTTCACGTTAGTTTACACTCATGTCATGTCTCTTGTTGACTTTCAATCTAGGGAACTCATTCACAGTCTGAAGAACTTCACATCACTCGTTTACTGTTAATCTGGGGAAATTCAAGTCAGGTCTCTGGTTTACATTGAATCTAGGGAACATCACGTCTCTTTATGGTAAATCTAGGGAACTTCTCATGGCTTGTTCACTCTCAGTCGAGTTCCCTTGTTTACGCTTAATATAGGGAAAGTCATCACTGTACACTCAGCTGCCCCATCTCTCTTTTTTACAGTCAGAAAAAGGAATTTTGTATCTCTTATTTACACTCTGTCTAGGGCACTTCGCATGACTTGTGCATACTCGGTTTAGAGATTTACACTACATTTACACTACATGTAGGGAACCATCCATCATTTTCACTCTGTCGTGGAAAAGCTAGCTCTCTATTTTACCCTTTTTTCTAGGGAATATCACTCTCTTTTGCACTGTATCTGGAGAACTTAATTATTATTATTATTCATTTAAATATACAGTCAGTCTAGAGAAACTTGTTTACATTTAGAAAACTTCACTTTGCTTCTGTAGACTCTTTTTACTTCTGTAGTGTCCGGGAGGGGGCTGTGACCTAAAGTGTGATGAAATGGTTTAAATAATTTATGAGGATTGGATATTCATCAACATTAAGCTTGTCGTTTAATGATTTGTACATATTAATCTAAGCCTTTGCACGGAGGAAGTTCACTCATTTGGGCCCCTTTAAGGCCGAGGATTCAAGCTAAGGCCAGCTTGTTATAAAAATAGCCTCTTTTTTTTTTCTTTTTTTTTTTTTTTCCACACATTGAGTTTCAGCTTAGTGCACTTGTTTCGTGATGACACAGAAATAAAGAAGTGGCTGGTGTCCAGCTAGCATGCTAATCAGAAGTTCACTTTCCAGTTCCTTTATTTTAGTCATACTCAGACTCCTCATTTGTCTTGTTAAACCCCATTAAAAAAATAACTAAAAATAACCACATGCACTTGGTGAAACACTGGCGATTGCATCTCGAGGTCATTTGCAGTGTAACATGAGACACAATTAAATTCTTTTTTTTTTTAAAAAAAAAAAAAAAAAAGGAAGTGAAAATCACAATCTCTTAATCAGGGTCTTGACACTGATGGAGTTGTTTATCTTCTCACTCGTCAACATTTGTGTAGGAAAGCTATGTAGCAACTTGGTAAAGTAAAGTGTGTGTGTGTGTGTGTGTGTGTGTGTGTGTGTGTTGCACACCCGAGGGCACAATGGTTAGACGAGGTTATGACAGAGAACGTTTGGCATGAGTTCAAACCCAGAAATACATACTTGTGGTTGGTGTGTTTCAGGAACTCAAAAGTGCTGATGGTGGTGTTATAATAATCGCATAACATCTGCAGGCTACAGCTGTGTACCGATATTATCTGATTATGACTGTTATTAATTATTGCAGGAATAACAATGTTATTACAACTTGTTATAAATTCTATTCATAAGCAGCAGCGTTTCTGATAAAGCTGTGTCCATGGTTTATTAGAGCTGTCACAATTTTTTAAGTACTCTTACTAACTGTGGTATCCCTGTATTATGCCTTTATTTAAATTTTTTTTTTTTTGTCGTCACCCTGGTTGGCAAATAGGGAGCCACTAGAAGCAGGAATTAGTGGTTGAGATTTATGGGTCAGGCTTTAGTGGTTGAGGTTTAGTGGTCAGGGTTTAGTGGTAAAATTTAGGGGTCAGGCTTGAGCAGTTGGGGTTTAAGGGTTGGGCTGTAACCATTGCTGTTTAGGGGTCCGGCTGTAATGGATGGGATTTAGGGGTCAGGGTTTAGTGGTTAAGGTCTAGGCTTGAGCGGTCAGGGTTTAGGGGTCAGGCTTGAGCGGTCAGGGTTTAGGGGTCAGGGTTTAGTGGTTAAGGTCTAGGCTTGAGCGGTCAGGGTTTAGGGGTCGGGCTTGAGCAGTCAGGGTTTAGGGGTCGGGCTTGAGCGGTCGGGGTTTAGGGGTCGGGCTTGGGCGGTCGGGGTTTAGGGGTCGGGCTTGGGCGGTCGGGGTTTAAGGCATGGGATACAACAGTTGCTATTTAGGGGTCAGGCTGTAACGGTTTGGCTTTGGGGTTTGGACTTGAGCGGTTGGAATTTAGATGACTTGCCATACCAGTCAGGGATTATCCGCTGGATTTCAGAGCTTGGGCTTTATGGTTCAGGGTTTAGCAGCCAGGGTTTTATTGCTCATGGTTTAGGTTTAGGGGTCTGACTTCTAAGTGGTCTGGTTTGGGGATCGGTCTTGAGTTAGGGTTTCAGGGTTGAGGTGTAATGGTACGTTTTTAAGTGTTGGGCTTGAGTAAAGGGTTTAGGGGTCTGGCTGTAGGGCTAGAGCTTGAGTTGGGCTTGAGTGGTTTGGGTTTTAGGTGTCGGACTGTAACGATAGGGATTTAGGGATCAGACATGAGCACTTGGGGTTTAGGAGTTTGGCTTGAGGGGTGAGGGTTTTGAGGTCCGGTTTGAATGGTGAGTGTTTCAGGGTTGGGATTGTGTGGTCGAGGTTGAGGTGTTTGGGTTTTAGCCATCAGGCTTTAGCGGTCAGAATTTAAGGGTTGGGGTTTTAGGAGTCAGGCTTTGCTGATTGGAGTTGGCTGGTCAGGTCTTTGGGTTTAGAGTTAGGGGTTAGTGGTAGTTTATCTACTATAATAGAGATTATAGTAAATGTTATAGAGGTCATCACACTGATACTTCTAGTTCACAGATGCATGATTTTTCAGTAAATACTTTATAGTTTAGTGCATAAATTACTGCATCTAATTTAAACTTATTCTTTTTTAACTTAATTAACTGGAAAGGATGACATGTCTGAAGGAAGCAAGATGTGCAGCTGGGTCATTTATTGCTCAGCGCGGCTTACCACTGCAACGGTATTCTTTCTGTCTGGCGAAGATGATGTAGCTTGTACTTATGTTATTAGAAATTAACATGATATTAAAGTGTTGTGGTTTAGCAAAAGCAGTGAAGGATGTTTGCTCATGCATTTTTTTTCTTCTTTGACTTGGCTTCCTCTCGAAACAGCAGCCTTTCAGTTCCTGAGTTGCATATTCATCCTCTGCTTCAGAGGAAATGCAGTGGCACAGTGTGTGAGCCGCTTTGATCTGTATCTCTGTGCACACTCCAAGATGCAAACCGTCAACCACATGATACTTCTTCACACACACCGGCTCCTGTTTTACCTGTTCTTTACCGCGGCCTTTTTTTTTTTTTTTTTTTTTTTTTTTTTTTTTTTTTTTTTTTTTAAATAACTCAAGTCTTCAGTCAAACCAGAGAGATCTACATGTTGATGCCTTTCAGACGCTGGCATCCAAGATATGTTAGGATTCCCCCACGCCCAAGAAAGCAGCTTTTATTTCTGTATCACTTTCATGGACCAGGCACTGATTTGACGGATGATGGACAAAACATCATAATCGGACTTCAGTGAATAAAATAATCCGTTTCAATTACGTACTTTGTTTTTGAACGCGTTCTATCGCCCTCTAGTGTGAACTTGTGGTTATTCGCTTCACTCTTCATTCTGGCTTGAGTGATGTGTTGGTCAGTGAATGTGTGTGTGTGTGTGTGTGTGAGAGAGAGAGAGAGTGAGTGATGGAGAGCATTTAACACCTCTACAGGTGACCGTGTTCCCTCAGTCGGGTCATCGTCATCCACATTCCTTACCTGTCTGTGTTTTCTACATTTCTTTACGAAAGGTAGTGTCTGCAGCTGTCAGTGGTTAGATGAGAAACTCCAGCAAAAAAAAAAATTTAATAAAATTTAAAAAAAAAAAATCAAAATAAAAGAAGCATAGCATTATAGAAAGACGAATTTAATAGGACATTGTTGTAAAAATATAAAACGGATTTTATATTTTAAAAATGGTTGGTTAGACCTTTTATTTATTTATTTATTTTTAAAATATTACCTTGCACCCACTTGGTCCAATTTAACAAACTTTTTTTTTTTTCTTGTTAATTCTGGATATTTTACCTTTTGCCTTTTATTTTCCATAATTAATAGCAGTATTAACATGCTGTGAGTTTATGATGTTAGTGTGATATCGTGTGTGGTGTCTGTGTCATTGATTTTAAACATAAAATACATAAGTACCTTTTTAGATTTGTTTAAAGTATGGACGAAAAAGGTCAGTGATCCACTTGGAGTCTAATGCTGCCTTCAACTCCTGTTGGAAATATTGTCTGATGATAATAAATATAGGCTGATACTGTCCAATAAAGGTGCTGTTTGTAAAAATGTTTATACCTGTAATAATGTGTAAACATGTATACATATACCTGTCATGATACGATTTCAAACACACCTTGCAAAAGTTTAATTTGCTGTTATTTTATTTCAGGCTCACGAAAAGGTTTAGGTTTTTTTTTTTACGTTTTTTTGCTCCTCTCTCAGCTATCTCACGGAGCATGTGTAGGGAGAATGGAGACTCATCGACGGTTTCGCTGCAGTTGCGATTCGTCTTGCCGACAGCAGCAGGCTGTAAATGATACAAACCGGGGGAAATTTAAGTAAGGGGTGATGTAAACAAGTGAACGCATCGAATACATTAAGTAGTCTCTGACAAAGGTTCAGGTTAAATAGACCAACGAGCTCCGTTTCTCTTTAACACTCGCTGCTGTCGGCGTGATTGTTGTCATGATCCGTGTCTCTAATAGAAAACCCTTACCGTACATTCAAAAATATGTGCTAATCTAGAAAATTCAGAAGAATGGCACTCAGAACAGACGTTTTTTGTAGGTTGGAAGAGGTTTTAAAATCTGTCAGGGTTGGTACTCAGTAATGGTCCAAAGTAGTGCATAAATATGAGATTTGACACATGACATCAGTTTGTTTATTCAGTGACACAGCGTATTGCGCCTTGTGGACACATCATGCTAATTTCTGCAGCCGTGCGCAAGCGACACGCCAAATGAGTTAAATAAATCAGTTTTTAAAGTTCTTGTCAGCTCATGAGGTCAGTGTTTAAAAAAAGAGAAGCAGACTTTACAAACAGGGGCATCTGAAGTTTTCAGCTTCTGCATGAGGTGTTCTCGGTGAATCTCAACAGCCAATAAGAGAGAAGTAGGCGTGGCTGGCTGTTTCTTCCTGGTGCAAAGAAAAAAATGGAAAAAAGGAAGAGCACTGTAAGAAAATAAACATCTGTTTATCCAAAACCACTCCTAATCACTAGTTTTGACGTCAGGCTGAATGCCTACTCACTAGCTGACGTAAATCATGTCCAAAAGCATCTAGGTCACTTGTACTATCCCATAATGCACTGCATAAAATTATGATTAGATTAGAGTCCAAAACAGTGCAGTTTGTGAGATAAAGAATACCCATGTGTAGGGAATAGGGGCTAGGGTGCAAGTGGTGGGAATAGGGGCTAGGGTTCAAGTGTAGCGAATAGGGGCTAGGGTGCAAGTGGTCGGAATAGGGGCTAGGGTGCAAGTGGTGGGAATAGTGGTGGGAATAGGGGCTAGGGTGCAAGTGGTGGGAATAGTGGTGGGAATGGGGCGGGAATAGGGGCTAGGGTGCAGGTGGTGGGAATAGGGGCTAGGGTGCAAGTGTAGGGAATAGGGGCTAGGGCTCAAGTGGTGGGAATAGGGCTAGGGCGCAAGTGGTGGGAATAGGGGCTAGGGCGCAAGTGGTGGGAATAGGGGCTAGGGCGCAAGTGGTGGGAATAGGGGCTAGGGCGCAAGTGTAGGGAATAGGGGCTAGGGTGCAAGTGGTGGGGGAGAAAATGGTAGTGACCACGCCGCATCTCGAAACCTCTCACAGACCCAAACACCCCCAGCAGAGAGGATTTATTATGTCTGAAAATAGTCCGGGTCCTCCGTGCAGCTCTGAGAAAGCAGAACATGTTCCAGGATTTCTAGGAAAAGCATGTGGTTTACATTCACACACTGAGGAACCCAGCAAAGCCACCTCTCTCTCTCTTTCCCTCCCTCCCTCCCTCCTTCTCTCTTTCTCCCTCCCTCCTCCCCTCTCTCCTCCTCTCTTTCTCCCCAGTGACTGCATTAAAAAAATGTTTTTTTTTTTAAATGAACTCTTTCCAATGTTAAAACAAAAAGTACAGCTTTTCAGAAAAGTGCTCAGTTGCACCAAGTGCCTTATTTATTTATTTATTGAGTTATTTTAACCTCTCAACCAATCAGGTCGCGAGTTATTACTGGCATTACTGAGAATAATAACTCTAATCAATTTGGTGCTACCTAGTAATGTTAAGAGCGTTCTTGTGTATTATGGCGTAGCTATTCATCAATTATTTAAAGTGTTTGGGTTTGCCGTCTAAAATAAAAGAACATGTCCACAGTGGGAGTCGCAGGTGTTCCTCTACACTTCACCTGTCCTTCTCTCTTCTTTCTTCCTGACAGTCTGTCACTCTCTCTCTCTTTCTCTCTCTCTCTCTCTCTCTCTTTCTCTTCTGTGTGTGTGTGCTTGTGGAGCAGGAACCCGTCTGCACTTTTCTACAAAACCTTCCAGCCTGGAGTCAGGCTTCAGAGGTACAGTATGTGGGAGTGAGCTTTAGCTTCAGCATCTAGCGTGTGCTGCATGGCATGGTGGTTCCAGCCAGCTGTGGCATTTCATGCAACTTAACAGCAGCTTAAGCACGCGAGCGAACGAGCGAGCGAGCAACATGTAGACAAACGGCGAGCAGCTGGAACGGGCTGTTTTTTGTTTTTTCTTGCTTGAGTTCACTAACAGGCTGGGATTGAATATTTTGTTATATTTTGCTCTGCGTGTGTCAAAAACCCGAAATTTGACCTAAACGAATTATGTAAGAGCACACACAAACACATATGCGAACACTCTACCACACGTTTATGCCATCGTCCTAACTATTGAAGGTTGCCGATAATATCTCAGCGACCATAAGGAAGGAAAAGAAAGGGGCGTGGCCAGGCATACGTGACATCATTACAGAAGAAAAATTACCTAAGGCTCCTAGGTTCAGACGAGATCGACGATCAGCGATTGCAAATTAATGGGTAATTACTCCAGTCCTTACGAATGTGTTGACTTTTCGGGACTGTAACCAAACGTAACTGGCTATTAGCTGTAACGCGACTAATTACAACAGCGAAATAAGATTATATAAACGACACGTGCACGGACGAGAGAAGCTAGGATGCACCAGAGAAAGAGTTTTGTTGCTCTGCTCAAGCTATTAACATTCGTATAGAAACGCAAGAGAAGCAGCACAATTTATTTTTGTCGAACCTCAAGCTACACGCGTCACGTTTTCCTGCAGACGCCCCGATATCAGCGTCACTCGCCCCCAAGCCGATGTTTGCATAGTTGAAAAATTTGCACATCCAAATGTAGTCAACCTGACGAAGCCCCAAAGCCTGTGCACACCAAGTGTGAAGTGTTCCTGAATGTCAGCTTTTAAAGAAACTTCTTTTCATCATGTTTTTATGCTGCATTCGACTTACCTCAGAACTCCCTTCGGTTTTGAGCCTTACTGCAGCAAGAGTACTTGCTGTGCGCAGTCTCGACGGTCCGTCCACTTTTCTTTACGTCGCTTCTCCACGTTCGACTTCTGTTAGCAGCAAGCTAGCTAGATAACTGTGATGAGTGATGTGTATTTACCTCCTCAAGCCTGTATAGTCAGTTTTTAGATCTAACGCGCGTATGTCTGGTGTAATACTTGTGTATATACACTGTGACACGTTTAAAGGTATGACGTGCTGCTGTGTTTTCCTGCCGATGCTCTGAGCAGCCATTTCGATTTGACGTCACTTGCTGAACTCGGAGGCTGAGGAGACTCTCCGATGTTCGCAGGAATTCCGACGTTCTGTTTGGTTTGGTTTTGTGATGAGTTTCTGTTGCGTGACGTTATGAAGACGTGCTGTAGACTCACCTCAGGTTCACGCTACGTTCATACCGAACTTTATGACGTTAAGACATTCGGCGCCGTGCACTGTAACTATTAAATTATTTTAATGTCCCAGAACAGAACGGGTTTCCCGGCTTGTTCGTTGGGAAACTAAATCTACATCCACATTTCTCTAAAGCTAGTACGTAACATCATCGTCGCCGTCGCCTAAAAAAAAATGTACATGCGAATAAAAATATCGGATGTTGCTTAACACAAAGTGGGGATTAATCAGAAAATAATCAATAAAACTTAAAAGGCTAAAAGGAAATCACATTTTAAATGTTACATATTGTTACATGAAAATTTGTTAAGTATTCTCGTTCATCCTGCTATATTTAAGACTAAATTAAGAATTTAATAATGTATCATATAATACATAAAATAAAGAAATGTAGGAATGGAATAATACATAAAATCAAATTATTGTATAATATATATATATATATGAATTTATAACATTATAAAAAAATTATTAATTTTCATTTATATGTATTATCATCGCTCTTAAACATTTTAAAAAAATTGTTAATTATTTTTATTAATTTTATTTTATTTTCCCCTCCAGTTTACATTGTTGTTGTTCTTCACTCCTTCGTATCTCACATCCAGGTCGTTATTCATTATACCCTGACATCCTCCTTTTAGCTGCGCAAAATAATTTATTATTATTATTATTATTATTATTAATTCTTTTTTTTTCTTATTTTGAGTGTGTATGTTGTTAATCCGCTACCTCATTGTGAGAGTAAAGATTGCAGAGGCTTAAAGAGACAAAGACAAAGGCGTCCTGTGTTTAGTCTCTGAGCTGCTGTGAACCTTGACTGAGGAACAGCGTGTACCTTCAGGAGCTTTAGTGTTCGAGACACCGTGTTCACGTCCACCATCACGGGTTTGGCGCCGACGTGCCACTAACCTGCCAATGTACTCACATGAACTTATTGTGTGTGTGTGTGTGTGTGTGTGTGTGTGTGTGTTTGTGTGTCCTTCATTGATTCGTTAATTGATTCAGACAGTTATTCATTTCTGAAGTTATCAGGTACGTATTTCAAATATCACAAAACATTTACTATCACACTTACACGTTAATCATCTCATTATAAATAACTTTTATTACTATTCCGTATTTTACCAGTACCTAGACTAACCATCATAATGACAAGGCGAGGTGTCCACATGCTGCCTTCCGAAAGGACACCCTTTAAAAATAACTTTAAAAAAAATCAAAAATGAATTTAAAAGAAGTGTTAAGGGTTATTTTAGGGTATGTTGTCATATGGCAACTAGTGCTGGGTGATTTTAAACAATTAATTTGGTTAATTCGAATTAACGTTTAACGCGAATTTCGAAATGGTCTAATCGAGATTGTGTGTGTGTGTGTGTGTGTGTGTGTGTGTGTGTGTATATATTACAGATATTTTAAAGTTTAAACCAATATGAAGGAAAAACACAGCATTCTTAACCTGATAAGTCCGTCCTACTCCCAAAGCACTGTGTGCTTAGATTAAAAAAAACAAAAACAAAAAAAACACCAAGATAAACAGGCAGCACTTTATCGAGGACTGAGCTCATAGCAAAGAAAGGTTCAAATATCACTTCAGAGATATGGAAGTGGCACAGGTTTGAAAAGTCAGTTTTATGTCAAATGGAGTGCTGCGTTACGTCTGAGGCGATAACTCGCCTGTCAAATCACGTCATTTTCGGTAGTTGACACCCCCACGTGCGTGTTTCGTTTGCTAGGCAGCTAACTCGAATGAGTGATGTGTTTTCTTTCTCAAACGGCGAACTGTATAGTCGGTGTTTTAGACTTAACATCCAAATATGTCTGCGTTGATTAATCTAAAGCTAATAGTTGTATATGGTGTAACTCATTTAAAAGTAAGAAGTTTAACTTTTTAAGTTTATCTCCGATGCTGTGGAATGAACTCGGAGTTGAGAAGACCATCCCATGCTGACTTGCTGTTGTGGCATTTCATGTCGCAAAAGACACGGTCCCCAAGTGCTCCGTCGAGAAGGAAGAATTCTCTACAAGTGTAAAATAGATAAATACTTTATCTTTATAAGTATAAAACAGATATAAAATATCAACAGCGCAATCTATAGCAAATAGTGCAAATAAGGTGTGTTCTTATATATATATATATATATATATATATATATATATATATATATATATATATATATATATATAGTTTCTTTAAATATAGTTTAGTGTAGAGAAGTGTGATTTGCTATTGGTGGTGCTGTTACTATTTTCCCAACGTCCATCCTAATAAATAAAAAACTTAAATGTGTCATTTTTCAGCTGTATTCTGTAAGAACAACTAAAATCATAATCGAAATCGTAAGTCACCAAAACTCGAGGTTTTGCATTTTATTTTTATTTATTTATTTATTTATTTTCTCGCAATATCGCCCAGCCCTGATGGCAACAATATACAGCAATGGGAAATAATAGAGGAATAATGCATACAGTAAAAACAAAGATAAGGAATAACAAAAAAATAAAAGTGGAATAATGCATAAAATAAAATTCAATTTGGAATAACTTTTAAAAAAACACAAATAGTAATGCATAAAATGAAAAAGAAAAGTGGAATAATACATAAAAGTGGAATAAAAAAATAGAATCATGCGTAAAAACAAGCACAAAAAGTGCAGTAATACACACAGTAAAAACAAACAAGGAATAGCAAGCTAAAATAAGAAGAAAAGTGGAAAACAAAAGCAAATAATAAGTGGAGTAATCTGTGCACTTGTCAAACTGGGTAACGTGGATCATTTAATATATAATACCTACTTTACTAAACTAAAACACTCGTTTTTCGGGAGAAGGTTCTATTCCAGAAAGTTCCTTAAAAGCGAAAGATTTTGTAAAGATTTCCTGCGTGCAGCATAACTGAGCACAGGACATGTTTACATCATGTTTGCGCACTATAACTTTCCCAGAAGATGCCAACATGGAAACTCTGGTGATGTTTGATCGTTTTTAAGAAAAACAAGCCTGTCGTTTAGCTCGTCTAAGCAATGAAAGAGGACGAGGACGCCTTGCAGCTCTGGGACGTACCGACGCTCTTCATTACAGAAAAAATTGGGATTGTTTTGGAGAACATGTTCAGCACTGATACACACGCTGGGGCGGTACCGTGTTGTGGTTGTGCAACTCCTAAGACTCTGCCCCCTCACTGAGCTTTCCTTTAAAGAGGTTTGGGTTACTGCTGAAGCCTCTCTCTCACACACACACACACACACAGACGCGGCTGTCCCGGACTTCACGGTTTGAGGAATGATGTATTATTCACTGTCCTACGTGCTGCCTCGCTCTCATGGATTACGCCAAAGCTCGACGAGATGTTTGGGTTCTCGCAAACATTATAGGTAACTAATAGACACGTATTATAAATATTAAAGTGCAGCAGAAGAATGTAAGAGATGTTTGGTGCACGAATGCTTTGTTATCGAGGTGGTTTCTTGTGCATGGGAAACTTGTAAGAGAATTTTATTCCATTTCAGCAGCAGGGTTTTTTCTTTTTCTTTTTTTCCTCATCCCTCCCTTCTTCTTGCACTCTACACACAAGCCCCCTCACCCCACCCCCCAACCCGGTCCCCATAAACCTGTTAGACTGGAACTGGAACTGAGGAAGCGATGATGTACAAAGCTTAGGGGGAACCTGAGTTATTTATCTGACGTTATTAAAGCGGCGGTGTGCAACTTTGAAGGCTTGGAACCTGGTACATGCTTTGAGCTGCTGAGTATCACCTGAAGCAAACTTGTGAAATCCTAGCGGGTGTGTGCTAACCAACAACATTACAATAAGCACTGGAATAAAGTTAATTTTGTTCGACTAATCCTCCATTTCACTGGTGTTTTTGTTTTTCTCAAGTCTATGCAAATTATTTAAGATGACTCAAACCAACAAATCCAAACAGTTGGCTCGACCATTTCCTCGGCCCGATCCTAACGGCGCATGGGGTTTGATTTTTCTTTACTTCCCCGCTCACAGTTTTGGTTCTTTCCTGCAGTTAAGTTTAATGCGTAAAAACGAAGGAAAAACTCAGAAGCGTGGTTTCGTCCTGTCACATACGACCTCTCGTTCAACACGTATAGAGACATTAGGAAGGAAAGTAAAGCTTGGAAGGAAGTAGAAGAGATCGTTGGTGCCTCTGGTGAGTGTTCAGCGAGTTTGTAGCTAGTGTGCAGCTAGCTAGTAGTTAGAATGTTTATGCTTATCCGCTCTGAGAATGAAGCTAGTACGAAGACAAGAACGCAGCTCCACGTAAATCAAGCAACCGATTTTGTCACTGATTGGCGCGTTATTTAATTTGTGTTTAACTTGTTAGCTTAGAAGCACTTAAAATAAACTCGGTACAGGCCACACCCACAAGCAACAAGCTACAAGCGGCACTAATGTGTGAAACTTGCAGACCTAGGAGACGCTGCGTGATGGTAAAAGCGTCTCAAAGCCAAAACATTTCAGATCCTGCCTGATGTTCTTACGTGTGGTTCAGGGGAAAAGGTTTTGTGATCATAAGGACGTGAGTCCAAATCCCAGCGTGCAACAGAATGCTCTTTCCACATGCCCGCTGTTAGGGAGTTGGAGCTGGGTGGAGTCAGGTCACGATCACCGGCTCAACTGGAACCCTTTCCTGAGATTTAAGCTCACAACCATCTCGTCATTGGTACCTTGATTTACAATCAGAAACTCGTAGCTCTGTCCACTTCATTGTTGCTTGCTTACTAAACTCAAGTGGCGATGCTAAATTATCAGCGTTTGATATTAAAGCGTCTGTTTGAAACATGTTAGGAGCTCTAACAGTGACGGAATGAAGTACTGCATACACAAGCTTTGATGACCCATGATGTAAAATCTCTGTCGCTTGTCCTGACTTCTCTTTCCTTTTCTGTTTCAGTGCCTCGGGAGCGAGCGTCGTCGCCATCGATAATAAAATAGAGAAAGCAATGGTAAGTACCTGTTTCAGCAATATGATAAAACGCTCAAACTGATCACACTGATATAAGAACTCTCCTGGTGGGTGTGCCCTAATGTGTGTGTTCTAATGAGCACACTTGATTGACAGGTCTCCGAGACTAAACACAAGCGGCGAAAATCAGGATTCAGTTCCCAATGTAGCAAGTGCCCAGTTCTAGAGTTAGCTACATTAGCAACATTAGCTACGCTCACCGGGTTAGCTTTTGCTCACTACACCAGATTTTGCAAACAACGTCAGCCTTCAGTAGGTGAGCTCTCACTCTCTAGATTAGCTTTTGCTTTGCCATCTTTCGCTCGCTAGTTTCAGGCGTTAAAGCATAAACTCAGTTTTGATTAAAGCTCTCTGTACAGGACAAGTGACATCAGCCTTGTGATTGGTGAGATTAGAGCTTATGTAAGCACCACTCAGGCTTGGCCCCACCCACTTCACACAGCAGGAGGCAGAGTAGAAATTACATTATTTATTATTTAGCTAGTTACAGATCTGAATTAAGAACAAGTGATGATCTCTGACTTGCTGTAGAAGTCTTTCACACATGATTTCAGCCTGATGAAGCTGTGTATAAAAATGAAGAGGAGCAAGAAGATTTCAAAACTCCGCCACGTTAACGAGGTTTTACGGAGGTACCGTGATAGAAGCTCATCAACATGACTGCACGGTGTAAAGAAAAGTCTTTATATCTTTGAGGAAGGTTCTGTTCGTGTGTGTTGAGTGTGCACCTGCTGAAAACCTCTCTCTCACACACACACACACACACACACACACACACACACACACCCCACACTCCTCGACCGCAGGTACTAGTGAGAAACGCTGCAGGACAAACCTGTACCTGTGCTGTATTCAAATGACACAAAACCAGAATCCAACTGTCATCTTTATTCTTTATAAGTAACACACACACACACACACACACACACACACACACACGTCCCAACATGCAGCTCCGGCCTCAGGCTTCACCTCCGGCTTGTTCAGCTGAAAGAGCAACAGTGAGTGAGGAATTTTTTTTTTTTAAGGGTAACAATAATCTAATCAGAACTGATCATGGTGTCAGAGTCAGAGTTCCTTTATCAGCTTCGAGTTGAGTGTATGCCCAAGTCATGTGCCTTGATGTTGCCGGGAACTAGGGGCGGGGCTTATATATGATTGACAAGCTGTCACAGGTAGAAACAAATTGAGCAAAAATTTTAGCTAATCGAGAGCGTGAGTACCGTAAATTGTAACTGTTAAAAATGCAACAGGTTGAAAAGTGTATCGTTATGCAGCTTATCCCACAGCGCTCTTGAGGTCTGGACTGTGATTGGTCAGAAGGTGGTGCTTCATTTTCTAGAACAGCAGCTCTGACAGTAGCGCAGGTTTATATTCCTGCGCTCGCTCTAATAGGTTACCGTTGCTATAGTAACAGCTCATAAAACAGGGATGTGTTGACGCTCCAGTAACACTGCTGGAAGGAGTTTCCAGTGTCAGCGCTTTGTAACAGTCGGAGATAAAGCTGTAACTGTGTGAATTTTCTGGGTTTTATGTACAGGAATCAAGGGGAAGGTGTAGGAGACAGTGGTGAGAGCGGCCATGCTGTATG
>CM074948.1:23473156-23493203 GCA_037577455.1 Pangasius macronema | reverse complement strand
AGATAGGGATAGGTGGAGAGTGATGATTCGCTGTGGAGACCCCTGAAGGGAAAAGCCAAAAGAAGAAGAAGAAGATGTACAGGAACATGATAAGCTTTGATTTTTTTTTTTTTTTTTTTTTTTTTTTTGGAAGAGAGAAAAAGACAGGCTGGTAAGAGATGTAGCTACTGTAGCGTAAAGTGAGAACTTGTTCTTAAACCTTTAACATTAAATGTAGCTCTAAAAGGATAACTATTCGTGATGTCTTTATAAGAGGAATAAAACACTTGGAGCCGTTATTGTTGGTAACTAATCAGCTTCAGTAACTCGGCTTCATCACACCACCCTGTTGTTGATGATTTTTCTGTAACACTGTGACCCGGCGTGTTGCATTCGTGACTCTAAAGCTTCTCTCTTGCGCAGGATCTGGTGAAGAGCCACCTGATGTACGCCGTGCGCGAGGAGGTGGAGGTGTTGAAGGAGCAGATTAAGGAGCTGTGCGAGAGGAACTCGGTGCTGGAGCGTGAGAACGCCGTGCTCAAATCTCTGGCCAACAGCGAGCAGCTCTCGCAGCTCTCGGCTCACACGGCCTCCACGTCATCACCGACGCCGGCCTCGAACCCGCCGCAGCCCAGCGTCTCCTCCGCTTAACCATCACACGCGTCCACGAGCACGTCGTCTCTCAGCACCAGCTTTAACCAGCAGCGCTTCAGTATACAAGTGTGTTTGTGCGCGCGTGTGTAAGTGTGTGAGTACATACGAGTGTGTGTGTGGGGACCAGAAACGATACAGAAGTGCTTCTTTCTTTTCTTTTCTTTTCTTTTCCTTTTTTTTTTTTTTTTTTTTTTTTTTTTTTTTATAATATAAAAAAAAAAAAAAAAAAAAATTATTTTTTTTTTTTTTTTTTTTTTTTTTTTCCTTTTTTTTTTTTTTTTTTTTTTTTTTTTTTTTTTTTTTAAAGAAGAAGAAGAAAAAAAAAAAGCCATGAGAAGGGTTTATTTTTTAAAGCCGTTTTCGAGCAAGAGTCTATTTTTCGGAGCTGATCGTACTTCATGAAAGGAAAAAGAAGTATAAAGTATATATTATTATTTTTCTTTGCTTGTGTCAAATCACCAGTCAGTTATTTATTCGGGGGCTGCTAAGTTCACACGTCCTGACCGTAACAAAACGTTTTTCTCTCACTCTCTCAATCCATTTTAAAAAGAACCGAAGTGCAGCCGGCAAAAACACACACACACGCACACGCACGCGTTTATAATCACACACGTCAGATAAAAGCAGCGGGTTCAAACACTAACAGCTGTTGGTTTTTACCTCTCAACTGCGAATGTGAAGGGGTCACATGAGTGAATGTACATGTATTTCTTTCTTTTTTTTTTTTTCTTTTTTTTTGGTTTGTAAAGTGTGTACAGAGAGTGTCCTTGAAGAAGACGTAAAGAACGATCTTCAGTTCTGGGGGACAAAATGGAAAAAAATATATATATTTACGAATGAATTTTACTGCGCTCACGCTCTCTCTCTTTACACCCTGACGCTTTTACGTTTTTGCTTCATTTATGCTTCACATCCGGGCGCTTGAAACGAGACACAGCCGAAGTATCTGATCTGTGATTTCAAACTAAATGCTTCGACTGTGTCACGTTAATTCGAAAACACAACTGCGGGGTTTACACTGTACGACACTGACGTGATCGGTTATTTATTTTTTTTTTTTTAAAAATTGTGTATGAATTTGGTTCGACAAATGTGTTAAGATGGATTTCTGATCTTACAGTTTAAATGGGATGCCCAGTGTAAAAATGAATACAGATAGAAGAAATGAAATGGAGGAGAGAGAAAAAAAACACATTAAAAATAGATATGGCACGTCAAAGCTCTAGTACACAGCGTCCGAGGTGATGGAGAGGACGATTTCTTTCCAGCTTTCGGTGGCGTAGTCAGAAATTAATGTCACGGATGCGGATGAGGCAGTGTGCAGATTAAAAATCATCTGTGCAAATAAATTGAAGTGTGATCTGTCAACGTTGATGTTAACATGCGTAGGAAAGAAAATACCTTTGACATCTTTACTGAAAATGACTAAAATAACACATTGTTAATCATTTAAATGGTAGAAATTTACTCTTCTTTTTCTCCTCCTGCGCTTCATCGGGGCTCACTTCGGCATCCCTACGCTTAGAGTGTAGCTAGCTGTAGCTAGTAGGCTTCAAACAGAAGGGGGGAGGGGGGGCGCACAATCCTGATTGGTTAATCCTGTTTCTCATTATACTGCATAATCTTCACAAATAAACAATTGGAAATGTCCGAAACGAACCTCAACACCTCAGAATAGGGCTTAGGGCCTAAGAATAGGGCTGCGCCATATTGTATCATCCGTGATATACCAGTACAATTCCTCCCCATGATAAGAATCTGTCATCCCGCGATATTGACGATATAGTTGATGACGTGTTGACGCGCCGCAACACGGGAGCGTCTCGGAAGCCGAAGTTCCAACCCTTCCTCAATAATATGGAAGTGGTTCGGATACAGAAGATCAGATGCGAGTCAGACAGCTCTCAACGTGACGGCCAAAAAGATAGTGGCGAATGTTACTATTTTCATATCATCATTTATATGCAAAAAAAAAAAAAAAAACATGGAATATCGTGATATAGTTAAGTCTTTATCACCCATCCCTAGTTCAGAATAGGTGGAGCGGCTATGCAAAGTGTACGACCGGGGGGAAAAATGTCACAATGGTCCTCTTGTTGCACCATGAAGCAGTAAAATTCTGTTGATGTGCACGCTTTCACAGGAATGGTAGGGATGGGTGGGGGAAGCCTCGCTAAGCCTTAAGGCTATTCCCAGATTGTGCCAGGAAATGTATCGAAGCCTCAGAGTATTGAAGAACAGCAACATCTTGTGGTTTGCAAAAATTAGAGCAATGATGAATTCAAGAGCGTTGAGTAAGCTGCTTCTGATGTAGACCTTCAGTCTGACATGCACAAATAGACACGTAGCGTTGTTAGTCTTCTATCATCTGATAATCTCATTTACTTAATAAAATGTGGCTATAAGTATAGAAGTAAATTCTATTTTTCTGTCACGTACAACCGAGAAAAGCATTCAGCCGGACGTCACATACTGTGTATGGTTGTGTATGTGACCAATAGAATTTGAATTCAATTTGAATTTAAATACCAAATAGGTGCCAAATATTATAATATTGATGCAATAAAATAATGTTCAACTATTGGTACAGTTCGAAAAAATTTGACGTGAGGTGGCGTCTCGAACCTTCTGACGCTCGAAATGAAGACGTCGTGTATTTGGAGAGAAGGCGGGGCCTCGTTTGTCGTTGATCATGTGATTCTCTGAAAACAATACAAGCCTCGATACGGAGCTTAAGTGTCAAATGTAACATCACTAATGAATGGTAATAGGTTTCACTTGACGTTGAGGGAAAATGTCCAAACGAAACATCACAAAAACAAATCAGATTCAAATTGAGGCGTCGGTGATTCTCACCTCTAAAAGCTCAGCACAACAGGAACAATCCAAAAAGTCACCTAGGCAGTGCGATTGTTAATGAACCCTAAAGAAAAAAAAGTGTATTTTGTTTATATAGCAACAAGCGTCAGCCAAAGCACAAGACTCAAAATTGAAAAAGAGGATAAATAGAAATAAATTTTAAAATAGATTTTAAAATGTCTACCATGGATAATGAGTGTATAAAGAAAAGATATGGAGCTGTGATTATATTACATTATATTAATTGTACAGGTACATTTTACTATTTTTAATTGGAAAAAAAAACTATTTAGTTATTTTTTTCTTGTGAATTTTGCATTTATTATTAAATAATATTAAATTTTAAAACAATTCAATTCAACCTTGGTATGAAGCCATCGGTTGTGACTGTAACTGACTGTGGTTAAGCTAGCCGCTCTTCACCATACCACTGTTAATTGAACTGCACAGAAAGTTTAGGGGTGTGGCTTTTAGACACTTTTCGGTAGCAGTGCCGAACGCTGAAAAAGTAGTAAGAGAATGGCGAAACTAGTGCCAAAAGAGTACAAATTGGTGCTGCCACCAAGCAGTTCCTGACCTATTCCCCACTCACAACCCTCCATCATGGATTCTTTCGCCAACTCTACAAAGTATTATAGCGACAGCCGGAGGTGGTGAGACTGCCCAAGGACAGGAAGTACTTGGCCTTGTTTTAAAGTGTGTGTAATAGACAGAACTAAGAAGTCTTGTTCATATTGTGTTGAATCGTGATTGGTTGCTCATGGTGATGTCCATGTATAAGCCTAATGACAAGTTAAAAGCAGATGATTAGAACATCTTAAAGTTCTAGATTGGAGTTATAGCTCTGTATCATCAGATGTAAAAATATTTAAAACAAAAAAAATCATTATCTCAGTTTCTGTGAATTTTCAAAATGAATCCAAACTGGGCTAAAATAATGTAGCTAATGAATAATGTGAACCCTTTATAATTTGATCCCTGTCGTCGTGTCGTGTGAGCGCTAATCAGATCGTCGTACAGTGTGATCCCCAAACGACTCCCGAACGTGAAGCATAAGTCCAACACCTTGGCTGTGCCTCAATCCAGCACAAAGCACACACTGCTTTTGATTAAAATGTTCATAAAATCGAGACGATAATCTGACATTTGTTTCATTTTAACGTGCCTAACTAGAAGCACAAATCCAAAACATCAGACTGCTTTAAATTAAATGCAGCTGACACAGGAGTCATGTCATGGCTGTGTTTTATTCAGATGTCCCCAAATATGAGGCACAATCCCGACCTTCTGGTTGTATTTCATTTAAATAGTTCCCTAAAGTGTAAAATTTCATTTAAATAGTTCCTGTGAAGTGTAAGTCCAACAAATAAAACATCAGATTCTCTCACGATTAGTGGTTGTTTTAACCAGTGTGTCACGTTTCTAAACCAGACACAGCCGATGTCTGACTTGTGCTTCATGTCCGAGCCTTTTAAACAAACACAGCCTCGGCTGTGTCTCATTCAGTTCGAAGATCTATGCTTCATGTTCAGACTGTGATCGTCAAAAAAAGAATGTGTCGGTTCCACTTTCTGAAGAAGTTCGTGAAGTATGATTTCGTCATTTGAAGATTAAGGTTCTTCAGATGAGACACATCCAACACGTGTTTATTTTTATTTTTTATCTTTTCAGGTTGGGATGGGGGTTTACAAAATAAAAAAATAAAAGCTGTGAAAAATCGTTTCAACCGACTTTGTAACCAAAGATGCAAAGCAGTGTAATTTTTTTTTTTTAATTTTATGCACATTTTTGTTGTTATTGTTCACAATTGTTGTCGCTTTTTAGCATGTTCTTGCATGTTCTAGTATTTTCTTTTTTTTTTTTTTTTTTTTTTTAAATGTCGAACCACTTCCATACCTCATGTTTGTATTCTGGTTGTGAGATAGCAGGCTGTGAACAATGTCATGACGGGGGAGATGGGGGGGGAGATGGGGGGGGGGGGGTAAAAATAAAAAACGAAAACTAGTGTTCTTTCTGCGCACTAGCCAGCGGAAAAAAATATGAAGTGAGCCATGTTTTTGTTCCTTTAAATGGTGTTGGAGTTTCATATGCCAATAGTTTTGTTACATTGCAAAAAAAAATTTAATGTATTTAAATAAATGCAATATTCAAACTCTGACACTGCAGGGTTTTTTTTCCAATGCTGCTTGTCAATCAAATGAGACCTTTCATTACCTCAAATTTATTAGAATGCCTCATAATAACTCCTATTTATTATAGTACCTCATTACATTGCCTCATTTATTATACTGGGTGTCTCCATACATAGAGGAAATAGACCTTTTGCTACAAAGAGTTAATCAAAATTTCTCATACCTAGTGTTTATATATATGTAAAATAATATATATCAGATATCCTTTAAGAATGCCTTTGACAAAAGAAGAACGTATTGAAATCATTCTAATGCCAGGATTGGGAAGCTTTCACAAGGCTGTGATGGACATGCAATTATATGCATAACACCAGATATATTAGCACAAGTCGAGTTCATGATGAGAGGGACAGACGAGTCCGTGTGAGTTTACATAGAAATGGCAATCGTGTAGAGGATGTTTTGTAAATAAAGTTTACAAAACTTTACTCATTTACTATACCTCATTTCTTCATATTTACTATTGTACCTCATTACACTACCTCATATTTATTATAGTACCTCATTACACTACCTCATATTTATTATACCTCATTTCTTCATATTTATTATTGTACCTCATTACACTACCTCATTTACTATACCTCATTTCTTCATATTTACTATTGTACCTCATTACACTACCTCATATTTATTATAGTACCTCATTACACTACCTCATATTTATTATACCTCATTTCTTCATATTTATTATTGTACCTCATTACACTACCTCATATTTATTATAACTCATTACACTACCTCNTGGCGGTGCTGGGGATCGAACTAATGACCTTCCGATCAGTAGTCCAATGTCTTAACCACTGAGCTACCACTGCCCTTTATTATCGTACCTCATTAAACTACCTCATATTTATTATAGTACTTCATCACACTACCTCATATTTACTATACCTCATTTCTTCATATTTATTATAGTACCTCATTACACTCCCTCATATTTATTATACCTTATTTCTTCATATTTATTATAGTACCTTATCACACTACCTCATTTACTATACCTCATTTCTTCATATTTATTATTGTACCTCATTACACTACCTCATATTTATTATAACTCATTACACTACCTCATATTTATTATAGTACCTCATTACACTCCCTCATATTTATTATACCTCATTTCTTCATATTTATTATAGTACCTCATCACACTACCTCATATTTATTATACCTCATTTCTTCATATTTATTATAGTACCTCAGTACACTCCCTCATTTATTATACCTCATTTATTCATATTTATTATAGTACCTCATTACACTCCCTCATATTTATTATAACTCATTACACTACCTCAAACCTCATTACTTCATATTTATTATAGTACCTCATCACACTACCTCATATTTACTATACCTCATTTCTTCATATTTATTATCGTACCTCATTACATTACCTCATATTTATTATACCTCATTACTTCATATTTATTATAATGCCTCATTACACTACCTCATTTATTATAGTACCTCATTACACTACCTCATACCTCATTACTTCATATTTATTATAGTACCTCATTACATTACCTCATATTTATTATACCTCATTACACTACCACACATTTATTATAATGCCTCATTATCTCACTTATTATAGTATCTCAATACACTACCTCAGATTTATTATAATAACTCATAAATTTATTATAGTAACTCATTAATTCATATTTATTAGAATACCTCATTACATTACCTCATATTTATTATAATGGCTCATTACATTACCTCATTATAATACCTCAACTAATTTATTATAGTACCTCATTTATTACATCACTTTACTTCATATTTATTATAATACCTGATTATAGTACATCATTACATTACCTTATTTTTATCATAGTACCTCATTATGCCACACTCATATTTATTACCATACCTCTTATTATAGTATCTCATTACCTCATTTATTATAATACCAATATCTATTATAATACATCATAACACCTCAGTAAACTACCTCATATTTATTATTAGTACATTACATTATTTATGCTACCTCACATTTATTATAGTACCTCATTACATTACCTCATTTTTTATAGTGCCTCATCTTTATTATAATACATCATATCGATAATACTACCTCACATTTATTATAGTACCTTACATTTTATTATAGTAGCTCATTTATAATAGTAGATTCCAACAAGCAACACGTCTTTCAGTACAATCGCTGGTGGCTTCTCAGTTTTTACTTGCTTAGGCTTGTTTTCCATTAGGGTTTTACTGCCTACAATTCTGCGCTTAAGCGCCCCCTACTGCTACGAAGGAAAAATTCAGCAACTAGCACTTCGGTTGAAATTAACTTTGGACATATTTTCAAAGTTTTGTGAAGGTAAGCAAGGTTCTGTTTCAGAAAGGACTGAAGCATTCTTGAATCGTGAGTTGAATTTGCTAATCCTGAATAAGAATATTTAGGATTATTATAAGGCTTTATGGTGGACGCCAAAAGCCTTGATCAGCTGATCTGCAAAAATGTGATCAACAGGAGCAAAGACAAAAGCATAATAAAAAATAATGAATGCAGTAGCCCTTTTCAGCTGGTGATTTCAGTAATATTAGCTGGTATTATCTTGATTTTTTTAAATTCTGTTAGCTGGATATTTGCAGTATCGATTCCAATAGTGTGGCAAAGACATAGTACTGATAAATTCACCAAGCTTATTATCCTGATACATTAAGACCACTACCAATATTTATCACAAGAACGTGTTTATTTTTTTAAAAAAAAAGGTTAAAACACCCAGCTGTTCAACAAAAATCTCAATACGCACTAACCAAACTCCTGGCAGGTCGTAAAACATTTTTAAAAAATTTGCTTAACGTAAAAAGGTTAGCTTAATATTAGACGAATAAGCAAAACACAGGAACTCCGGCTTTGGAAAAAAAGGAACCGTCACTGAAAATTGGCAAATGCAGAACACAAATTATGGAAAGAATTCCGGTCAAATCCGTATCCCAACCTTGGGGGAAAAAAAAAAAAAAAAGTCTCTTCGGAGAAGGAAAGTCTGTTCAAACAGCGTCAGCGCAGCTGAGGAGAAAAGCCGTCTATCAGCGTGCTGCTGCAAAGGTGCCAAGGGAGTCATGTGACCTCGGCGGCCTTGTGTGATTGGCTCTCCGTGTCAGGTGCTAGCCCACGGTGACGAAGCGTCCGCCTCTGGCGTTCTGCTGCGTTGCCGCCATGCGCTTCATCTTCAGGATGCGGAAGCGCTCGTTAAGCGTCATGGCCGTCTGCTTTAAAGACAGAAAAGCAGCGTCAGGTAATAACGTCGGATACTTGGTCTCAATTCCAACACAGCCTCGACTGATGAAGATGTGCAGATAAATTATGGAGATACCTGTTTTCCCACGCTGTTGATGTCAAACTGCAGTGCCACCCCTTTGGGCTTTTTCCTCTCAGGCTCTGGCGCTGTGTTCTGAGAGGGTGGAGTCACTGTGGGTGGGTGGAGTGACCACGAGTGGGCGGGTCTGGTGGAGATAACAATAAAAACAGTAGCCACTGAAAACCCTTATTTCTGATTGGCTGGTTAAAAAAATAAGGCAACAGCCCCACCCCCTTGTTTATTGGACAGTTTACATCCCCGTACTCTTCCGAAAGATTGAACAGGTTTTGCTAAAGGGATGTGAACGTACTCGGGCTGAGTTCTGGCCCCGGGGTTATCTATAGACACTGTGAGAATGCCACTGCTGTTCAGAGGAGTGCGCCACCTGGTGATCACACACACACACACACACACACACACACACACACACACACACACAGAAAGGAGATTTTAAACACTGCATGCTAACATATACATGATACAAGCAACAACAGAACAGCTAGAAACCTGCTATACTTGGGCTTACTGTTTGATTTATTTATTTTTTGGATACTCGAGTGTAAGGCTTACGGTCGTGTTCTCTGTGTTCTCTGAGCTGCTTGGATCGGCGCTGTCTTCTGCACGTTAGCACGAACCTGGTACACACAAAACATAACTCTCATTGCACACACACCCACACTCACATGGATATGCCTGGCTGCTGTGTTTTTGTTTCCAGAAGGCAGCATTCAGAAGGTGTCATTTCTACTGACTAAGATTAGTATTAATTACTGACATCCATTTGAAAGTCCTACTGTTTTCCCCCCAAGGCCTACCACTCATGCAAGTGATCAAGTGACTAGGCAAGGATGTAACAGTGCATACAAGAAGCTGCATATTGAAACATGGATTATAGATTGAATTTTTACTTCCCTGTTGGAAATGAGGCCTTGGACCCGATGTGATATTAACACACAAGACCACCTGAAAGATTAGCAAGTGTTAGCAAGGCTCAGAGATCAGCAGGACTGGAATGAATTAGCTAGCCACCTTTAGGCCTCTTCTGGAGAGGAACGTAGCCTGGCGGGCCTCCCTCTGCGGTTCGTTCACTGGAGGAGAGTTCCTGTGAGGGGGGAAAAAAAAAATCAATAAATCAGACAGTGGAACACAAAATGTTACTTAACTGAAGAAATCACTGAGGAGCTACATTTTACATATTGCAATCGGGATAACGAGGCTAACACTACCACCACGAACTGGTCCATTCTACACACGAGCTCACGGTCACTCCTGACTGTCTAGCATCTGACTGGAAGAGATCTTGGAGAAAGGAATCTTAGAAGGATGTGTGCAGTCTAAATCAGGAAACTGAGCTCAGGTGTAATTTACATGAAATGATGTCTTAACCAGCATCAGGTTTAAGACACCATAAGTTCTAGATTTTGTCCACTATAAAGTGTTTCAGTATTAATCTAATATTAACATTTATAATAATACTGCTAACTGGTGTTTACTGGATTTAATTTTGATTCCCAAAAATGGCGAGAAACGCAAGCTCACCATTTCCTGCGCAGCCTGAAGGGTCTGTTAGAGACGCGTCCCGGAGCTTTCCGGGCCTCCGCCTGCATGTACGGCCGCCTCTGTGTCTGCATGTGTGTGAGCGTGTGTCTGCGCTGTGAAACAAACGGCCGTGTTCTCTGAAACAAAATAAATAAAAAAATAGCAACAGAAGAAACAAACATTCAGACACAGAAATGTTGATTTTCCCACTATGGAGAAAGAAACTGAATTTTAAAAAGATAATTCTTGCTGTTTTCTCTTGGCATCCTCGTTCCTAACCATGTTCATCGCTGGACAGATTGTGATACCTGAAAGAGAGCGGAGCTTTTCGCAGGAGCTCGGTTAGTGCCGTGTTTGTTCAGGTTGGCTCGGTTCAGTGCGGGGCGGTTTAACGGACTGACGCCTTTCAGAAGGGCCGCTTTCCTCGCTGCAAGGCCGGTGATGACACCCTGTCCACGCCTCCTGAACAACTTATTCACCCCTCCTCCTGAAAAACAACAAGTGACACAAACTGTAAATTGGGACAAGAGCAGGTCAAGCCAGTTCTGTTTACAATAACATATGGACAACGTGAAGGCACTGTGAAACTGGAAACTCAACAGAACCGTCACCGTGCGTTTGTAAATTCCTAATAAAAGGCTCTGTACAAGAAAAACGACAAGCACCATCAACTGCTAACCCAACTGTCCCGGGTTGTGCTATATTGAGAAACACAAACATTGTGTTCACTGAAGAAGAAGAAGAAAAAAAAAGGTAGGTGTGTGTGTGTGCGTGTGTGTGTGTGTGTGTTTGTGTGTGTGTAGCGTTTTAGTCTGAAGGTAAAGATGATGTAATGACCCCGGTTCAGCGGCGCTCCTGCTCGTCTCCCTGGCGCTAATCGTCCTCGAACCCCGAGGCTCTGCTTCCTCAGTGCCGCCTTCTGGCCCTGGATCTGCTTCTGCTTCTTATTTAACCGGATAATGTCATCTGTATGAGAGGCGGGGGGAAGAAAACAATCAGAGAAATAATGCCACAAAGCACAAATTTGCCCAAACGTGTCAGGTTTAGTGTCTGGAGTTTGCTTCTTCACAGATTAAGCTGAGAATATCGCTCACTGTTACGATATCGCGAGTATCGCGAATCTGAGTATCCTACACATTAAAATAAATTCAAATCTACATGGAAGAGTGAGAACACAGCTTCTCATCCTCAATCTCAACCTCATCCTTAAATATCTGTCAAAATACTTCCTTTAAATAAATCATTAGGAATTTTAAAATGTTGTATTTTGATTAGACACTCAAACTAGTCGTGATGTTATTTTATCTGCATGAGTTTGACTCATTCATATTTACATTTTAATTAAAATGAAATAGTTGTTTAATTGGATAAATAAAATTTATATTAAAAAAAAAACAGAACCAGTTTTTATTGGATTTTGGAGTTGAGCAATGTTCCACAATCACCTTTTTTAAACCTCAAACTAACATTAAATGTAAATAAAAACATTTTCACTGCATAAAGTTATAAACTGACATTTTAATTTAACCTAAATGCAGTAATTTTTCCAAGCAGGCTCCTTGAGAAGCGGACACGAGGTTAACTCACAAATTACTCTCTACTTGCTACTTAAATGCACTACATGTGGTATAAAACAGCGATTTTTAACGGCCTTCCAAGTGCCCTAGCTAGAAAACCAGGTCGCCGATTGAAACACAGCCTACCTTAAATAACAAGGCTTAGCTAACAAAGCTGTTACTTACCAAGCGACATGTCAACTTTATCGGGTCCTTCTGCATTACCGCTTGATTTGAAACTTGACTTATTCATTGCTGAATGAATTTTGCGTTTTGTGTGTGGAAAAAACTGAATAAAAAGGTCACGAGAGCTTGCAATAATTCAGGATAAACTTAGCTTTAACGCTAAACGCTATGCTAGCTTCTGCCTCTGCGCGATTTAATTACACTGCGCATGCGCGGTTGTGCACGAACGCGCTAGTTTTGTATAAAAAAAGTTATTATTAAAAACAAAAATTTACACAAATGTTATATGACACGTGTGTATACCAATAAAATTTTATTTTTCGAAAAGTAAGAACAATGGGAAATCATAGCGGCGCTTACAGGGCATTAATTATTTGTGGGAAATGTAGTTTTTAATTTCGGACTACAATACACGAAAGAAGCGGAACATATAAATTCATAAAAACGACAGATATTACAACTTATAAATTCAAGGTGTAATTCGGAAATCAATCAACAAATAAATTACTACAATGTTTTTCTAAAATAAATCAATCAATAAATAAACTAAACTTCCTCTTTCAAAGCTGTTGCCAAGGGAACAGTGTCACACCCCCTGAGAGGCGTTGCCCAATGACGCGTCTCTGTTACAAAACATTATTGTGCACGCGCGAGGAGAATTTTTCAGCGTTTTTGAGGCCCGTTTTTCGCATCTGTTGTGTTTCAGGTGTAAAGAGATTTTCTGTAATCATGTCTGAGAAGAAGAGGAACCTGAAGCGCAAAGGAGAGACGCTGAAAGGTCCGGAGAAGCTCGCACCAGGCCGGGGAGCGGAGAGAGGAGCGGAGAGAGGAGCGGGCTGGCTGCAGGGGAAAGTGGCGGAGATCCGGAGAAACTCAGCCGAGTGTAAATTCAACATGAAGCGTCTCCGGTTCCTGTCTGACGCCCAGAAAGTGCGGCAGGGCTGCAGGGCGGTGCTTTACTGGATGGCCCGGGATCAGAGAGTGCAGGGTAATCATTTAAAACAGCAACAACAATACACAATAATTAAACACAATAATAATAATAATAACATGTGCAAGGGTCGGGGAAAGAATTAAAAAATAAAGATGAAAAATAAATAGAAACAAAAGGGAAGCTACAGAGGAGAGAAAAGAAAGAAACAAGAAAGGAAGGGAAAGAAACAAGAAAGGAAGGGAAAAAAAAGTTATTGTGTTCGCCACAAGATGGCGCTGCTGCGTCACTTTACTAAAGTTACAAAGGATTACAAAAATCGATAATAATGATTAAATAACGGCTCATCAAATATAACTATTAAGTCGATCATTTTAAAAAATCATTTTAAAAGTCTGTGTTATAAAATGTAGTTAAATGAAGCAAGCTGATAGAAAGAAAGAACAAAGGAAGGAAGGAAGAAGGAAAAAAGTTTTGGGATTCACCACAAGATGGCGCTGCTGCGTTAGAAGAACATTTATTATAATAATATTACGTTATTATTATCGTTATTAAAGTTTATTAGAATAATAATACGTTATTATTATTATTATTATTATTAACGTTTTTGTTATTGCTTTAATTGTTATTATTAATATTATTATTAAAATAATGGAAAAAAGAAGAGAAAGGAAGTAAGAAGGAAAGGTTTTGGTGTTCGCCACAAGATGGCGCTGCTGGTTTAGCACGTGTTTGACCAAAAAAAAAAAAAAGCCAAGAGAACCTTCCCCATTTTTAAAACCAATTTAACAATCGTTAAAATTAAGCATTGTTAAATCATATGTTATATTATAAAATGTAGTTATGTCTAATATTAATTTGAAAACAATGTTCAAACAAAGTTAGCTAGCTAAGAATAGAAAAAAACAAAACTAATCCTTGCTTTAGAAATCGTCCCCAATGCTAATGAGCTAATATTAGAAAATGTTGGAAACCAAAGCTATTTAAATAATGTTTAACTAAAGTAACAAACATTATAAAATAAAAACTATAAAAATCCCTAAAACCCTAGTTAGTTACATTGTAAAATATTCCTTAAACGCTAGTTAGTTACATTGTAAAATATTCTTTAAAAGGAAGTTAGATAACATTGTAAAGAAAAAAAAAAGTTAGCTAGTAAATATTAGGAAATGTCCCTAAATATATAAATCCCCTGCATCACAGTTTGATGTAATGTTCAGCTTTACAATGTGTTTTGAAATTCTAACATATCTTCTTATTTAGTTTTGAGTTGAAACACATTTGACATATTTATAATTAATTATTTATTATTATATTCTTATGTAATTATTATATGCTAACCAGGAATAGAAGTTCTAACAGAAATAAAAATAATACCAGTTACGGATTATGTAAGTTCAACAGTTAAAGGAAACGTCCACCCTGAAACACGTTGCACACAGAGCTTCTTTTCTCGCATAACACCATATTAATGAGAAACCTAGCGGAGAAATAGCAGAGACATTTGTGCAAACACTAGAAAATGTCAAAGTCCCAGAATGGAGTGCAGATATACGACTTGGTTGCGCTGAGTTAAGGCAGAGACTCGGCTCAGGATGACGAATGAGATGGCATTGCCTGCATTATAAACGGGAATGTTGAAGCTTTGGAAACTGATCTGTTACAGCTGATGTGGTGAGAGAGCTGGACAGACTAAAGGACTAAAGCTCTGCTGCATTGTTCTCTTTAGGTAAAGATTAGGTGAGGGCTAAATCCTACTTCACAACTATTAGCAGGTAGATGAACAGGATTGTGGGTAATGTAGGAAACTACTCAGGGTGGATTTGTCCTTTAAAGGGTAAATGTACTTGTACTTGCTATGGTATTGATCCATGTCTTTCTGTAGATAACTGGGCACTGGTTTACGCTCAGCAGCTCGCCCTGGAAGAGAATTTGCCTCTACACGTGTGTTTCTGCCTCGTGCCACGGTATTTAGAGTCGACATATCGCCAGTACGCCTTTGCGCTCAGGGGACTGCAGGAAGTGGCCAAGGTAAACATTTCACTTATTGCTAATTTGAACATTCAACTCTGTGTGTGAACGTTTGATTCGGCAGTGCTGCTGAGTGTTTACAGTTGTTTTGCTGTAGGAGTGTACAAGTCTCAATATTCAGTTCCACCTCCTGAGAGGCGAGCCTGAGCTGACGCTACCCAGTTTTGTGAAACAATGGGACATCGGCGCTGTCGTGACTGATTTTAACCCTCTGAGACTTCCACTGCAGTGGATTGAACGTGTGAAAAAGGAGCTTTCATCCGATGTCCCCTTCATTCAGGTTCAATCGCTGTTCCTCATCAAGCTGTAAAGCTGTTTATATCCTTTCACATGGTGTTCATTGCTCTCCGTTTGCTCTTCAGGTTGATGCCCATAACGTGGTGCCATGCTGGGAGGCATCGAATAAACTGGAGTACGCAGCGAGAACCATCCGAGGGAAAATCACCAAACTCCTCCCGGAGTTCCTCACGGAGTTTCCTCCAGTGGACATGCACCCTCACGTGTCCACCAAAATGGCAAAGGCAGGACTCCAGAATTCATGATGTTTTACATAATCATCTTCCAGGCGATTTGAAAGTATCTGGTTATTTCTGGAGTGCTGTTGAATCTCCTGAGAACAAGTTACACATGTTGACTGGGTTAGCATTCTGACTATCATTAGAAATTGTGCCAAAAACAATGCTGTTGAAGGTAACATTGGAGAGTGCTAGCTAATCATAGAAAATATTGCCAAACAAAGCTTGTTAGCCAACAAAAATAAAATCCCCAGAATTAGCTAGCTAACCTCAGGTAATATCCCCAAAGTTAGCTAATGAACTTTAGGAAATATCCAAAAAAAATAGTTAGCTAATATTTAAAAAATTCTCCAAAATGAGATGGCTAGTTTTACAAAATGTCTTGAAATAAAGTTAGCTAGCTAACATTAGAAATAATCCTGACCAAAAGGTAGCCACCTCACATTAGAGTATATCCCCCCAAGTTAGCTAGTGTAGTTAACTTAACCAAGCTAGTTAGCTAACATAAACATCACAAGAATTAGATGACTAATGCTTGAAAATAAAATCCTTTAGCTAATGTTAGACAATATCCCTAAATAAAGTTATCTAGCTAACATTAGAAAAAGTCTCACAATAAAGTAACATAAGACGTCTCTTCGTTTCCCAGGTGAATCGCTTTTGAGAACGATTTCTTTCATGTTGCTAGACTATTTATTATATTAGTGAGGTAGACATTTAAATAGATAATATGTTTGTCTGGTTGCTCTTTTAGAAAGTGGATTGGGAGGAAGTAATGTCATCACTGGAGGTAGACCGCAGCATTGGGGAGGTTTTGTGGGCGCAGCCAGGGATGGCGAGTGGCATTGCCATGCTCGAGTCGTTTATAGACCAGCGGCTGCGTCTTTTTGCCACCGAGAGGAACAACCCCAACGCCAATGCACTCAGCCAGCTCTCACCATGGATCCACACGGGTGTGTGTGTGATGGTTCATGTAAAAATGAGTAAGCTGCTTATAAACAGATTATAACCTGTTTCTCTCTCTACTTTCTCTTCCGCAGGTCAGATATCAGCTCAGCGTGTGATTTTGGAGGTGCGGCGTTGGGGGAAACGCTTGACAGAGCCTGTGTCTTCCTTCACTGAGGAGCTGTTAGTGCGCAGAGAGCTGTCCGATAACTTCTGCTTCTACAACGACAACTACGACAACATCAACGGTCAGTACACACTGTCAAAAGAGTGTGTTTAGTATCAGTGAAGGAGACGTGGCCTCTGTGCCCCAGTCTCAGCGAAGGAGGCGTGGCCTTGGTGCCCTAGTCTCAGCGAAGGAGGCGTGGCCTCCATGCCCCAGTCTCAGCGAAGGAGGCATGGCCTCTGTGCCCTAGTCTCAGCGAAGGAGGCGTGGCCGCTGTGCCCCAGTCTCAGTGAAGGAGGCGTGGCTTTGGTGCCTCAGTCTCAGTGAAGGAGGCGTGGCCTCTGTGCCCTAGTCTCAGGGAAGGAGGTGTGGCCTTGGTGCCTCAGTCTCAGGGAAGGAGGCGTGGCCTGTGTGCTCCAGTCTCAGTGAAGGGGGCGTGGCTTCTGTGCCTCAGTCTCAGTGAAGGAGGCGTGGCCTCTGTGCCCCAGTCTCAGTGAAGGAGGCGTGGCCTCTGTGCCCCAGTCTCAGTGAAGGAGGCATGGCCCCTGTCCCTCAATTGTAGTGAAAGAGGCATGGCCTCTGTGCCTCAGTTGTAGTAAAGGAGGTGTGTCTTTTGTGTCTCAATAAAGGAGGTGTGACCTCTGCCTCAGTCATAATGGAGGCATGATTTCTGCCTCAGTCATAGAGCAAGAGCAAGAGCAATCACAGTCCCAAGTCATCACAGTACAACTCCCCATATAAACTGCAGTCCAAACCCATCTCCACGGTCCCCAAGTGGCACCATCCCCAGCAATCCCAATGATCTTCTACAGAGAAATCCTCAACAGAGAAAGAGGGAAAGATTTTCAGATATGCTAATTGTCACGTAATGGTTAAGGATAATGTACTTTGTGGACATAGTGCAAGCAGAGATCCAGTCATGGTTGGTAACTCTGGGAGATTATTGATAAAACTCTGTGCACTAGCTGATGTGAACATATGTTTGATGCGGTAGCGTGGCAAGGTGCATATATTATGATTAAGACACATTTTAAACGACATGAGATAATGATCTGAGATAGATTCAGACTGTAGAAATGTGTCTATTTTCTATATGTAGTCCAAAGGTTAGTATTATATCAGGAGTGTGTCCATCACTATGAGTGGATCCTTTTACATTGTGATTAACTCCTATTGAATTTAGAATGGACACAATCGCTGTTCTCAGAGGGTCTTCTGGGTTATCAAAATGAATGTTAACGTCTCCAGTAATTAAGGCTTTGTTAGATAGATGAAATCAGAAAATTCACAAAGGAATTCAGAATATGGCTCTGGGGGTCTGTAAATAATAATTAGCGGAGTTGACTGGGTAGACTTATTTTTTGTGGCTACGTATGTTATATTAGTATAAAAAAATGTATGACTAGATTTTTGTGCAACGCCTAGATTATCATTAGAAATAACTGCCACACCTCCTACTTTGCCAGTTAGATGAGGCTAATGTATATAACTGTATCCAGGAGGACTAGCTTCATTTAATGCTACATACTCATTTGATTTAATCCACATTTCTGTATAACACAGTACATTAAATTCTTGATCAGTAATAGTTTCATTAACAACAAGCTCTTTAGATGTAAGAGATCTAATATTTAGTCTAATATTTAGTAGTCCTAGTTTCAGATCAAAGATGCTGGCTGTGCATTCAATATGATTGAATTTTATGTTAATTAAGTTACTAAAACAAACTTCCTGAGTATTTCTACATTTTTGTTTGGCTCAGGGAACAGACACAATCTCCGCAGTGACAACTCAATGTAGCTAGCAGACGGTCGGTTTAGCCTGCTTGTCTGTTCCCTGGCCTTGGCTCTGGATTGTCACAGATTAACTAGGCCTGTTCTGAGACTATGAGCTATAAGGTAGCCTCTGATGATAAGGTAATTGTTAGAGCAATATCTTTCATCGGTGTAAACGGGGTGCTTCCACAGCACAGGGACTGAATAATTATAAAAGCAAGATATTTAAATTTTTTATTTTTCTTAAAAATATTTCCCAACTTAAGTCCAATGTCACCTTACAGTAATTAATTTTGAGTTTCAGTGTTTTTCAGTATTGCACTGTCTTGTGCAACCCCAGTGGCTGGGTTAGGTTCCCTGGCCAGGAATCAAACCGGAATCGGCAGCGGTCAGAGCACTGTGTCCTACCCACTAGTTCTCCAGGGACCCCTAAAATCCCAACATGAAGATATAAATTTGTGGTGGAAGAGAATGTTTGGAGCAGAATGTTTAGTGTGCCACTGTATTGTGTTTTCAGGTGCGTATGACTGGGCAAAGAAGACGCTGCAGGATCATGCTAAAGATGCTCGGCCTTACCTATACACACGAGAGGAACTGGAAAACGCGGATACACATGACCAGCTATGGAACGCTGCACAGGTACATGAAGGCAGTGTTGCACTGAAGCTATGAGGCTAATGTTGCTAACAAGTAAGAGAAGCCTATGTCCACCAGTTTAGCATCATTCAAATGGCACTTCTAGCCATGTTAGCTACGTTAGCGTAATTATATATATAAGATTTTGTGTGTGTGTGTGTGTGACCCCACCCAGAGGCAGATCATCTTAGAGGGGAAGATGCACGGTTTCATGCGCATGTACTGGGCTAAGAAGATCCTGGAGTGGACGGCTTCACCCGAGGAGGCAGTGAACATCTCCATCTACCTCAACGATCGCTACGCACTGGACGGCTGCGACCCGAACGGATACGTGGGTGAGTGTGTGTTTGTAGGTTTAGAGTTATCATCACAACCAGCAGATGAACTGATTCGATTTTGGAATTGATTCAAACAGGGTCATGGTCACAGCAAGGTCAAATGTCTGAAATAGTTTCTCTTCAGTTGCTTCCTTCTGGTGAAGTATATTTTAAGGGAATCTGAGGCGCACAAGTTAGTAACAAGAAGAACTAGACTTGACTATTGGTGTTGAGTTCTACTTCTTTCTTTCTTTCATTGTCTTTTTCTACTTTTTTAATTCTTTCATTTTCTCATTTCTTTCCTTTCTTTCTGCTTGTGTGAGTGAGTGAGTGAGTGTGTGTGTGTGTGTGTGTGTGTGTGTGTGTGTGTGTGTGTGTGTGTGTGTGAGTATATACACTCCTGATCAAAATCTTAAGACCAGGGAAAATAT
>CM074948.1:23458768-23473056 GCA_037577455.1 Pangasius macronema | reverse complement strand
GTTTTCAATAAATTGCCAATCTCTGTTTTTTGTCTCTTGCTCCTTTTTCTTCTTTTGACATTTTGAAGAAGTTCTTAAAACCTGGTTATGATCCACCAGCGCAAAGTGTGAATACTTGTAAATTTTCCCTGGTCTTAAGATTTTGTTCAGGAGTGTATATATGTATATATACACACATTTTCTGTATGTATATTTTATTGTACCCTGAGTTGTTGCTGTAATGTTTGTCTGCAGGCTGCATGTGGTCCATCTGCGGGATTCATGACCAGGGCTGGGCCGAACGGCCAGTTTTTGGTAAAATACGCTACATGAACTACGCAGGCTGCAAGCGCAAGTTTGATGTGGGCCAATTTGAGAGGAGGTACGCTGGGAAGAAGTCCTGAGAGAGAGAGAGGGAGAGAGAGAGAGAGAGAGAGGTTCCAGTTGCTCTGTCATTTTGAGTCATTTGGAGTTTTACATTGCTAGAAGTCTCAATTTTCTGTTAAAACTGGCAGGGTGTGTCTAAAACCCCTTGTATTAACATTCTTTGTTAAACCTAAGGAAAGGAGTTCAAGTTAATTCCTCTAGAAATAGAAAATCTAATTAAGTGAGAGATATTTCTGACGGTTTGTGTAGCTGTAACTGGATCAGTGTAATTACAATATTTGTGTTACAGTTCATACTAACACTTTCTAATATTACTTGTAAGTCTAAGCACAGAATAACTTTCATAGCATGCATAAATAAAAAAAAATAATAAAATACTCATTTAGAGTCATTTAATACATAGATTTAGGGATTTTTATGGAACAATTGTTTCATTTTCTTCTTGTTTAATAGACAATAGTGGGTAAACTTTGATAAAACGTAAAAAAAACAAGTTCAATAAAACGCAAAACTTTTGACTGTCATCATATATATCCATACCTAAATATTTTTGTACTTTTCTAATAAATTTCTCACACTACTTTGTGATGTACTGTGTGGCTTTTAAAGTGTTTTTATTCAGACAGACTCACTGACTGGCTGACTCATTCTCTCACTGAATCATTGAATCATTCACCGAGTAACTGACTGATACTCTGACTGATTCTTTCACCCACTCTCTGACACATTGACTGACTAATTGACTCACTCACTAAATGATGGACGCAGACTGGCTGACTCACTCTTACACTGACTCATAGACTTACTCACAGATTCACTAACTCACTCATTGATTCACTCACTAACTGACTAACTCACTACATTAATGACTCCTTGCCTGACTCACTCAGAAACTCCTAATTGACTCACTCACTGACTGATTGATTCATTGACTGACACGCAGATTCATTCACTCTCTGACTCGCTCACATCTTCTACAAGGTTCATTTCATGACACTGCTCTGTATTTTATTACTGTCACTTGTCCAATATTCCATCAGATATTCCAGACATGTATTTATGTCCACGTTTCTAAACTTTTTTTTTTTTTAATATGGAAGAAATTGCAAAGGTCGTGTGATTATATTCTGTGGGATTTATTAGGTTTAAATCACTTAGAATGGTAAAAGATATAATAGTCAAACATTTCCTGTTTCATAGCTCCTGTATGATTTTGATCACAACAGTCACATGTATCTGAACTTTATGAGACACAAAAATACAACAACTTAAATCAATCTGCTTGTCCATTAGAGCCAGCCACGCACAGCTTTACCAGGATATCATACAGACATAGAGAAGGACATCAGTCATAGCCATGTATGGACGAGTCTCTCTGTGGTTTAAATACTTGGAGCGTCAGTACAAAGCTCTGCTTTCCTTCACAGCTTAGCGTTCCACTCAGCCGGGCAACGCGAGGAAGAGTTTACTGGCACCTCAAAACTCCAAACAGCATCATTGTCTCATTAATTGTGAAACCTAGCAGTGAGCCCATTTCTAATATTTGTATTACATAAATTTAAACAAATGTCCTGTACAATCTCATAAATACTGATATTTTGCTTTTAATAACATGGAATACACAGAGTTAAGACCAAGACTAGAAGGATAAGTGGCTAAGCTGAGCAGATAAGAAGAAAAAGAACATTCCAGAATTGTCTTAAACACAAAACATATATCGATTCAGAGAGGAGAGGCAAAAGTTCAGGATTTAAAAAAAATTGTACATATTTTAATATGAAAACATTTAACACAAGACATTTAATATGAAAACATTTAACACAAGAAAGGTCTTAAATCTGAAACAGAAATAAGAAAAAAACATTTTCATTAATATATGAAAACGAATTCATGTATATACAAAAGTTCATATTAATTAATATGTATTCATATATGTGAAAAAAATATACAGATATTAGCAAACAGTATTAGCTAATTGTACTAGATATATAATGTTATGCTAGCATGTCACCACCAGGGCTAGTAACACTGCTAATTCTGTACAAAAAATGTTTTTAATCATCACGTTTATGTGACAAGAACATAATAATCTGTTATATGATATTTTGTGATATTCAACACACACAAAGCCAAGCTATGGTTCTATTTTCACTGTTGTATTTGTACTGTTGTACTGTTGTACTGTTGTATTTGTAGGTAGTTAACCTAGCTTCCCTGAGAGACAGTATAAAAATCTTGCTAGCAGCATTAGTTAGCTAGCTGTGTTTCAATTTGGTCTTTAATACTACTATTTAAAAAGTTATCTGAGTGAAGAACTTCCAAGTAATTTCACGCCTGTGAAAGTATGAATTTAAGGTCTGGTGCTAATGAATGTGGTGCTGATGAAGGTCATTTTTGGTACCCAGTGAAAACAAACAGCTAAATACATGTATATAGTGTTTTTCTAGCTAGTAATTCAGACATTGACATGAGAGCATCATGGATGGTAACATGGCACTGTGCAACATATTTACAATGTTCATTCCTTCATCTTTAGTAACTATTTTATCCTGGTCAGGATTGATGTGTTTTAAATTGCTAATTTATTTATATTTTTGAGAAATGGTTTTAAATTGCTAATTTATTTATATTTTTGAGAAACAAAAGCTGCCTATACACTGTATCAATTTCGGCCCAATTTTGCTGTCACGGAAAAAATTAATCATCATGGAAGAATTATTTGGTTGTGATTAGAAAAGTAAATGTGAAGAAAAATAACTGAAAATAATAAGCACCAGTAAAAAAAAAGACCTGAGTGTATAGTATCAACACCACTGAAAAGCATTTCCCCAGTTTATTGAAATGCTTACTGATGGTATTCCTAGTTTGTGACCAACGTTGAGCCAATATCAGAATGTATTTTTGATAGACTTCAAAGCACTATTGCAAGTCTCTCTGGATAAGGGCGTCTGCCAAATGCCATAAATGTAAATGTAAATGTAGTCTGATTAACACATCCCCGTTTTTCTCACACTGTGGTGCGAAAGGTGATCTGCGTATGGTTGAATTTCTGCTCGTTCTTTCGGCATGCGACCTCCCGGAACAGCTCTCTGAAGCGTGAGGACATGAGGCTGTACAGGATGGGGTTAATGGCTGAGCTCAGGTAGAAGAACACGCCTGAGATCAGGTGAACGAACTCGAAGACATGGTTTTGGTCTTCACTCCTGTCATCGATGTAGCTCCACATGACACGGTCGATGTGAAACGGTGCCCAGCAGATGGCAAACACCACCACCAACACAACTACAAATCAAAAATAACAAGAAAAATTTAAATAAATGACATCATAGTTTTGGGCTCTGGGTTAGTGATACTGGAAGGGCAGGTGTTCAAGCTCTATCACTGCCAAGCTGCTACTGTTGGGCCCTTGAGCAAGGCCCTTAAACCTATCTGCTCCAGGGGTGCCGTAACATGGTTGACCCTGCGCTCTGACCCCAGCTTCCCAGCAAGCTGGGATATGTGAAAAAATTTTTGACACGTATATGTGACAAATAAAGGCTTCTTCTTCTTGAGGAAGTACTTTTCATAACATGAGTTATGCCCCTCTATTCTACACTGTACGTTAATCTGACAAACAGTGGCAAATAATACATATCAAGAAAAAAAAAATAATATGCCTAAATAGTAATGATGCTCTTGGTGTACTATTACACCAGTCAGGAAATAGTTATTTTCTCTATCGAAATTTCACCTGATTTCAATACTAACTTTGAAACAGACAAAAAAAAATGCACTACTTAAGAAACCATTTTTATTTTGTGCCAAAATAAAACTATATTGTCCTGATCTGTTTAAGCTTCTGTTTTCCGTTAATTTTCACGAAGTGGGCCAATATTTTTGAAGCCGACTGCAGAATGATTTACTTCCCAATGAGATTAGGTGTTAAAAGTGGCCACTCACACAGCATTTTGGTGACTTGGCAATGGCGTGTTTTCTGCAGCGTGCTCTGCTCTCCTGAGTGCCAGGCTTTGGTGTCGTTCTGCAGTAGCCGTGTTTCTTGGTGCAGTTGGAGTGCGATGAGCAGGTAGAGAGTGCCGATGCTCATCATGGGAATGAGGAAGAAGAACAGCGCAGTGAACTGGACGAGCAGCCCATAGATCCATGCAGGCTTTACCAGGCCGCATATGGCTGATTCGGGAAAAGACTGGCCAAACCTTGGAGACAACATTGTCATGCCATGCAAGCTTGTGTTGGGCAAAGCACAAAGAAATGACACGATCCACAGCATCACAATGACCCGCCGGACATGGCCACGTGTCATGACGTGTTTAACACGTAGCGGGTGGACGACAGCGAGGTATCGCTCGGCGCTGACCGCTGTAACATTGAGCACCGAGGCGAAACACACCATCTCAAACAGGCACGTCTTGAAGTAGCACCCTCCAGTTCCCAGCAGGAATGGATAGTTGGACCACAGCTCATAAAGTTCCAATGGCAAACCCAAGAGGAGCACGAGCAGGTCTGAAATGGCCAGGCTGAGCAGGTAGAAGTTGGTGGGTGTGCGCATGGAGCGGTGGCGCATGATCACGGTGCACGTTAGCGCATTGCCCAGTGATCCGACGCAGAAGATGACCAAATAGGAGATGCAGATTGGCAGAAAGAGCGGAGAGCGCCGTGGTCCTAAATGCCTTTCCACATATGAGCTTCGGCTCTCGCACAAATCTGCCACATCCTCTGAACTCACGTTCCACATGATGCACTCACCATATTCTGGGCACCATGACGGGTCCGGGATCATGTATGAGCCATGGGATGAGGTGCAGTTGTAGTGAAGCATCGTTTAATGAAGACGGACACCTGCAAAAGATAGACTTGGAAATCTATTCATTCATTCATCTTGAGTAAGCACCTTATCCTGGTCAGGGTCGTGCTGGATGCAGAATCTATCCTGGGAACACACTCTTTCACACCTACGGGCAATTTAGCATCGCCAATCCCCCCACCGTCATGTTTTTGGGAGGTGAGAGAAAACTGGAGACCCAGGACGAACCCAATGGAGAGAAAATTCTTCTTCTTCTTTCGGCTTTTCCCTTGGTGGTGGATTCCCAAGTTAGACTCTGGCTCCACCATGACCCTTACCAGGAAAGAGAGCTTAATGAAGATGAATGAATGTTGACATGAACTTTTGCAATTTGGTAATAGTGGAACACTGGCGTCCTTTCAAAAAACAAAACACACTGAAGAGCAAGATGAATTCCTTATCTTTACTCATACTTGTGATAAATCCGGAAATATGTTGTGCACTTAAGAGTGCTTATAAACACTATACTGTTACAATTACAAATAAAACTTCTCACTTGATCCTAAATGACAAATAAGTGATAAAATAGTCTTCTTATTTTAACTCGCAAAAATGCTAGTTTACAGTTTACACGAGTAAGCTAGTGTTACCTGTAACATGTGTTCTCCATGTCAGATTATGAGATGAAGATCCTCTAACGATAGACCTGCGATTAAAGGAAATGACTACGTTCTTCTTACGTCATCCGTAAATCAGCTCGCATAAATACAAAACATTCTTTTAAAGTGAGCCTGAGGTAATACGAACCTAAAATATTGATGGCTTTTAGACAAGCGTCGTAGCACTGCAACTACATCAGACATTTCTCAGACTGACACAACTTTGAGCTGGAAAATATACTACGGCATCCAGTTTGATGGAGTATGAAAAGAATACATTCCAGCGCAATGGGAAAATAAAACATCCATATGATCTGTTTAACTGCCAAGAATTGTTTAACTGCCCTCACGCTCTTCGGAGCAGTGCTCCATACACCACACTGTGTAATAAATTAATCCAGTCCCGTTAACTGTCTCTAGTGTTTAGCCCATCATCTTAATGAGAACCTGACACTGTGTTTATGAAGGGCACTCTCTCTCAGGAGTCCATAGCAATAAACACAAGAGCCGTGTTTACTTCAGTAGAACTGTTAAACTCTCCAACAAACCTAAACACAGTGTTAGAGTACAGCACCAGTCTATTTTCAGAAATGCTTTATGCTCAATGTCATTTTTCCCCCTTTACATTAAGAAATTGTTAAAAAAAAAATTAACTTTGGAAAAGAAATGTAGTTCTGTTATATTAAATAAGTATGGCATTATTAGCAAACTAGCAGAGTATGTTCATAAACAGCTTTCATGCTAGCTCAGTGCCAGTAAACCAGTTTAGATTTAGAAATACTAGCTAGAAGAACTAGCAGTTTGTTCATGAAGATGTCCTGCTAGCTCAGGCTAATTTACAACAAACACAGTATTTTTCCAGAAAAATCTCAAAGTCTTGTTTTTTTCCCTTTGATTCAAAAATAATTTTGGAAATAAAATGGAAATAACTATGGCAGTGTTGTTACCAAGCTACTAGTATGTTCAAACAGCTTTCCTGCTAACTCTGTTACGTAGTTAACAAGTTAGCTAATACAGTACATATCCATAGCTAGTCTGGATAATTTGCTTATAAGGCAAATTAGCTCTTTTATTAAGAATGAATGTACTGTTGTTTTAAAAATAATTAGCTAATATGTTTATAAACAGCTTTCCTGCAAGTTCTGTTAGCTACAAAGATGTTCACTCATACAGTAAATATCAATATAATAATCAACAAGTTAGCTACTTTATTCTAATAGCTAGTTTGCACTTGAAGAATGAGGTTGTGTTTTTTTTTTGTTTGTTTTGTTTTTTGAGAAATACAGTTAGAGGCCTGTGTTTAGCAGTGTTGCTAGCTAGCTAGCAAAGGGAAATCAGCTCTTATATTAGAGAAAGATTAAGTAATGTTGTTTAAGAAATACAATTAAATTTGGCTTGCTAAATTGTTGCTAAATAGTTGACAACTATGAGGTGACATCATGTGCATAAGCAGCTTTCCAGCTAATCCTGTTAGCTTGTTAGAAAGATGGCTATAATGGTAAATGAATGCACAATGTAGCTAGCTAGTTAGTTAGCTACATTATTTTAATAGCCAATTAGCTCTTGAAGAATAAAGTACTTGTTTTCAAAGATACAATTAAAAGTCTGACTTTGGCAGTGTTGCTAACTAGCTAGCAGTGACAGAATATTCGTAAAATAGCTTTCCTGCTAGCACTGGCTAATTTACTAAAAAGGGAATATTACAAGCTCTTTTATTAGAGAAGGATGAGATATTGTTTGAGATGTACAGTGTTGCTAACTGTTTCTGTTAGTACTTGCTAAGGATGAGGTCAACATATTTTAAAAAATATAATTTGACAATTATGAGTATACTGTATAAACTGCTCTTTTGTTCTGATAGCTAGCTAGTTAGCTACCTTGTGTGTTTAGTTAGCTACCTTGTGTGTTTAGTTAGCAATGGGGCTGTACTTTTTTTTTTTTTGAGAAATAGCCTACAGTTAGACATAAATTATGTGCTTATGCTTGCTGATGAGAAAAATCTTGCTGATCTTGATTAAGTGCTCTTAATCTTCATTTTTTAAAATAAATCCGTAAAGAGCTTTTTTTTGTATGCAATGCTAATTAGTTTTTTTTTATGCAAATAGATAATCCTGCTGATCCCTTAAAAGCTTGATGCGATATAGTATTTGCTTAAATGGAGCTGCTTGAGGGAAGAAATTATAAATGTATTTTCCAGGACACCAAGGCCATTATGTACTTCATTTTTTTTTTCACATGATCATAATTAGGCAGTTCAGAAAAACAGGACGCATCCTGTTCCAAGAATCTGACATCTCATATGGTTTTTGTTTTCTCTTCTGTTCTCTTTCTGTTCTTGTTTTTTTATTTGCCTGTGAATTTCTTATTATCTGTAGTACTTTTAAACAAGGCAGTCCTGGGTTTTGAAGTCACGGCTTAAAGTTAAAGTCCATATTCTTAAAAAAAAAGCTCTTTACGGGTTTACTGAAGCGTATATATATATATATATATATAAACCCTTCATACACTCAGATTATTCATTATGACAGTTTGATGGTGTTTTTACACAAAGCGGCTCAACGCTAACCAGACAGCAGCTGTATGGAACGGCCCCCGAAGCCACCCAGATCGCCACCACTTTATGTTGAGTGAAATACAACAGTTAAAAAAAATGGTGGTGAAATCTGGATTCTGATTGGTCAGAAAGTGCAGCTGCAGATCACAGGTTTATATTAATGCACTTGTTTTAATTACTTATTGTTTCTATGGCATGCAGATAGATTAATGTATAATGTACAATTGTTGATATTGTACCAGAGTCTCCAGGGTCAGCGGTTTGGAACAGTCAAAAAGCTGTAACTTAACTTACTACACTTTGGTTTGTCGGTAGCGGGACAAGCTGTTTGTTTTTTTTTTTTTTAATCTTATTTAAAAAAGAGAGGCATGTGAGTAAACAATTGTTTTGTTAACTAACGGTGCACAGACATTAAATGTAACTATAAACAGATAAAAATTACAGTGAATGATTTTTTTAATATACAGTAGTGTGTAAAAGTCTTAGGCACATGCAAATAAATGCTGTAGAGCAAAGATGCCTTCAAAAATAATGAAATTGAATGTTTCTACATTTAAAAAATACTATAAAAAGCAGTAATATTTTTAGTGTTTGGTCTGATGAACCTTTGCTTTAAAAAAATATATTAGTCTCAGGTACAATTAGTGTAGTTTTATAAGGAAATGAGCTGTAAGTGTTACTGAGCATCTTGCAGAAACAGCCGCAGTTCTTCTGGAGACTTTGACTGTCGCACTCACTTCTTATTTTTCAGCAAAATCCAGCAGCCTTCAATAAGTTTTTATCTGAAAAGTGTCTCTTATGTCATCTGCTGCTTTCTTTACTGACAAAGAAACATTTTTCTGTGACATTTTAATGCTGTGCTGGAAAACTAATGTTAGGGAATCTAAAATGTTTTTGTACTGACTCAATAACATAGAAGACATAAAATAAGAATCTATAACAAAGTTTGTACTAAAAAAATATAGGGTGCCTCAGACTTTTGCACAGTACTGTATGTTTAAAAAAATGGAGAGTATCAAGATATACAATGAGAAAAAATGATAGGCATTTCTGCTAGTCTACGCTAACTCTTTCTCTTTAATGCTAGCATGGTGTATTTTTTTTTTTTAAGATGTAGCCAATGGCATTACTCTCTACAGTGTCATGTAATCAAAATGTTTGTTAGCATGAATTCATTTGTATTTATTTATATATTTGCCACAATGACATTTCATGCTGCTTACATTAATTAAATCAAATACATTTTTTTGTTTCTTCATCTGTCCAAACAGTTTTCTCTTCAGCCATGTTTATGATTCGATACTGCGCCGAAACAAATCAATTACGTCCCCTACGTCATCATTTATTAAGAAAAAAGAAACTGCTCTCGCTGATCAGAATTGGTGTTTCTTGGGTTTTTTTTTTTTTTTTTTTGGTTTAGAACAAAATGTCAATGAATTGTTTGGGAACCGAAAGAGTCGACTCTTATTGATGAGCTGAATCAAATGAGTCAAATGAATTCCTCACTGCTGATGAAATGTTAGCTGCAAGATTGCTAACTGTCGCAAACATATTCAATGAATATCATATTTTTTAAAAAACTAAATATTAATATACTGTATATAACTGCTTTATATATAATAGCTGATGTTTTTCCTCCATCAATTCAAAAACTGATGGAGGAAAAACATTTCTTGGTAGTTCTCAGACATGTTTAGACATTAGATTATTCTGTTAAACAGGTTATTATTATTATTATTATTATTATTATTATTATTATTATTACTAATAGCAACACTGTTAATATTCTGAATGCCTCTGTATAAAAAGTTACATTAAATATGACTGACCTTGACTTCTGGAGCTTCTGTAGCGGGCACACACACGATCAGGATTCCTGTTTAAGATGTTGGTGTGTGTGTATGTGTGTCTTTGTGTCTTTGTGTTTATATGTGATTAAGTACCTTTCAGAAGAATAGCAGGTCCGTGTGTATGTGTCTGTGCAGCACTTTCCTCCAATTCCACAAATCTTCTCTTGACATCCGACTTGAGCCGTCTTACTCTCCTCCCCTTTTTCCTCCATCTCTCTCTCTCTTTCTTTTTTAAACATTCATTAAATGTTTCATTATGCAAGTTTGTTTACTCTGTTCTTTAAGCCCCTCCAATTCTCTCTTGACCAGCCTGTGACAGTGAAAGGTCAAAGATCACATTCTAGATGTGACACTAAATATCTTGTATGCAGAATTTACAAATTCTTCAAAATAAATGCAATAAACAGTCTTATTATTATTTTTTTCCCAGAAACAGATGCTCAGCTAAGTGTTTACCCTTCAGCGTTTCCTTTTTTAGTTTTGCACCGGAGGTATGGCACTAATATAGCTAACAAGTTAAGGCCACTTATAGCCATCAGTTTAGCATCAAAATCATCACAGTTTCATGTCAGACGGCTTTGTGGAGTTGTTCAGAGTCTTGACACACAGTTATCTATAAAAAAAAATTTAAAAAAAGACAAAAGAACATCATGGAGTTAACAAACAGTTGTAGTTTTGAGTACTGTAATGAATAAAACATTGTGTGTGATAGGAAAATAATCAACAACAAGTGGGGGAGTGTGACAAAGCACTGACAGTGGAGACTCCTTCCATAAATTGTACATAAACAGAATTCAACGGTGCCAGAGTGAAATCCAAAATATCACAGTTGGGTTTGAGACGTCCAGGTACTAGTGAGTCAAGAGGGCAGTGTAGGGTCTAGAGCGTAATGCACAATTTAGGACACAGCCTGTGGCTCCATCTGGTGGCAAATACACACTTCTGTCTTGTCTGTTTGGATTTCATTATCATGAGGTGTTTTCACTGTTCCATTCCTTCTCTTTCATGTTCTCTGCTTCTGTTCTCTGACTTTTTTCCTGCTCCCACCCACCAGTCAGCTCTCCCCTATCACAAGACAGATATCAGCCAGGGAAGATGAAGGTGAAGATGCCACGGATGGCTGGGGCATCACCTGGATCCAAACTTGAGAGCTCCCACAGACAGGGTGAACTTAAGCATGTCTTCTTGTGTGATAGTGGCTCAAGTGAGGAAGAGTATTAAATCAGGGCCTCTGGATTCTGATCAGTTTGATATAACCATAATATATAATGCTGAAATTTATGCTTTGGCTGTAAATATACTCAAAATGACTATGGCTAAAAGTAAACACATAAATATGACACTATTAAGTAATGAATTGTATAATTCCCTTAAAGTCCACAAAAACAAATTCCCACAAGCTGCTTTTCCATCCAATTTTTCATGATAATAATGGTTAACGTGTTGAAATGTTTAGCAATATACTTGATGGAAATGCAAATTTTCAATAAAATTTCACAATTGTCGAATATGCTGGTACTTCAAATGTTGTAAAAAATAGTTTTGAAACAGTTTTTGTCTAGAAAAATGTCTTTCATGCAAAATAAATGTGTCACATGACAGAATTTATCCATCCGTTGGGGGAAGCACACCGTAAACCTGTTGCACAAGATGCGCCATGGTATCCAATTTCACTGGCCTCCGCTACATTCGGCTGCCTGTTATAATGCAGCATTAATTTTTCTTAGCTATGCACACAGAATATATACATTGATGGACGTTCGTTTTACTAACCCCAAAAGTTTCCCCTACTACTCTGTACTCGGCGTAGGTTGCCAGCTTGAACAGGGCGATGACAGTCGGCTTTTGGGTCAGAACCGGTGGTCGGTGGCAACTTGCGATGGGCGCAATACATGACCAATTAGCACAGCATCTCAAATGTGGGATATGTTGTGACATACTAAATACACCCAGCTACACCCAGGGACATTCTGTGAAGTCTCTCCACCACTAGCTCCCAGAATGCTCTATTGCGTGGTCTCTTCCAGACCCATGGGCTTCGTCACACAACGGCAGTTACTTGAAGCCCTATCAGACAAGCAACTGGTTCTGATGTCTGACTCCGTTCTGATGTCATCTTCTGATATTTCGTAAAAAAAATCGCAATTATTTGAAATTAAAATGACAGTTAGCTGGCCACTTTCAATTAATGGTCTCAATACTCTCTCCATTTTACAAAGATCTGAGGACATGTGGAACGCAGAAAGGTATATAATTTACAATATACACAAAAATATGTATGGAAACGGCTCAAGGGCAGATTTCTTTTGCGATACACCAAAACTTATGAAACATTTTTTTTAAGGATGACTTGATCACGCACACACTTGTGTCTGTAAAAGGACAACTGGATGGAAACAGGCAAGAGACAGCAAATTTTGCAAACTTTTTTTTTTACACACTTTAACTTTGTCTATAACAGAAAAGTGCCAAAAGTGGAAACTTGGCTACAGAGGACATCAGAAAAGAGACAGCACCTTAATCTGAGACACTGCTTAACTCAAGGCCTGATCTGTTATTATGAACAGCCCTTAAAGTGAGATTTGAGTGGAGAGAATAAGTGTATCTGGCAACCTTGTGGAAGAAGTATGTGTGTGTGTGTGTGTGTGTGTGTGTGTGTGTGTGTGTGTGTGTGTGTGTGTGTTAGAGCAGGAAAAACACTAGGGGGTTCTCTTGGACCAGTGTATTAAGCAGGTGAGTAACCCGACTCTGAATACAAGGAACTTTCCCTGCATAAATATTGACAAAGCTTTTTTATTTAAATCTCTGAGTCTTAGTTTTTTTTTTTTGGTTATTATTTTAGCTAATCCTGATGTAGGATACATATTACACCTAAATAGTGAGTATCGGTTTTCTCTTCTCAGGATCTATGTCAGAATGTCATAGGTCAGTGGTCAAAATTCTGGCAGATAAACTTACAGCATGTCAGCTAAAGTAAGCTTGCCCTACGAACGTATCTTACCAATATGGCAACCGCATGTGTGTGTGTTTGTGTGTGTTAGAGCAGGAAAAACACTAGGGGATTCTCTAGGACCAGTGTATTAAGCAGGTGCATAACCCGACTCTGAATACAAGGAACTTTCCCTGCATAAATACTGATTTTACTTAAATCTCCACGTCTTAGTATTTTTTCTGGTATTATGTTAGCTAATCCTGATCTAGGACACACATTAATACATAAATAAATCCAAAGTATTGTTTTTTTCTTCTCAGGATCCTTCTCAGAATGTCATGGGTCAATGGTCAAAATTCTGACAGATAAACTTGCAGCGTATCAGCTAAAGTAAGCTTACCCTACAGACATACCTACCAATATGGCAACCATGTGTGTGTGTGTGTGTGTGTGTGTGTGTCTGTGTGTGTGTGTTTGTGTGTGTGTGTGTGTGTGTGTGTGTGTGTGTGTGTGTGTGGCAACAGTTCTGCTTTGAAAAGGCTACACACTTCCTGTAGAAGGCGACTCAGTGCTTTATCAGCACTGATATGTTTTGCAGTTGTGTTTTGACAGGTCTATTACAGGGAAGGTATCAGGGTTGCCATATTGAGATATTTCCCACTTTTTTTAAATACTATATATCTTAATAAAACATAGATAATGCAGCTTATCATTGGGCTGGAAAGAGGTGCTGAGCACACCACACCTATGCAAGCAACTATTCTGATATTTACTTTTAAGGCTGAAGCATATTGCAATATCACAACACATCACAAATTGTCCAAATTGTACATACCCAGGATGCTTTGCATGGTTTGAAGATGATGTGTACTCTATAAAGTGAGTATAGTGTCTCTGAGATTACGATGATGGTGAGAAAGTTGTGATTGCATTTATATGTTTTTCTTTATTTTTAATTTAAATTCTAAATAAATCAGCAAATGAATGAATAAAAGAATAACAGATTATGTGTGCCTGTTAGTAAGTAAAAAATGAATGTGTGAATATGTGATTTATACCCTTTCTAGGCTAGAGAAAATATTATTTATCTGGCAACCCCGTCAGATAAACGGTACTGCTCAGGGTTGCCATATTGGGATGCTTTACC
>CM074948.1:23439814-23453150 GCA_037577455.1 Pangasius macronema | reverse complement strand
TCCCTATACTTCTCCATCAAAATTCTCAGAGCAAAAATTTAAATCCAATTTCATTTTTGAAAATTTACTTTCAGTGGGATTTAATATATATTTTAAAAATTAAATAAAATCAAATTAAATAATTGAATAACTAAACCCTAGAGTGGGCATGGCTTAAACCTGCAAGTTTTTATTTTTATAATAAATACTTTATAAATAAATAATAATAAATAATAAATACATAGGCCTCAGCTAAATCAGTCCAGTTCATAATTTGTCTAGATATAAGCGTGGGGCTGTTTTTTCACTTCACACAGTTATTATTTTTTGTTTATTCCTGTTTGCAGTATTTTATAATGAATTTAGTTAGTTTTGTTTCCAGCAGTATAAACAGACTAGTAGGCTATTTTAAAGCAGCATGACTCTGACCAGGCAGTTACTAAGGATGAATAAATAATCACTTTAATTGTATTGTGCAGTGACTTTTCATGTTAATGAAAATGAACGAGAAATGCATAGTGCACAGAATGAGATTTAATGTATATTTTAAAAATTAAATAAAATTAAATTAAATAATTTAATAAGTAAACCAATAGCATTAAATAATAATTGAAATTGGAAAAAGTCTAAAAGTTCTGAAATTTAAATTATTAAATTTCAGCCGTTGCATTAGGGAGTGCTGTCAATCAAGCGTACCTGTAAGAATATTAGGCCACTCCCACATGGACAGTTCTTAGACTGATAGATCTGAAAAGGTATTTTATTCTGTTTATATCTTGTTTTTTTTCTTTCATTGAAATGTTATTGCATGTTTAATAGAACAGAACATTTTTCTGGCTCGCACCGCCATCCAGTAGTTTCAGTCATTTACCTTTAAGGAATTGTGAGTAAACGTCCACCTCTGAACTGAAATCTTGAAAATACTTCAACCGAGGGTGTCGTGCCCTCCGTGGTGTTAGAGACAAACTGTACAGAGGCATCGAGCCAAAGAGTGAAATGTTCATCAAAACCGGTCTGAATGCAGAGGGACTTTTTTATTATAGTATATCTCGCTGTGTCTAGATGAAAATATTTAGAGTATTTGAAGATGTGGAGTGGAGTGTCTACTCAGTGTGTTTATATAACGCAGGCCAACCTGGCAGCTCATACTCGCCACACCTTCAGCTCTGTGTGTGTGTGTGTGTGTGTGTGTGTGTGTGTGTGTGGAGGGGGGGGGAAGGAAATGATCCAAAAACACTGAGAAAAGTCCAGGTTATACCCAAGGACACTCCTCCGAAGACAAAATCATAACACATACAGACAAAATAGTCATGGGCTGTTGCTGTCTAGAATTAATCCAAGATAAATGAGTAAAATAAGGCACAATATTTGTTTTGTAACAACAGCGAACGCTAAACAGTGTGACATTTTGATCTCCACGGCTTGACCTTTACACCTTCAGTTTCGAGGCCTGATTTTTCAAGATTGACGAACGTATTTTTCTTACAATTTTCATAAAATTCAATTCAACACTCACAACAGAATCATTTTGTCTTTTCTGGCTTTTCCACAGGATCTGACTTCCTACATGTCTCCTCATCTGGACGGAGAAAAAGACAGATCCAGTAAAGCTGGAACACCAAAGGTAAAGGCTGACCCGATGAGCTCTGACGTTGGTGCCTGACTGCTGGCGTTAAAGAGAAAACATGAATAGCGCTATTGGCTCTTACACCAAAGCACTGCTGAATTCTGGATTCTGATTGGTCAGAAGGTGTTGATTCATTTTCTGAGAGCAGTTCAGCCACAAATTACACCTTTATATTAACATGCTCGTTCCAATACGTTATCGTTTCTATAGCAACTAGAAAATTGTGAACACTAGCAAGCTGCTGTGGTATAAAAGAAATAAAACACTTCAAGACGTGATGTTATAGGAAAATAATCAGCCTCAAGGCCGTAACAGGAATTTTGCTTCATCACACCACAATAATTGTTGTTAATTATTTATTTCCCTAAAACAGCACAACAAAGGGTGTTTTATTCATCACTTATTATGTCATTATCTCTACACCAGTGATTATGCTTGCAATGGCTGAAACTTCCCATGCGAGTGAAAATTGGCAGGAATTGGAGTCTTGTTTTTCATAAAAGATGATGAGAAGAGAAGAATAGTGATCAACTGCACTGGAAATAAATAGGCTGAGTAAATCCTGTGAGTGAGAATTAATAAAAAAAAAATACTGCATTAATCATTGAGGTATTGGCTGTGTGTGTGTGTGTGTGTGTGTGTGTGTGTGTGTGTGTGTGTGTGTGTGTGTGTGTGTGTGTGTAGCAGATTCCTGTCATACCTTGCAATCACTGGCACCAGATAGACTTTTGTTCAGCTCCACAGGGCCTTGAGGTGTGTAAGAGGACTGGGTGTGTGTGGTCTGGTGACTTTTGTAAATTGGTACAAAAGTAAAAGTACGAAGGAAAGGTATGAATTTCCAGACTTCAGATAACAGCCTTCTAATTACAGCATTAAAACATGAATCCAGTACTATGAGATTCTATTAATTTTTACAAAACACACCATTTTAGCTTATTTTTACAGTTAGCTTGATAGAAGTACCTCATGCTTTTAGCCAGCTATTTGTCTGCCTTGTTAAATTAGCTAGCTACTGCTAGATTTTTGTCAGTTATTTTAAGTTGTTTTAAGTCTGTTTGCAGCTTTCGCTACATTCAGGATATTTGTAGATTATCATGCTAGCTGGTTCATTTTTTCTTTTCTTTTCTTTTTTTTTTTTACCTCAGGCTGCTAGTTATCTCCTTTATTAGATTAGCAATCTAGTGCTAGCATGTTACTACCCTGTTATTAGCCAGTTTATGTTAGCTTAGTAATGGTGCCAGGTATGTAGGGTAGACTGTGCTAAAATTACACACAGTGTTAATTATTGGTTGCTGTGTCATCATATTTTGCCACCTGGTAGTTTCTTTTTAAATAAATAATTAAATTAAAAGGTTTTTGGACTGTATTAGTGACTTTTTATTTTTGGTGTTTGGTGTTTCTGAGCTTTTTGTATTTTGTCACGTCGTGTTATAGACACCAGTATGATAGTGTACCTAGGAGTAAAATGAAAAAAATATAGTTTTAGAGATGTTCTTGTTTTAATTTTATTGTTTTGTCACCTCAGGGGAAACAGTTAAAGGTTTTTGATGACTCATCCTATACTTGTCTTGTGTTTGTCCAGTTAAATGCTGTCTACAACATAACAGAGGCGTGTCTTGCTATAACGTAGCAGCTCATTATTGGTAAACATGGTTGAAAAGTTGAAAAAAGGTTCTCATTAAACTCTCTCTACATTTACATGGCTTGCTAAGCTACTGTCTAGCTTGAGCTGGGATGGAATGTATCTCGAACACTATTGGCTGTTGTGTAAAACACTCAATCAATTCAACACACCGCCACTCTGACTTCCTGTCTCAAAAGGAACTAGGTCAATATACAGAATCAGATCACAGTTCATGCCGTTTCTTGGGGAATGTAAGTCAGAAGAAAGGAAGCTCTGTGGAATGTGTAGCATCTGTTTACTGAGTACACATTTCTCAGTAGCACTTGTTCTCATTTTGGTCATGATTATGTTTGTTCTGGATCAAGCTCTGTGTTTGTGGGAGAAACAGAGGTGTTTTGGGGAAGCGGAGTTTACAGGCTAAATGAATAAAATCTGGTCAGTAATTGTGTTTAGCAGTAAAACCAACATTAGCAGTGAAGTGAGGCTCAGTTACAGTGCGAATGTTTATACAGTGGTGTGTTTCCTCTTAAGTTTTTATATGTTACGCATTAAAATCATGTGCTATTCAATTCCAGTGAAAGACATTCAGAGTAGGACACTGTACTAACCCTGTACTGCCTTACAAAAAGATAGACGGATACAGAGAGGTATGCAAATATAGGTGGATAGATGGAAGGGCAGATAGAACGAAAGAGAGCAGATAGCTAAATAGATGTCAGTCAGACAAACAGATGATGGACAGACAGTCAGATATACAGGTAGGTAGGTAGATAGATAGATAGATAGATGTGCAGAAAGATGGATGCATAGACAGACAGAGTGTTAATTAGACAGAGGGATAGTAGTGTCCTGTCATTCACAAACAAATCGGAGGTAATAGGTCGATAGATATATTGTTTAAATAATATATACACACCTAGGTGAATTATTAGAAAGTTGGATGGATGGATGGATGGATGGATGGATGGATGGATAGATAGATAGATAGATAGATAGATAGATAGATAGATAGNAGATTCTGTACATAATATATACACACATAGGTGAATTATTAAAGAGACTCCTGGATGGATGGTTGGATTGATGGACATAATATATGCATATACTATGTACTGTATGCTGGCTGGATGGATGGGTGGATGAATGGATAGATAGATGGCTCCATGGATGGCTGGACATACTATATGCACATATTCTGCATAATATATACATATTCATGTATAGGCAGACAGCCTTCTGGATGGATGGATGGAATGATGTGTGGATGGATGGATGGAATGATGGATGGATGAATAGGTGGATGGAACATAGAACTTTCTGGAACTCAATAAAACACTAATGTACAAAACACTGGTGTAATGTACGTGTAAAAGCCACTTCATAGGTTGTCGCTCTCATCCTGCAGATCTACAGTGGAGTCCCAAAGTCCCAAAAACCACTACCAAGAAGTGTTTTCTCATCACTTCACACCTCGTCAGTGTGTTCTGCTTCATCGTGGCTGTGCTTTCAGTCAATATCTACACTGTTTTGGATCTCTCTTAGTAAAGAAGTGTGATTTTACGCTCCAGTTTTTGAAATAAAAACAGTTCCTGGTAGTGATGCCGACTTTCTGACCTTCATGTCCTGAGTTCAGCTCTAAACTCGAGCTGGATAACAGCAACTAAAAATTATAGATTTTTTTTTGTGACCAATCAGATTCTTAGTTTGAAGCACCACTTATCCCAGTTTGTGTGTGTGTGTTCTTACACATGCTTATAGAGTCCTGACGTCAAAATTATCTTGTAATCAGAAGGCAAATAAGATCCAGGCCAATAAAAACAGCCTCCAAAAAAATCAATGTTAGGATCATAAAAACTTTGAGCCTGTGAGCGATTAAAGTCCCTGAAAACGCGGTAAACGTTTGAAGGTCACTTGAGATTTGAGGGCTTCAGCTTTGTTGAAATGTCACACTGATAAAAAACAACAACAAAAAAAAACAGCCGGTGATCTATAATAAAATCAGTAAAAAAACATTATTACGTATTTGCCCTCTAATACAAAAATTATGATACAGGTGTAATGTTCAGGAGACGGAAAACTTTTGCTATTGAAATTCATTATTATTCACACTTTTATAGTCAACTCTAAATGGATTGATGGAACCAGCCTTGTGAATGAATGGGGGGTGTGAATGAATATGAATATGCATGAATATTTAGTTCATGAATATGCATGAATATGCAAAACGCCCCCCACCCCAAGCCCTCCTGCCATCCTAAGTAACACTTAGACATGACGGATGTTTCAGCATCACAGTCTCCATTGGCATGGTTATTTTCTCATTGATCTATTTAACAGCAGAATATACCGTTACCATGACAACCACAGGTTTGTTTATCCCATTATAACATTAACAAAGTTAGCTAGCTGGCTCACTTGGCACACAGGTTCTGGGCATCCTTTAAAAATTTGCAAGTCTTACAGGATTGGTTGACAACCATGTTGCATGTTTTGTGACATCACAAGCGACACTAATGTAACTCCGCACCCTGACTCAGTTTTGTACAGAAGTATGGTAAAACTTTCTGGTTTAACATAAAAAACTTTTATGCTTTACAAAACTTTATATAATGAGAATCAGCCAATCAAGACGAGTTAATAATTTAAAAATCACATTAAAAAAAAAAAAGTAAATTTTTTTACTTTAAAGTTATACAAGTTATACAAAATACATTTTTGACCAGTTTGATAAATTATGTTAAAGAAAAATCAACCTGAACACACTGCTCACTGCTTTCTTTCTTTCTTTCTTTCTTTCTTTTTTTTTCAAATTGGCATGACTCCATATGTTTCAGAGTTTATTCAATGTTTGTTCAATGTTGAGATTCTGTTTTTTTTTTTTCGTCCAGGTGGAAGAGTCCATCTCATCAAATACATCTAAAGGTTTTTCACTGCGATCTTCACTCCCTCAGCCCTCGAGCCCCATTTCAGCCCCGCTCCGCACCCGGACATCTCCCAATTCCCCTAAAACCATCTTCCCCTACCACCAGGACTCACCTCCTAAATCCCCCCACCGTCTCAGCTTCAGTGGTATCTTCCGCTCGCCATCTAATCCCTCCAGTATCAAGATCTTCTCCAGATCCCGGAAAGGTGAGAAAGACTGTAAAAAAAAAAAAAAAAAAAAAGCTTTAGTCAAGGATCCTAGATTTCCTGCCTGTCAAAGCATAAAAATGGTTAATATAAAAGAATGTTGGCTGAGTTACAGACGAATCATGGCGTGAACCAACAGCATAATAAATGAGCAGTGGGATCTGACCATAAAAAAACAGCATTAGCACTATCATTTGTCTACAGGTTTAACTGGCTTTTGTCTTTAATTAAGCACATTTAGATCCTGGGTTTGACCCTTGTGTGGTATGGTCCCATATTTCATTTTCCTATCTAGATACTTCTGTCTCCATTAACACTGATGTAACTGTAATGTCTGCCACTATACTTGATAGAACGTATGACCTTCGCTCAAACTTTTCACGGTTTACGGCCTGAAACAGCCTGCCTGGCTGGCTTTCTTACAAATTGGAGATTCAATTTTGCTGTGCTGAGGTGCAGTAACTTCCTGTTTTGACAGACGTTTGAAACGTCAAGCAGGAAGTGCAGGAAGGCTGTGGTTTACAAGCCTTTGATTTGGTTAATGGCCGATGCAGCGCATGGAGAGAAATCTCATGCTGTATTTTTAATTGTTTTCGTATGATGATACACGCTTTCAGTGGAAAGACTGTTGCTCTCGAAAGCTCACAGGTAGACGAGTGGCGAGGATGGAGAGTGGCACTGTATTTCAGTTTTAAGATACTGGAGCTCTAAATGGCATTTGGGGTCTAGGTTACAGTGAGCATGCGCTTGTCACATTTCCACTAACAAGCGTTAGAATTAAATAACTGTAGTATTATTAAATATATAGCAGATAATATAGTGTTGTTAATTTTATTATTACAAAACGTATAGTGATATTATTACTAAATACATACGTAATTATTAAATATACTGTATAGTATTATTGTAGCATGAGTATCGCTAAATATATAGTTATTATTACCAAATAGATAGTGTTTTATTACTAAAACATGTAGTGTTATTATTGCTAAATATTTAGCATACTTACTAAATTTACTACCAGTATTCATATCTATCTATCTATCTATCTATCTATCTATCTATCTATCTATCTATCTATCATGTATTATGGCTAATATACTTAAAACTGGCCACCAAAAAAGGAGGCTAGTTTAATTTTTTTGATGAAGTAGTATACTATATGCATTATAATTCTACTTTATATTAGTATACAGTATGCATTATTCCTTTATGCTTATATCCAAGAGTAATACTCATGTATTATTCCTTTTATACCCAACACTAACACTCAGGCTTTATTGCTTTGTTGTTCCAGCACTAATATTTAATGCTTTATTGCTAATATAATCATGCACAATACTATTATTAATTTATTGATTTATTGCTAATATACTCAAATCCAGCACCAACGCATTGTTATGTGTTATTGCTAATGTACTTATTATCTCGCACAAAAAATCAAGTCTAGTTTTTTTTTTTTGTTTTTTTTTTTGGATGAAGTAGAGTACAGTATGTTTTTGAGGGTTTGGTACATTGTTTTCTCTTAAACGGATTCGTGAGTTCCTGAAGCGACGCTGTTATGACTCACTCTTCCTGCTCGTGAGTCCAGGCTGTGTTTGGTCTTGGTGAGAGGAATATTCCGAACTTTAGGCCAGAGACAGAATGTGCAGTTTTGGTTAAAAGACTTTTCCCTTCCTTTCGTTCCATCTGAAATGGATGTGCTTTTAAAGCTGTGGGATTTGTTTCTGGAAACATCTCCAAGGACATGCTCTGGTTGGCTGTGGTTCAGTTAAACAGTTTTTATTCCAGGAGCAGATGGGAGTTCTTTGTTTTTTTTTTAACTACAACATTTCAGTGCCATTTTTCACATCATGCTAACAGTTTGCAGGCGGTTGTGTGATGCGCACTTCACTTGGATCTGCTAGCGTACACAGCAGAGACGAGAAATATACTGAAATGTGTGAAAAGTAATGGAAGGGTTTAGGATCTAATAGCATCTGAGGATTCATTTAATGCTCCTGCTCCTAATATTGCCAGTATCTTCTCCTTTCTCGCTTCATTATATTATTTTGCGTGGTTGGCATAAATTCAGAATAAATCCAGATAATATGTGCTCAGTTCAGTGACTTGGGAACGTTTAGAATAGCATTAAAAAAAAAATTGTTGTATTGGCTAATATTAATAAGCTAGCTAAGAATAGCTACACTATCTAGCTATTGATTTTTGTTAGCTTGCTGACTCTATCTAGCATTAGCTCCCACAATGAATACTAAATGATGCTAAATCTAGCATTAGCATGATGTTGTTATTGCACACTTATCTCTGAGGCCAGTTTGAGGATAAATATTAGAGAAGCTCAGGCTTCCAGGACAAATGTTACCAGATAATTTATCCAGTCATCTGATTGTGACATTATCTGTACACTATTAGCATGGAGATAGTTAGCTATCATGGAATGTTATCAACAAATGGCATTCTAACAAAATCTTTAACATTTATTACGTGTGAAATAAGAGACACATAATACTCATCAGATGCTAGTTTGTGTGATAAAGCTCATTCTCAGTGTTAGCAGTCGTTTGAAAATCAACAACAAGGAGGTGTTTACTTTCCCTGAAGTTGGAGACGGCGTTTCCCAGAGGGGTGTTTTCCAGAAAGCATTGCATCATGTTGCCTGGTACATGGAATGATACTTGGGATACTGTTAATGTTGATCGAATTTCAAAAGTTTCTAAAGAGAAAGTCAGCCCAGGCTATTTTTACTCCAACCAAGGGTCATGCTTATCTCAGCTGGAGTTTCGGAGAAAGATAGTATGCTAGCTACGCGTTACTGCATTAGACAATGGTGGTGTATAAGCATGCACACAAACACACAGCCATGTACTGTAGCACACTGAGCAGCTAAGGGTGTACTCCTGAGGGCTTTATGGCTGAAGTAACTCAGGAGGAGGTAAATAAAAAAAAAATTTTTTTTAAAAAACCTCCTTCAGCTAGCATGAGCACCACAATGCTAATGAGCTCGAAAGTCCAGTGTTGCCAGATCTACAGTTTTCCTTCAGAATTGACATTTGAAGAGCCTCACAAATGCCTGTTGCCACGGAAATGCCAGATACCTCCGTACAAATTTCCCAGCATGCACTAGAAGCTTTGCATTGTGGTCTTTTGTCGTAGTTTTGGAGGTGTTAAACTCCACAGTGTGCTTTAAAGCTATTTTATCAGCTTCTTTGGAATGTGTAGCATTAGCAAGAAGCCAGTACGGTGACACACCGAGCCGGAAACTTCCAGAATGCAGAGCACAGCTAAATGTCCGAGGATAGCTGGGGTTCCTGTTGCATACATGTTCCATTCATATTCCTGTGGTAACGTGTGTGTGTGTGTTTTGTGTGACGCTGAGTACTAGAATGAGTCGACTCTTTGATTCGATTCTTTTAGCTCAATGTTGAGAGCCAGTTTGCATATATGAGTCATTTTTATTCATCTGTTCTTTTTTGTAAATACTGTTACTCGTACAGTCTAAATTTGTTAATTATTTGCATCCTGTATGTTGTTATTTATTCAAAAAACTTTTTTGAATAACCAGTTTAAGAGCTGTTTAGGAGGCTAAAGTGTTGGTGAGACGAGTCAAATGATCTGACTCACTGAAAGGAATCAAAATTCCCATCTCTGGGATTCCAGCGACATTTATGATTCTCTGGGGTCTCCCCAGAGAATATATCAGAGTGTGTGTGTGTGTGTGTGTGTGTGTGTGTCTGTGTGTGTGTGTGTGTGTGTGTGTATGTGTGTAGCGCCTGTGCTGCTGGTGTGTTTGGACTGTTTTGTGTGAGATTTTCAGTGCTTTGAGTTTTATACACATCACTATCAGAGAACTGTTTGTACTTTACCTCAGATCACTGCGTTATGGTCATTAGAAGGCATTCTTATCTCGATCTCTGTTTAATCAGCATTCCTATGCTGGTTGCAGTGGTGATACTGCAAGCAATGTACAAACAACATAGCTATCTGCAGAATGTATACAAACCACAAATCAGATTCCTGCTAAAAAAGAAAAATGTTACAACCATTTGTTGACCCCTCTGATCCGAAAGCCATGTTCACTGATTCAAAATATTACTACAGCTTAAGTCAGATGATCACGGTTTTAGCTTCACTGTGTGGAACATGATGCTGAAATAATATATAAAAATGAATGTATTATATAATACATAAAAAATATGTAGTGTATTATATGTGTGTTGTAGCATCTGGCCCCCTGTCTCCACCCACCACGCCCACTCACAGCTCCAATCCTCCGCTTTTCTCACCGGATGAGAGACGACTACGCTCGCTCTCGTCTCCACCTGATACTGGACTTCAGCGCTTCAGTCTGGCTTCAGCAAGCTCTTCCTCCTCCAGCCCGAGTCCTATCAGATATAGCCCCTCCCCTTTACACATCAGGTCCGCCTCCCGTCCAGTGAGTGGTATCTTGTATCTCTGTAACTCGCACTTTAAAATAATAATAGTAATAATAATAATAATAATAATACAAGATGTGTGGACATGTTCCAAACGACAAGTAACTTTGAACATGTCTCAAATCACACACTCTTCACTATATAGGCCGCATAAACACCATCATCACTCCATTATGGATGTATCCCACATTCCACATAAACACCATCATCAGTCCACTGCGGGTGTGTCTCAAATCACATACCCTGTTCACTATACAGGCCACATAAACATTATCATCAGTCCATTGTGGGCATATCTCAAATCACACACCCTGTTCATTATATATTTCACATAAACACCATCATCAGTCCACTGTGGGCGTGTCTCAAATCACACACCCTGTTCACTATACAGGTTGCATAAACACTATCGTTAGTCCAGTGTGGGCGTGTCTCAAATCACACACCCTGTTCACTATACAGGTTGCATAAACACTATCATTAGTCCAGTGTGGGCGTGTCTCAAATCACACACCCTGTTCACTATACAGGTTGCATAAACACCATCATCAGTCCACTGTGGGTGTGACTCAAATCACACACCGTGTTCACTATACAGGTTGCATAAACACTATCATTAGTCCAGTGTGGGCGTGTCTCAAATCACACACCCTGTTCACTATACAGGTTGCATAAACACCATCATCAGTCCACTGTGGGTGTGACTCAAATCACACACCGTGTTCACTATACAGGCTGCAAAAAGCCATCATCAGTCCACTGTGGGTGTGTCTCAAATCACACACGCTGTTCACTATATTTATCACATATACATTATCATCAGTCCATTGTGGGCGTGTCTCAAATCAAACACCCTGTTCACTATACAGGCTGCATAAACACTATCATCAGTCCATTGTGGGCGTGTCTCAAATCAAACACCCTGTTCACTATACAGGCTGCAAAACACCATCATCAGTCCACTGTGGGTGTGGCTCAAATCACACATGCTGTTCACTATATTTATCACATAAACACCATCATCAGTCCACTGTGGGCGTGTCTCAAATCACACACCGTGTTCACTATACAGGTTGCATAAACACCATCATCAGTCCAATGTGGGCGTGTCTCTAATCACACATGCTGTTCACTATACAGGCTGCAAAACACCATCATCAGTCCACTGTGGGTGTGTCTCAAATCACACACCCTGTTCACTATACAGGCCACATAAACACCATCATCAGTCCACTGTGGGCCTGTCTCAAATCACACATGCTGTTCACTACATTTATCACATAAACACCATCATCAGTGCACTGTGGCGTGTCTCAAATCACACACGCTGTTCACTATATTTATCACATATACATTATCATTAGTCCATTGTGGGCGTGTCTCAAATCAAACACCCTGTTCACTATACAGGCTGCAAAACACCATCATCAGTCTACTGTGGGTGTGTCTCAAATCACACACCCTGTTAACTATACAGGCCACATAAACACTATCATCAGTCCACTGTGGGCGTGTCTCAAATCACACACCCTGTTCACCATACAGATTGCATAAACACTATCATCAGTCCATTGTGGGCGTGTCTCAAATCAAACACCCTGTTCACTATACAGGCTGCAAAACACCATCATCAGTCCACTGTGGGTGTGGCTCAAATCACACATGCTGTTCACTATANATCAGTCCACTGTGGGTGTTTTTACATTTACACTATTAGCACTGTTTAATTTCTAATCATGCATTATTAAATGTAGTTTAACTCTAAGAGAATAGTTGTCAGAACAGGCACAATTATGCCTTCTGGCAATCTGGCAATCAAATAAAACTTGGGGATGTGAAACTCTGTTCATTATATATTTCACATAAACACCATCATCAGTCCACTGTGGGTGTTTTTACATTTACACTATTAGCACTGTTTAATTTCTAATCATGCATTATTAAATGTAGTCTTATCTCAGATTATTCCAGATTAAAATGATGTTTGTGCTTCTCTCCTCAGGTGTACGGTTCAACTGAAGGCATGCTGGAGAAACTGGACCTCAGTGATGACGGTGAGCGATCAAAACCAAAACATTTTTATTATTATAGGCATTTTTGCTTTTTCTGGAGTGGTAACAATTACTACACAAATCCTAAGAACTAGATTAAAACAAAAGCAAAATGGCAGCTCAGAGAAGATCATCTAGGGAAACTGTAACTCTTTGTTTTTTTGTCTTCCAGAGCCGGGCTGTGATATTTACACACGCTTTATGAAGTGCCACCAGTGCTATGACCTCATCCCCACCAGCTCAAAGCTAGTGGTCTTCGATACCACACTACAGGTAGGAAGCAAAAAAAAAAAAGGAGGGGTGGAGACATAGAAACAGCCCGTATGTCAATCATAATCATCATGACAACAGTGAGGGTGTAACACTCTCGCGCTGTGCTTCAGGTCAAGAAAGCATTCTTCGCTTTGGTCGCTAACGGAGTGAGAGCTGCTCCACTGTGGGACACCAAACAGCAAAGCTTCGTGGGTGAGTACACACACACACACACACACAC
>CM074948.1:23384919-23432043 GCA_037577455.1 Pangasius macronema | reverse complement strand
TCTCTGCCACCCTCAATACCACCACTGAGGTGAGACCCTTGAGCAAGGCACCGATCCCCAACTGCTCCCCGGGCGCCACAGCTAAAATGGCTGCCTCACTGCTCCGGGTGTGTGTTCAAGGTGTGTGTGTGTGTGTTCACTACTGTGTGTGTGCACTTGGATGAGTTAAATGCAGAGCACAAAATCTGAGTATGGGTCACCACACTTGGCCACAAAGTCACTTCACTTTAATGCAGAAACAACAAAAGCAGCTTGTATCATTTCATTCTTGATGATTAAAAAAGAAGAATGTTCCACTTTCACTACTGTTGAGCTTTTTTTTTTTTACTCTGATCATGTTGTATAAAATAATGAAGACAAAAGTGAAGAGAAAAATCAGGATTTGGGCAGTAGGAAGAATTTAGGAAATAGTAAAATTTCGAATTTTAAGGAAAGAGAAGAAAAATAGAGAAGAAGAAAATAAGAGAGGAACGAGTGAAATAATGAAGTAGTGTGAAAATGTTATTACTGAAATTGTAATACAATTAATAAAAAATAAAGAAGATACATCAGGATTAATAAAGAATGAATATGGAGTTGTCAAATAACGTGGGTAATTATGTAGTATGTTATTAGTACAAATGTTATTGAATTTCTTAGAATTTACCGAATACAATATTTAACTCGAATGCTAGTTTGTGGGTTGGTCTGTTTAATATAATTCTTTTTCATTTTCTTTTAAATTTTACCATTAAAAATACAGACAAAATTAAGAAAGGGGACTTTTTTGAGGAAATAAAGAGGGAAAAAACAAGAGAAAAAATGGAGGATAATAAATTAAATAAATAAAAATAAGACAAATAGTTATTGACTCCCCGTTTTACTTACACACCAGTCAAGAATTTTTCGACGGACCCCCTTTTTTATTTTTATCCTTTTTTATAAGCATGGAGGAAAAAAAAAGAAGAAAAAGAGAAGAACATTAATGAAAAAAAAATATTTGACTGAATGAATTGAATTGATTTTGAATCAAAAAATAAATATATATTTTTTGAAGTAGAAAATCAAATAAAATGAAAATTAAAAAAAAAGAAAAAAAATTATTGAACAAGAATTTGAAAAAAAAAATAAAGGAAAAAGATTTGTAAAAAAAAATAATAATCTGAGAAAATGAGGATATGAAAAAAAATTAAGGTGAAAAAACCTGAGACAAAATAAAATTAGCGTTATAAAAGAGAAAATAAGGAATAGAAGTAATAAAAGAAATTTCAGTATGAATTTGTGATTATTGTCTGCTTTAAAACATAATCAGGCATGACGGTTTAAAAGAAAGAGTCTTTATTTCCATCGGCAGACAAAAACGGATTTATTTCACATGACTTCAGTTGATAAAATTAAGATAAAACTATTCTAAAAAAAAAAACTTAAACATTGAGTATGTTTCTATTAGAATCTGTGACAGCGTATCACGTTATTGCTACAGTAACAGGTGAAGACACGTTAATGTTCAATAAATATCTTTTTTTTTCTCTTTTTTCTGATTTTATATAATAATCACTATTAATAATAACTGTAAGCAGCATTTAGGAAGGAAATTAAGATCCTAATAATAAAGTCTTTATATATTAAATGTGTATATATATATATATATATATATATATATATATATATATATAAAATCTGGACATGAAATTTAAAATAAAATAAAATGTAGGGAAAATGATTGTTTAGTTGTTAAGGTACCTAATAAATAAATAATGAAAATGAAAGGAGGAGTTTTAGGGGAAATCTGTTAGTGTGACGGTAATAATTAAAGTAGCGTAAACGGTGGAAAACACATACTGTGCACGTGTTTTTGAGTAATTTCCATGAATTGTTAGGTGGTTTGATCAAATCAAAAACAAGTAAAAACCACAAACCACATTTAAACCTGTTTTTTTTTTTTTTTTAATGACCCCAGTTCTCCTTCTCTTTCTGAGTAACATGGAGCTCGGAAGCTAACAACAAGTATTTAAATTTGCATTTTGTATATTTGAATTATATACACATCACATTAATTTTTTTTCTGTTGTAAAATTTGTCTGTAACAACATACAATTCAAAATTACAGGATATGTTTTTTAAATTAAAAAAAAAAAAAATCAGAACCCTGAATAAAAAATCTCAGATCTCAGTATTATTAGATTTTAGGTCAAATGTGAAGCATTCAGGATTCCCAAGAAAAAGCAGATGTTATAGTTCTACTGAAATAGCTAAATTCCTATTAAACAGCTCATTTGGCTGTTAGCTAGCTAACGATCGCCAGCTAGCTACATACGTTAGCATAGCCTAACTAGCTGGAATGTTACCTAAATAGTTATCCTGGACATTGAGTGTTTATAAAACTCGCTATTTGAACTATTACAACATAAAACTTTTTTTTTTTTTTTTCAATTTGTTCAACTACTCTGAAAGTGCCTGTTTTCCCTGAGGATCCCAGAAGCTGCACTTTTGACCTAATTTACATCAAATCTGCATTTTTGAACTTAGAAATTTTTGTATTCTTTTTTAATCCCAAATCCATTACCTGAAATTTTCAATTGTATGTTTTTAAAGAAAAGTTTTTTTTTTCGAGTGGGGATCGTTCAAGCTTTGTTTGTTTTCGTAACCGTTTTTACATTTAAATATATAATTTGTGACTACAGAAAAAAATAATTTTATTTCATGTGACATGTATATAATTCAAATATATACAAACTTCATATTCAAATACTTTATTCAGCTTCCGTGACCCACTCTATCACTAGCTTTTTTACTTCTTATTACTTCCTGTTTCCTGTCCTATCTACCTTGTTTGACTGACAGCAAAGAACCTAGCTAAGAACCTCTGACCGTTTATGATGACTAGCTGGATTGATACTTAACTTTCCATTAATAAATGTCAACTCTCATTTTTTGCTTTCTTGAATCAATCTGTTGGGTCAGGTGACAGGAATTTTTAAGGGAATTGTTGAGGAGACATAGTAACCATCTTGGATTATGGGCGTGGTATGTAGTATATAACAACAATGGCAAATTTTAATAATAAAACATCCCAGTTTTGCATGTACAGTCTGCTGGATTCAGTCACACGGTGCGTCGGCCATCTTGAAAGTGATTTCAAGTGTTTCCTGTGGAATCTAACCTTCTGATATATCACATCTCAATGAACGCATACAATTCAGTATCTTACTGAACTACCAGATTTAAGTGTTATTGTGTCAGATTCATTCCATTAATTTCCTACATACATTTTCTCTCATAAAACATTCCAGACATCATTAGTTAACAAATGTTATGCTCTTGCACGCGTTCACCTTCCTTATTCATTCCTCTTTTAAAGGAACATTTTAACAGAAAACTGATTGTACTCCAAGCGGTGTCCAATATTCACTTCATTAGTGAGGCAAAATTAGCTAGCACGTAATAACATCTAATATCTATTTCACCTAAAATCTTGTAAATACGAGTCTCAAAGCGTGTCCAGTCCTTCCGTAACGCTGACGATGTAAACCCCATCTCACAAAAATTTGAAGGTGGAATTGTTTTTGGATGTGATGGGAATTGAACTTGAATTTGTTCAATTATATTTTCCAAAATCATTGATAACACTTTAATGTAGGGTTCAGATATAAAGCAACTATAAGCAACTAATATGTAATTTACTAATTAAAGTTCAATGGTAGAAGTATCATTAAGCTTTAATTAGCAATTATTTAATTAGTAAATAAAAAGATAAAGTTTTAAATACATTATTTTAAATGTATTAATAGTTGTGTATAAAAGTTAAAAACTATCATTTAATTAATACACAGTATTAAATCTAATAAAAGAGGATAAAATAAAATAATAAAATAAAATAAAATAGTGGAGTTGAGAATCCATGGCAATCTGTAATTTTTCTGAAATTTTTTTGTATCATTATTAGAAAATATTTTGTTTAAATCTTCGCCAAAATTAATCGCTTGATGAAAGGTTAACTAATAATTATTTAAGTTAACCAAACATTTACATTGAAGTGTTACTAAGACAGTAAATTAAAGGAAGGGGCTTACCGGTGGCTTCTGAAGGGAGCATATGAAGATTTCAGCTTGTGTTTATTTGCTGGAAAGATTTTGGGTGAGATAGATTTTAATTCTTATTAAAGTATTATTTTCAGTATTGTTATTATTAGCCAAAGCTTCGGTCGGAAACTAAAGAAGCAAATTTCAGACACTGAACATGTCTTGGTTGATGGAGTACATTCAGAGAAAGTGGAAAATATGTAGATTTTCTTTTTTTTCCCACCAGACTGTTTCTTCGCCCCATTGACTAAACCATCATTGCTTTCTCTCATCCTTCGCTCCTCAGTCAGTCCTTCTCAGTCAGATTTGTTCACACTTACCTTACACATTTAACAAGACACGTTATGCTATACAAACAGACACAACAATTAGAAATGATTTTCTTAATTCTCTCAGTGTGATAATGTTAAAGAGAGACATTTAGCTGGATGCGGCGGCCATATTGGAAAGAAGTTTCATCTAAAGTTTCCTAAGAGCAGCTAAAATGTGAAGTCTGTTTTCATCTCCAAACGCCAACATAAAAATAGACTTTTGCTGTATTAGTGATGTCCTGATCCAATCAACGGTTACCAAACGCAGTAAAGCCAGAAATGCCTATATATTAGTCTAAAAAAACATGACATGTAGTCGTCCTCAAACCGAGGTTTACAATTTTAAACGGTTTAAGACGTATCTTCCTTTTTCATCAGTTTTTCGAGAAGCAAGCGAATGCAGAACAAGTCCCAAGTTTGATAAGGACAAAGAGGCGATCCATGTTAGAGGTGAGCATCAGGACTTTAAAAAAAAAAAAAAATCTGTGGGATATTTTTTTTACTCTCATGTTGGACTTAGAGAAAAGCACATTTCTGGAAAAAAAAAAAAACATTCAGTACAACTGTTAAATGTCATACTTAAAAAAATTGTCTTTTTTATTTTGGTAGGTACTTAAAAAAGCCCATCATAATGACGTCATGTCCCAGTGATGTTAATTTTATGATGTCACTGATGGCAACAGCGTTCCATCCTCACTATGTTTTCCATTCATCTTCTCAGTCGTCCTTGTAGTGCTCAAATGATCACTGTCGAGACCAAGAGACCTTTTGCTTGACCTTTTTCCATTTTCCTCACAGGAGTACCATATTTTCCGGAATATCCCGAGACAATTCCACATGCAATCATCACACATCGATCTGCGCGTTTGAGCTGTGATCCAGCGCTGGCGTTTCTCAGTATGGCTGAACCCACAGAAGAATGCTAAATGCTAATTACAGCCATTCTAGCCATACAGAGCCTTCCTTCCTGATTTTGCCAACACATCTGAGAGAAATGTCAATGTTCCAGATAGTTCTGCACCATTTCCAATGTCGCGGTGCCTTTCCATAACAGCTAGCTAGCTAATAAATAAGAGTAAATGTCAGTTTATTGTCTCTCCTCAGAAACCGCTGACAGAAAGGGGCCAACGGATCGTTGTCACAACTTATCACATTGCGTATTTGTTAGTGTTTTTAACTCCAGCAATTACAGGAAGGTTATGGTTCCTAACTGTTAGTTTGGCACTAACATGACATCAACTAGTATTATTGGAGCAGCAGCAGTGATTGAGCAGACAAAAAGCTGCTTATAAAATTAATTACAAGTTGTCAAACAATCGTATTGTCTGGAAAATATCAAAGTCACCATTAATGTGGATAAACATTATGTCTAGGCCGAATATTTCCGAGGAAATTTAGCTTCCATAAACCTCACAAAATGGAAGAATAATCATCGATATGGCGAGTATTCCTCGGGGCGAGTGACCCTTTCTTTTCAGTCACCTCATTTTTTTATTGGAACACATCCTTACTTAGCTTTGTGACTCATGTTCTTTTGAGGGCGAGTGAAGAAGGACTTGAGAATCTGACAGGTTATACTCTCCGAAACTTCTTTGTACGCCCTACACTCGTAGAGGTTCCACGACTCCCTTGTTCCCTCCTTTCCTCCCGAAGGGGGAGAGGACGGTTGGAATTCTTCATTTCTGAGTGAGATAAGCCCCAATGGTGAGGCCGACAGCCCCCAGTGCCGCCAAACTGAAGACTGAAGTTGTTAAGGACGGCCAAGAACTGCTGAACACCGAGTCCTTTTTCCTCATGTACAGCTCCACAAAGGCATCCTGGGAAAAAAAGAAAAGGAGGGGAAAAAAAAAAATCAGAAGATGGGGCGCAACCCTGAAAAGAAAAATCAATATAATCCTGCTGGACAGGATAACGCAAATGTTTTGAACAACACAATATTTATATGTATTAAATAACAAATTGTTTGCCATGCCAGAAATGTTATAAAACAACAGAAAAGAGCTCTAGAAGCTCTTATACTATTATTCATCAAGAAATCCAAATCCTATGAATATGCAAATTTACTCGTCTTGTATTTGCATATCAGAACCTGATTGGCTCTTATATTTTATGATGCAATAACACGACTATTCAAAACAAGAGCAACTGTCAATTTTCACACTTAAATTTCTCCCCAGAGGATTTGATTATAAAATATTCCATCAAATAACATTCAAGAATTTGTTCCCTACAGCTTGTAACATTGTGAAAGATTTAAGAAAATGTGTAGAAGTAAGAGAAAATGCCAGCAGATGTGCTAGCATCATTTTTAAAATGGCCACTCACAGACCTTCTTTTAGATTTTTTACCACTTTTATATAACTACTGATATAAAATATAATATTGATATCACTACACGACATTATGTTTGAGTGGGTAGTAGATTTTGCTCTAATATCCCATGCAGATTTATTACCATTTATCACCATTATTTTGCACAATTGATGCACTTTCTTTTCCAGATTGCTCTGGATAAGTGCATTTGCGAAACCGCTCGAGGTGAATAATTTTTCCACCACAAGGTGTCGCACGTGAATTTAAGAGTTAAACAGTGTGCAAAGGTACTTTCTGCTGGATTCAGATTATAGGGTGTTCGTAAGTGTAATTTTGTGTAGTAGTAACATAGTTCACTTCTCTATAGAGATTAATACTGTCACAGGACAGGATTGGTTTAAATAAAAAAAAAAAAAACGAAGATTCAAGACAGTAAACATTTAATCCCCGAGGTCAGGACTAGAAGTGGATATTATTAAGTTTAATACATATACGTGTTAGTTGATTTAGAAATACAATTATAAAATAAACTGATCATTTATATGTGGAATCAGCTACATTTATTTATGGACTTCTGAAACATGCATCACGCTGACTCGTGCAAATCAATCTACAGGTTGTTTTTTGTTTTTGTTTTTTTCACTGCCTTGGCCAATCAGGATGTGAGACAACTTTTCTCTAACACTAACAAAGTCCCACAAGCCGGGTTGCAAGGACCTCATATTTTTTCTTTCGGCTGCAAGTTTTAGGGATTTCTTTTTATTATTGTTTGCAGGTTTGAGAGTCTGCATTTGGCACATTTTAGATCCGAAAATTAATATTAGCATGTAACACCAAAAAAAAAAAATCACAGAAAATGTCTGCAGTAAGGAATAAGTCCTTCCCTACTAAAACAAAAACATTTCCTGACAGGACCTGGCTTAATGGTTTCCATTAACCATTACAATACTGATGAGGGAAATGGAAGCCATTAGGCCAATTCACAATTCGAAGTGTTTGTATAAAATTGGGGGGAAAAAAATATACAACAAGTGTTTTGTCTAAGTAATCCAGGGGTTCTCAACCTTTTTACATAGTTTTAACTGTAAAAATGTATGTAAAAAACAAACTAGTTTAAACAATTAGGCTTATTAATTATGTGTGCAATATGTGTAATATGGGTACGAAAATATTTTAGCTATTTATTGTACACTGAGTTTTTTTGATTTTGGAACCTTTCACCAATAGAAACCCATTTTTTATTAAAACTGACAGAGTCCTGCTGACATCTATTTATTTATAAGTGTAATAACTTTGATAATCTTATTATTAAGAAAAATTCAAATCATATATATTAATATATAGATTATCTAGCTCAGGCTGAATGCACACCAGTGTGTTTGCTGCTCTTCTTTCTCCTGGTGGTGGGAATGCGAGTCGCACCATGATTTGAGCATTAAGAACACACACAGCCTCCTCTGAGTGTACTGGTGTGTGCCGGGCGATCTGGGGGGTCGAGAGATTGAAGATCCATCTGCATGCCGGCACATGCAGGAGACCAAACGTGCCTGATTAAAAACAGACGGTTTATCTTCAAACACAAACACACACACACGCATAATCACACATTCCACAGACACTCACAGCCCAGTTTTACCCACAGAGTCGTGTAACTCCACCTTATTGGCTCTAACTGGGAAAAGGAAAGTTCTTTAAAGTGCACAGAGGAAAAGAGTATGTCCGGTAACACAGCTGCTCTCATCTCAAAACGGGAGGCTTTGTTCTTAGCAGGATGTCTAATAGCCACAGCTGAAGTCATGCGGATGAAAGGGGGAAGGGGGGAGAGTGGAGGCAGTTCCTCTTTGCGGTTTGTTTGGGAAGACGATTACGACACGATTACCTCACGCCTTACATAATCTCTCCGCTTCACTGCCGCGGGTCATACCGGCAAACGTCAGAGCTCAAGCAGTACATAATGGCCTCTATTTACAGAAACATGATGTCATTTCGAGTCGGTTCAATCCTAAAATAAAAGTAAACACGTTTCACATGTGTAATTTTGGTAAATTCATTGTTTACGGCACAAAAATCAAAGACATGTTTAATGTCTCAGTCTTTTTGCCAACACCTGACCAAATTTAATTAAACCATATTAATGCATTTAAATTAAAATTGCAATTTTATTATCCTCAGCATCACTTCTGGTTTTCAGTGGTGATAAGTGATTGATTACTGGGAATAATGGTGGTCAGAGATTGGTTGTTGAGAACAGTGGTGTGTGATTGGTTGTTGAGAACAGTGGTGTGTGATTGGATCTTGAGAACAGTGGTGATCAGTGATCAGATGTTGAGAACAGTGGTGATTGATCATTGGGAATAACGGTGATCAATAATTGGTCATTGGGAATAATGGTGGTCAGAGGTTGGTTGTTGAGAACAGTGGTGTGTGATTGGTTGTTGAGAACAGTGGTGTGTGATTGGATCTTGAGAACAGTGGTGATCAGTGATCGGATGTTGAGAACAGTGGTGATTGATCATTGGGAATAACGGCGATCAATAATTGGTCATTGGGAATAATGGTGGTCAGAGATTGCTCATCTGGAACAGTGATGATCAGTGATGGGTTGTTGTAATTTTTTGCTAGGCTCTTTTTGAACTAACATAACTAAAGCGGTCTAAAAAGTCACCAAATCTAGCAACAAAGTCGCTAAGATGCAATCACTGTTGTCAGTGTCATTCTACTCTATATCCCCAACATTACAGCTCATACATTGCTCCAGGAACTGTTCCTTACACACATTCCCACCCCAGACATTTCACTATTAGCCGTATGCTGTCTGCGAGACACACTTTTGTGACTATCAAGAGACCGAGAGTGTCACCGTTTAAAGAATTAGACATAAAATGAGTTTTGATGGAAAAAACGCATACTCAAGCCCTACTATTGTAAGATACACCTGTAAAAGCATGGAAAGTCCCAAAGTAAGAATGGGAGGAAGTGTTCTGAGTGCTCAAGACCTGAGTGAATATTTTCCTGCCCTAAGTGCTCTCAGGGTGTAAAATGCTGGAGTGCCTCACATGCTTGAGTTGTCCAATGCTAGCACATGGTTTCTGTCATACAACAGAACCGGACCAAAGAATGCAAATGCTTATTAACATGTTGCCATTGTGAGTGTTGTTTCAAGAGTTTAGTGGAACTAAATGCATTGTCATATACATGAACTGCTGTAAGACGGCCTCTTAGTTCACTAGTAGGCCAAGTAAACATGCCAAGTAACACAAAAAAAACCTAGCATGTACAGTAAACAGGCTAATGCATCTGGATGCATTAAACAGGCTAACTAGCAATTAAAATAAACATGCTAATTCACAATTAGCCTATATTTAAAAGATAAACTTACAAATGAATATTATTATAAACAATCAAACTCATGAAACTGTAATATAGTAAAGAGTCTAACACACATATTAGCATAAAACAGTCTAACTCACAAACTAGCATTATAGTAAACAGTCTAACAACAAACTAGAATAGTAAAGAAGCTAAGCCATAAACTTGTGGTATAGCAACATCAAAACAAAATCTTTTTTAAGTAATGCAACTAAATAAACAGACCAGAGAGAGAATATTAGAATCATCAATGAATAAAAGTAAATAGAAATGTTTAAAATGTCCAGAATGTTTATCAAAGGGGTAATATAAGAATAAGGGGGAGAGAATTCTACAATGTTTGTTATATGAGAATGTGCTAATAAAGGCTCACTGGGGCAAGAATCATGCTGCCCCATGCTCGTGTGTAAGTGCAGACAGTGTGTCCATGATGTACAGGACCATTTCTATTGTAAGTCAAGTGTGATAGCCTCAAAACGTTTTTGTATGAGGATATGTCGCTATCCTGCCTCACTGAACTCTGTGGTCACGAGCCGCTGCTGAGAACACAACAGCTGACTTTTATCTGAATGAATCAGAAGGCATGTGATGTCACATGTGGAACTTTCTGTTATATTTTATTCACTCAGGCATGACAGCACTTTATCCCAAATCTAGTCCATCAGCTGAAGCAAGTCAGAAGTTTGTTTTTTTCCCCCCTGATTAAAGTGCCTCTGTACCTCTATGGAATTAAATTTGTGCCAAAAGTAATGAACATAACAAGCAAAAATATACAATGAGAAAGAGGAAAAACACTCTGAAATTGAAAACAGTGAACTCAGTGGCAAAAATGTAACATGGTCTTCAAATAAACAGCATTCTTTGTTAACAGTTTTCTAAGCTTCCTTTTCGCTAATCATGGTTTATGAATATGCTGCCTGAGTTTTAATTTACGCAGTAAATTAAATTCAAATTTTAATTTCAAAGTTTTCATTTACGGCCTGCAAGTTTATGCTCACCATTCTGTCACAAACCTCTTGTGTAGGCGGGGCTTAACAGTAATTTACTCTCATTGGCTTGTCAGACTTGGATTGACAGCTCCCTGACCTGGAAGTAGAGATGCTCCTGAGAGATCATCTCCAAAAAATAGTCGCATAAGACTACCCAAACCTCAAATATTAATTATGAACTAATATGCTAACTAAGTAAATAAGGATGTAACAAAGTAATTTCCATTACATAGTACAAACAGTATAACTATACAGAGAACTGCATCCAGAACGATCTCCAAAATTCGTGCAACTCAAGTCTCTACTTCCAGGTCAGGGATCTGTCAAACCAAAGTCAATGAGAGTAAATCGCTGTTAAGCCCCACCCACATGAGAGGTTTGTGCCAGAGTGGCGAACGTAAATTTTTGCCACGGAGTTCATTGTTTTCAGTTTCAAAGTGTTTTTCTTCTTTCTCATTGTATATGTTTGTTTATTTCTTCAAAAGCTACGTTTAATACTTTTGGCACAAATTTAATTCCATATACCTCAAACACTATGGGGTGTTAAGCAAATGAGTCACTTCATCACACTGACCTCCTGTTTCAAAAGGATCAACATACATAACAACAAATGGAAGTCTATGTTCCCTGAAATCTTTTTGTATGAGGTAGATATTGTAGCGATGTTAGCCTCAGAGAAGAAGCAAATGTCACACACCAAACACATCCTTGGCTGATCAACTATATTTGGGGTTAAATGGGGGGATCTGTGCAAATGTTTCCCACACTCTTTTGCAGCTTTTCACAGCATGCCTCATTTCTTCTTCTCCATGTTTTCTCAGCAGTAGGCGGAGAGACGAGTCATAAGAGACAGAACTGGTGGAAAAGGGAATCGGCTGAGCGTCATGGGACGGCGGAAGGAGAACATCATGCTCCGTTTCATCATTTCACACACACACACACATGTGACCTCTCTCTCCACTGGTGGGATGAAGTGGAGCATGCCTGTTTTCCATTACACATCTCTCGTGTTGTTGGATAAATAGGGTTTCACCGCATCACCAGTCACAAGATGACGCTGCTTTTGCAACACCTTGAGGTGCTGTGATTCTTAGCGATGATCTCTAATGTGCTTCTCCTTATGTTCTAGTCCACGCATATATGGATATTTCTCAAATAATCCACAAACTAGCCTAGTAAAAACAAACTTACAAGCTAGCATTATAGTGAACAGGCTAACACCAACTAGTATAAAATGTATGTTTTTGAAAACAGTGTGAATCTGCAGTGTAGTCTGTTAACTAGAATTTCACCACAGCTTCAAGAATTTCACCACAGCTTCATATATATATTTTGGCATACATGTGGAAAGACTTTTACCCTACCCCACGTTAAACTGGATTCTGTTTCAGACTGTTTCATTTGATGTCCTCCATCTTGTGAAGCATATCAGTTCAGTCAAGCAGTACAGCAGCAGTGGCCATGTTTGGGCAGATCAGCTCTGATTTAAGGATGCGTGAGCAGGCGAGATGAAAGCGGCCAGCAAAGAAGGAGGCTGAGATTGCTCTTTGAACTTTTATCCTGGAGATTTTATCATATAACAACAATTCCAACATTACTGGGCTATGAGTGGACACTCAGCTATATGATCCATCCTAAGATTGGAAACACAATAATAACTGAAAGCAAGGCTGTGTTTTAAAGGTCTTTGATATTCAGATTAGAATAATCAGTGGTGGTTTAGCAGTAACATTTCATGTCAGATGTTGACTTCTTTAGTTCTGCTTTGGAATTACGTAGATAATGTTGCTATCAGGTAACGCATGTCTATCTCACCCAAACTCTTTTGTGTAAATGTGAGCCTCAAACCACATCCAGATCTTCAGGTGATCTTCTGTAATCTATAACCAAGAGCAAAACTTCACATTGTAGCTGAACGTTATGAAGACAGCCATTTTTGCTATCACTCCACTCCTCTAGGCCCTGCCCCCCAAAGTTGGAACAGAAAGCTCTTAGTGATGTGTGCATGGGTTAAAGTTCTAGCACCGTCAGTAACCCAGACAAGGGAAACAAGAAGGGCTAATCATGTTTCACAGAAAAAAAGTAAGAGCCAATCATGTTTCGTCTTTCAACAGATGGACCTCAGATCAACTTCAGACCAACATTTTCCACAAAGGTGGAAAATATTACTGAGAAACATTACTTAAGTAAAATTATGGGTACTGTGTCAAAATGTTACTCAAAAAGTCAAAAAAGTAATGATAAATGCTTATCATGCCTAATCCTGCATGACTAGCTATTTCACCAAACAATCAGTCATAAGGAAAAGATTCTGCTAACTCAGACACAACTAAAATTTGTTTTGATGGTTCGCTAATGTTTAATAACCCTTTTGGAATGAATGCTAAGGCACACTTTTCGTTTTGATAGATCAATTAAATTGATCGATTAAATGTTTTGAACGATCCATTAAATCGTTTGAGTAAATGTTTAGTAACTAACTAGCAATTTTAGCTAGCTAATTTACAAAACATAACTAGCTAGCTAATTTAGCAATCTAATTTGCAAAACTTACATAGCTAGCTAATTACAGTAGCTAAAATACAAAACTTAACTAGCTAATTTACCAAACTTAAAGGTAACTCAATGTAATTCTTTAGACTACATGGCGAATTTTAAAGGCGATATTTCGACCTGTATGAACAGCATATTACTACGAAAAATATATCTGGTGTTTGAGATTTGCAAGAAGTGAAGGTCAAAATGAAATTGTAAGAGTATTCAGCTGCAATAATACTTAAGTAAAGTACACAAAAATAGTACTTAATTACAGTAAGAAACTGCTTACTTTTTCTTACTTAAGAATTAATTGATCTGGTGCAAGATGTACGAACACTTCAAGATAATTTTAACAATGCTACTGAATTAACCGTCTGTTCATCTAACCAAACTTGTAACAATATATGCGATATACAGTATACTATTACCTTTAGTTTGTTTACATCTAAATGTAGCTAGCTTACTGGCTGGGTAATTAGTTTATCTTGCTAATTCATAGTGTGTAAACTGATCTTGCGGGGGGAAAAATTTTTTAGCTAAATTAATTAATTGAACTCCACCAAAACCAACAGAAACAGTATTCTATTGCGTTGATTAATTTGCCTTCCATGTTATTCCAATTGATACGTCCTGTCTGATTAAATTAATGTTAGCTTGTGAGAGTCAAGATGTAACCATTGTAGGTTGAATCATTGTTGTAAAAGATTTTTGTACTCTTGTACATAAAACAGATAATGACCTGATAATGACATTATCTCCCTGCTCATGCAGCAGAGTGTTTAGCGGAACAGATTCATCAGCAGAAGCGTTTAATAAGGTCAGCGTTTGTCTCTCGCATCTCCTACGCAGCACTTGTTTTACCTCAGTGCAAAGTCTGTGCCTTCACAAGGCTCCCTTGGAAGTCTAATGAAAACAAATGTGGGATTCTTTCACTGGGTGTCTAGTTATGCCATGGTTACTGCGGCATTATTGCTTTGCTTTCACGGGTCGCTTGTTTCAGGGAAGATTTTGCTTCTGTACAGGAAGACCTAGCTCAAATAATGGCTAAGAAACAAATTCCTTCATCACATCGCATGTCATTTTTCCATTTATGTAAACCTAAGTTAATGAGCGTTTAAATTTCGGACACGGAAGACATTCGGAGATTTTTTTTTTTCCTGCCAAACTGCACTTCACTGCCCCCTACTGGTGTAATTTATTTTTTATTCATTAGTGTTACCAAGGTTATCGTGATATAACAAAGTGCTTACGCTTGTTTTCAATGTAAAGGGAAAATTGGGTTTATCTCAGCTAGTCGTAGACTTGTTTGTTTCTTTGGTTTTGTACTGGGGCTACAAATGCTAATGTAGCTTATAGGCACAAGGTTAGCAATCTCCAAACTGCGTGCTTAAATTATCACGCAATTAGACCAATCACAATTATTACAAGATGTGTGAAATGTCATAACGTCATTCTACAATCTTTAAAAAGGTACGTTCTTACAATACAATTAGGCTTAAATTAAAGTTGTGCTGGGAAGTTAACAAGACAAAAACATTATTGACAACTAATTGAGCAAAATCTTCCTAACTGTCCCCTAATTATCATATGAACACAAAACAATATAATTAAAACTCTACCGTAGAAACCCTAACAAATCGGTAAAAATATATAACAAAAAATTTGATACATGTCGCTTCAGTGTACAAGCCACAGCATCAGCTAGAGAGTAATTCAGGATGGTAATTACTGCATTAATAAGAATAACACTCAAAAAACTGACTTTATTTTCGCATAATGCTGAACAGTTTATACATTCTGTGTACAGAATTGTATACCAGTATACAGCGCTGTGTGTCGTCGCTCGCCGCCTGAAGGCACTGCACTGAGGCCCATGGGAACAGCGCACACGGGGTTTAGGAGCTAAACTGCACAATGTGAAGAAGCAACACAACACAACACAACACAACACAACCCAGTGGTGTAATTATCACTTTGAAAAGGTGGGAACAGCTCCAGCATAAACACCGTAAACGGTTTATACACAAACGGTTGCATCAGACATAACATCAAGCGTGTAGAGCCTTAAACCAGGTACTAAATTACACATTGCTCCTCATTATCACAGCACAGTATAAGCAGGTCCTAGACAATACATTCAACAGCCACAAGACCAGAGGCATGAGCATCCACGAGCTTGTTTATGGCTATGACCAAGTAAAAAAATAAAGAGATGAAACTAAAAGGTACAGCGTTCTGTAGCTGTACCAGTGGCTGAGTCATGTGACATCATGAAACCAGGAACAAATGGTTATAATTTCAGTCGATTTCAGTCTGAGCAATGGGTTACGTATTACGAAATCCTCTAAATACCACTCCATGCTCAGTCCATAATACTTACAGCACTAGCCCAACATTATTATAACAAGGTGTTAAGAAGGTTAGGCTGCAATGTTTCAAAAAAATAACGTTCCTGCACTGTCATAAAACATTCTGCTTTTTCTCTATGGGCTGTATTCTGAGTTGAGTTATGCACACATAAAGAGGATTTAATTCTGATATTGCGAACATCAGTATTCAGACTTCATTTCTGGATTACGCACATGAGGCGAAGTTTGAGTGAAACAGAGGCATGTCTCGGAAGCAGTTTTATCTTTGGACATTTTTCTTGCGTGATATCGGCTCAAGTGAGAAGCAGTATGAAGTCCAGCATCAGTGTATGATAGTTTGATGTAACTGTAATATGTCACACTGAAATTTAGGTTTTAGCTCTAAATACATATTATATTGTGTGAACTTTCCGATTTAATTACCCCAATTTAGTATTTTGTGGTTTCATTAAGTTGTGCGCATTAAGTAAGTGTCAGGGCATTATACGCTGGATCAAGTGCTATTCTGATCATTTAATATTGCTTTCGTATTACAAGACGTCGTATTACATTTAACTGCATGTTTCCTACTTCAGTCTGTATTTTCTATCCCTGATTTTTTTTTTAGGTTTAAAGACTCTGTTTTAAGACAGTTGTCTAGATGGTATTGAAAAACGCTGTCCTTGATGCTTCCACTCAGTGATAACCTCAGTGGTATAAACTCTACTCAGGTGATTTTATTCATCTAAATATATATCCCACTAAAGGTATAGATGAGATAAAACAATCTGACATTTGGTAACAGGAAATAGTCTGATGTGGATGCCAAAATAAAACCTTACAATATGGCAGTATTAAAAAAACAGCTTCATGATACGTGATACAGGTTAACAAAACAGTTGAGTCACATCCGAACAAAAAGTTCGGATTCAGTCAGCTGAGTAACAGTGGAGTTAAAGAAGCAATGACTCCTGGTATCATGATGTTAATATAATCCCAATAATAATATATTGCCATGTCATCCAGGCTTAATATATAAGGTAAATTAAAGTTTTACACATTTCTAAATCCTAAATCCAGCCCTAATGGCTTACACAAAGAGAAGAGAAGTGCTTACACACTTGAGTCAGAAAAGCTGTTAAGCCTGTATGAATGCATGAAATACTACAACAGGACATATTGGTTTCTTCTTCAATGCGAGTGTATGTGTGTGTGTGTGTGTGTGTGTGGTTGAAACTTGGTGCTGTAAATAAACCAGACCAGCTCAGTCAGAGAATCTAATAAAGACACACTTATTGTATCTGCACAGTGAAATGGCCAGGATGACGCACACAGGGATTAACAAAAAGGGTTGCTGAATCATCACACACACACATACAAACACACACACACACACACACATTTCCCCTGAATACTCCCAAATGCCCTTTTCAGAAGTCCCCCAATGCGCTCTCCACACTAAAACACACTAATGTTCATCATGAAATGTCTGTGATTAGTGATTCTGCTGCTAATTTGTTGGTTTTTGTTCTTCTCATGAGAAGTTAGCGTTTGACCTCACTGGGGAGCATTGTTATTGCTCGCTCAGTTACAATGGCATTTACTAAGGTTTTCTTTCCTTATTTTTCAGCTTTAAATTATTTCCTTTCCCCTAAAACACCATAGACTCAGTTTACTGGCAAATCATGTATGTGAAACAAGTTTAACCCAGGTGTAAAGCTATACAGAGTTGCACTATTTGTCCATGTACTACACAGTTATAGAAGGATTTTTTTTTTTATAATCGCACTATCCATTACACCCAGATGAGGATGGGTTTCCCTTTTGAGTCTGGTTCCTCTCAAGGTTTCTTCCTCATATTGTCTCAGGAAGTTTTTCCTTGCCGACGTCACCTCTGGCTTGCTCATTAGGGATAAATTCACATATTTACAATTAATTTTGCTTGAATTTATTTTGAATTTATTTATTTATGTAAAGCTGCTTTGTGACAATATCCACTGTTATACAAGTAAAATTGAATTGAATTATATAGAAGACTCCAACCTTTCCGGAAAGCTAACTATTTATATTTAGCTATGTAATATCCTGCTAGTTTAAATAGGTCATCCATACAGGAGGCGGCAACTGCTTTATTTATTTAATTATAAAATACAAGTTATAACAAACTTTTCACTGAAAAATAATGGATAATAAGCTGGACTATCTTTAACAGCTAGCCCTGTCAAGACTCTAATGCTTAGCTAGCTATATACTGCAGAAAAGCTACTGTAGTTAAGTGACTTATTTGGTAAACACGTTTTATTTGATTTCTTCATTAGTAACGTATTTTAAGATGTACATTTGGCAGTAAGGTTAACTTCAGTATAGCTAGTATAGAACGGCAGTGTTGATTTTTTTTTATGCTAACAAATCATTACCTGTAGAAATACAGTCTGGATGTAAACAAGTTGGAAGGCTGTAAATATTAAGTAACTCTACAGCGATTTATACGGTTGTTTACAATATAAAATTGAATATTGAAGTACCATCCAATATGGAGTATTGGAGTATCCTTCCTTCAGAAGAACCCAGAATTCCCAGACAGTGTGAGAATTCCCTACACCCTCACGTCATGTATGATAAAATACAGCCACACAGCCTGTGGGAACCAGAACATTCCTTGGCTGCTTGTTGCGTCTTTGGAAAGATTGATATGACTTCCATACTAGGACAGGAAGTGCGAACCCAATCTGACAATCTGTGTGGAACAGATATGACCTTCACATCTGATTGGTTGAAACCGAAAGCATCATTTTTGTGAGAGATTATGGTAATGGAATCTTGTTGGTACCAACATTCCATGCTATGTGATAGTATGTGACGTAAGCCACGCTAATGAAGAAATGACATGAATTCTGGACGTATTCTACTATTAATAATGGCAATCAAAGCAAACTGTCATAATAGATAAACATCTTATGATATTTAAGCAGTATGTTTACTAGAGAGTGAGAGGGCGTATCAGCTCTCTCTCTCACATGCGAGAGTTTCTCTGCACGCTCGCTTCACTGCTCCACACCCATGTGATAGAAAGAGAACACTTCAGATTGGTGAGCACTGAGCACTTTTCTCTAAACTTTGCAATATACAGCACATTGTGTGCATATTTAATGACCATACTTGTTGTACTTCTCTGTGCACTAAGGTCAGGTGACCTTGGACTCTCTATGAAAGATACTGTTTAAACAGCATCTTAAATCTTAAATGAGCTTAAACAATCTTCAGCAGCTTAATAATGAGGAGCTCATTGCTAGCAGCACACCAACAGGTAAGTACGTTACTCATTTAATTATCAGTATCGATGGGTACCAAAAAACATGCACTTGTAATTATACTCATTCTGAAAAAAAAATGGCATACATCAATACATCCCTAGTCTTGTGATCAGTGGTTGGAAGAAATGATCCACACCTATAAGACCAGGAGTGAAGAACTTTCCCATCTAGTGTTAGCTTGTAATCTATAATACTGACAGCTGGTTGGCTTACTGAGAGAGAAGAGAGTGGGTGGGATACTCCTTAGTGTCTGGAGATGAGCTAACTTTTCCAAGGTGAAGCCATTGAATACCAGACACGTGGGTTATCATTACTGAGGAACAGCATGCAAGGCCAAATGTCTAGCCAGGGTGATAAGTGAAAAGCGAAATGAATCCAAACAAGTAACACCCTTGTGGAAGATGTTTGTTAAAAAAAAATGGACAGACAACAACATTTTGTAATATTGGTGTAACCTTGAGGTTACCAGGAGAAAACACTGACTATGGTTTGATGAAGGCTGGGAGTGTGGAACCTTCAAGGTATGGACCCGACAGTAGGAAAAACCCTAATGGCCTAGACAATCATAATAATACAGCTGGTATTATTACTGGTGAAGAAAACTATTGGTTTTCTGTAATATATAGTTTTAATACAAGGCATTTTTACAACATGCCTGAGTCTAGGGCTCAGCGATATGAAGGTATAATATCAATATCATGATAAATTATGACCTAATAAGCTTTTCAGAGCTATCAATATAACATTTTTATTATTTTTTAATAGTTTCATTCTGACTGGAAGTAGCTGATATAATGTTAAAATGTTGTACTTAGATTAAACCTATATATGGTGATACTTACCGTGTTTTGTAGAAATACCTTAGATTTCTTTTTATCATATTGCATACCCTTATCTGTGTTAAACAGCAAAAACAAACCAAAATGAATCCAGTTCTACATTAAAATTTAGATAGCTCTAAACTGTGACGTATCACACTTTAAATGCACACATAGGATTATCAGGCTGCCTTGATTCTAAAGGACAGATCCACATTTTATTTCCTGAAACTGCTCTAAAATTTGGTGAAAAGAGCATGCTATTTTTATTTGGTGGGAAAGCTTACTATAAAATACCTACTTTACATAATTTTGTTTAAATTCAAATACCAAAATGCTCCCAGGAAATTTTTTGCAGTTCTTAAGCATGCAGTTCCAAAAAAAAAAGCATCATGCTAGATTGTACAACCCTTCGAGTAGGCAATGTTGGCTTTGAGAAAAAAAAAAAAAAAAAAAAGATGTCATATAATAGCATAATTGAGAGACAATGGAGAGTCGACATGCAGCTCAGGTTACGTTGTAACAGTTAAAGCTTTGATTCACAGAGTTTCAGAGCGTCTCAGTCACGCTACAACTTCTTGCCCTTCATCTCAGGGTTGCCGCCAAACAATGCAAATGGCTGAAAGATAATGAAACCATCAAAGTTTAAATAATAAAACTCCTCCAAGCCTCAGTGAACATCATCCCCCTCCTTCTCCTGAGGTCAGGGTTCTTCTTTCATCATGAGAGCTTCTGGAGAACAGCGGTAATGAAATCTTGACAGTTTTGGCAACAGCGCCACTTTGACTAAGCTGCAGGCTCACAATGCAGCGGGTGGTTTCAGGTTTTGAAATTTTTACTGTGTTAAAATGGAACAAAGCAAAGATTGTGGTTAATGGAGATGGAGACTTCTCAGGTTTAAATAAAGTGAGGACAGTGAGCGACTTGAGAATTTGTTTGAAGTTCCACAGCCCTGGAGTGTGTACGTGGGCCTGGCCTCAGTGGGTAAATTAAGGTATAAGCTATAATGCTTTGGCATTAAGAGAAGGACCATGCTTCAGCCACAGATTATGATTAATGGAGATGGAGACTTAAAGTCTTGGATAACCATTTAAATAAAGTGGGGACAGGGATTGACTAGAGAACTTCTACATTTGGTGGAGTGTGAGTGTACATGGGATTGTCCTCATTTGGTAAATTAAAGTACAGTATAAGCTGTCATGCTTTGGCATCACTTTGGAAAGGAGCCATCAAAAAGACAACTGAATTATGGCCAGGTCTGTGCTACAACTGCATATTGTGCTTAATAGAGGTAGAGCCTTGGGTTCTTGGATGAGTATTTAAATAAACCGAGGACAGTGATTGACTTGAGAACTTATTTGATGCACATTTTAAGTTCAACAGCCTTTGAGGGTGGGTGTACATGGGACTGTCCTTAAAATTATGGTATAAGCTATCATTCAGGCTTTCTTCTTCCACTGGATCACAGGTTTCCAACCCTAGTCCTGGAGTATCCCCTATCCTGCACACTTTAGGGTTCTTACTGCTCTAACACATCCACTTCAACTCATGAAGAACTGTTAATTAGCTGGTGGTTGAATCAGGTATGTGGGAGCATGGAAAGCATTAAAATGTACATGGGGTACTCTGGGACAAGAGTTGGGAACCTGTGCTTTGGAGAAAAGTGGCATTCACTAGAAATATTGATGCTTCAGAAGAGAAACAAGCAGGGGACGGTCCTCTCTGAGTAAATTTGGTGTCACTGCTTTGATATCACTTTGTAAAGAAGGTCTACACTTTAGAACCAACTGTTACCTTTCATTCATTCAACATCAGTAAGCATGTTTTCCTGGTCAGGATCGTGGTGGATCCAGAGTCTACCTTGGAAATACTGGGTGCAAGGCAGCAATATAGCCTGGATGTGATGCCAGTCACACCTAGGGGCAATTTAGAGGATTGGGAGGAAACCAGAGAACCTGGAGGAAACCCACCTGGACATGGGGAGAACATGCAAAACAAGGTCAGTAGCCTGAGCTCAGGATCAAACCCAGGCCCATGTAGCTGTAAGGCAGCAGTACTACCCGCTATACCACTGTGGCAGCACAAGAACACTAGGCATGGTGAAACTAGACAAACCCTTGATTTTATGGTTGTTTCTGCCCTGAGAAGAGTGTTCCACACAAGTATTACCTTTTGCATACTACCTGATGTCAAGAAAATACCATCACTTAGGACATTTCACATTGTACAGGCTATCATACAGACTATCTCCTAGCGCATAGAGATTTTTTCTGTTCTCTTTCTGAAAGGAGGTTGGGATATAATGCCACAAGCAATGTTTAATAAGGATATAATAAATCCCTGAACAAACTCATGCACACCCTCTTGATTTACAGAGCAAACAGACTGATACATTTTAACTGCTTTTCTTTTGTGAGTCCCTTTCACTCCTCCTTCCCGTCTTCGTCTGTGGGCAACGAGGAAAGCAGGGAAAAGTTCAGTCCACACCAGCAACCAGCTGATTCCCATCCAAAAAGCTGGGAGGAGGAATTAGAGGAATGCACTGGTGCTTCGAGACAAACAACCCCACTTTGTTTCCTGCTCACTCTGATACAGGAGGAATGCAAGCACTCTGAAAAGAGACGGCTTCACAAAGACTAACATTTACCATTGTTACACAGTAAAAAACACTCTGCTCTTGTTAAAGATTCAGGAGCTAAGATATTTTCTGGCTGTCACATGAGCTTGCCTAAGCATTAGAGAGGATCCATGATGTGTCTGACTCTCATAAAAAAAAACTTCTGCAAAGGTTCTACTGTATCTCCTTAGTAGAAATCTTCTATGCAGCCCAAATGCAAAGAGGTTTAAACCAAACTTATGCTAAGTATGGCTGGAGGTCTTAGACAGGGCCAATGGCCAGGCTATCATTGGATGGGAATAATATTTTTTTCCAATGCTGCTGTCAGTGAGCTCAGAAGTATTGGCACCATCGAGAATGGAAATATGCAAGAAATTTAACTGTAAATTGAGGAAAATATATTCTAAGAAAAATATTAAAAATCTTCCTGGAAGAAATCAAGAAACAAAACCAAAGTTACAATTACTGGCAGTGTAACTGAAGAAGGTTCCCAATTATAAGTTCAGTGTTTAACAACACTGTTTTTAATAACTTTGAATAGGTTTGTGTGTTTAAGAACTTTTGAATAGAGATTATGTTGTGTGTGATGGTGTGTATAAATATATAATAAGGATCTAACTGAATACAAATAAATAATTCAGAATGAACAGATAATGTGTTTTAAACAGATACAAATACAGATAGGAAAGGGTTTTTTTTTTTTTTTTTAAAAAAAGCTTGCCATGAAAGTTCACAGGGCTTTTTTTGATAAGTGTCTGTGTGTTACATCCCTAACTGTGTAATTGTGTGCTGAAGCCTGCCCATGAATGTGTTTTTGGCTGGCGCTTCTTCGATTAGATTGCCTTTCTGGAATGGTCACTATTCACAGAATACACAATGGTTCATATTTTATACTGTTTTTTTTTGTAAACTTTCTTAACTCTGTGAAATATTTAGATGTTCATCGTATTAGATTTGGCAAACACACCGCACAGAATTATTATTTTGTTTATTTTGCCTGCTCTGACACATTTCATACAGATCATAAAGATCATTGATAATTATCTGGATAGTTAATTCAGGCCAGTTGAAACAAAGACTCCTGAAGGCAACAAATGCAAGTGCATAATTTCGTCCAAGAATTGCTGAGCTGCTCCGAGAAGCTGCATCATCAGCAGTTGCATGACAGTCTTTATGCGTGACAGGAAACTATGTACATTTTTGTCACTGCAGTAAAGACCAGTGGGAACTGGCTGGGAATGAGTTAAAATAGCACAAGCTTAACTCAGAAGAAACACAGGATGCAAATAAAGGCATTGTTTTCCAAATGACCAAATGGACCACAGGGGATGCTAACGTATGTCCTCAGATCCCATCCTGCATAAATACTGAGCAAGGATTATATTAGATTGCAAGCACTTGCAAAACCTACTGACAGAGCTGAAGGTCGCAACCATTTATATCAAGGTTGTGTGAGACAAGAGGCAGTTAAAGCCCTGAAGGTTGCACCGTGTAAATGCACAGCTATTACAGCTCTTTTTTTTTTTTTTTTGTTAAACTATGCATCAGATCATTCAGAGTTAGTCAGGAGTGAAGGCCAAACCACAAAATAATTTGGCTTTTATTGTTGAAACAAGAGGATCGAGATTTCAACGTCAATCGTTCTCCTGTGGCTGTTACATATATATTCCTGTAAAGCTGCTTTGTGACAATGTCCATTGTTAAAAGCACTATACAAATAAAATTTAATTGGATTGAACATACCAACTATTTCATAAGAACAGAACACAGTCTAAAAAATAATGAATTGTGGAAAGAAAGGAAACTATAGATGGGATTGGAACATGAGAAGTATTTTGCCATAAGGTTTTGTGTTGTAATTTACTGCATGCTCTTACAGAAATGGTTTGAGAGAACAGGGGTGTCCTTGAAATGTTGTGACCCATCTCCCACCAGCAGAGGTGGGTAGTGGTTATTTGATCATTTTCAGTTTTCTCTCTACTTCCTGGTCATTTCATATACAGTATAAGCACATGTTTACCACAAAGTCTTTCCATTCTCTTGCATAAGTTCTGAGCTTTGTTTCCCTGTTCGCCTTATCCATGCCTTGACAGACTTGCTAAGGCCTTTTTGACTATTCTTTTAGATTTTCCGTGTGATTTTGATATGTGATGCCTACACTGTGTTTGAACTTTGCTAACTTGGATTGTGTTTTAATAAACTTTGCACATGGATTCTATCTACTCTGCTGAGCCTGGTTTGTTACAAAGGGATAGTAGATACTGAATGCCAGGATGCAATGAGTGGAGTATAGTCACAAAGAGAACATTCATGGAGATGTTTGCAGGAAAAAGAAATATTCCTTGTGGCTAAACTTTGTTGCTCCATCCGGCTGTGACCCACAGACAGGACAGGGTTGGAGACAGGCCTGGTCAGTTAGGGTCAGGAGAAAAAAAACAGTGGATACCAAATTCTTGGCCTCAGGAATGACAAACAGAGCAGACGACAAGAACAAGAAAGTCAGAGAAAGTTTACAGTTTACTTGCTGTAGACAACTGTAGTCATTATGGGTTCAGTTGTTGGGTGCCCATTAAGAAACAATAGATACTGTCACTAGGCAGCTTTACAGAAATTCAGATGTAGATTTAGGGCGTTTTTACAACTTGGGGCTCATAATTGCAGGTTTGCTTTCACATAGAAGAATTCCTTCTGTACCTCGGATTGATTGTGCAATTCCAACTGTCACTTTGTGCAAAATACTAAGCACTAGGTTCATCCGTTGAGAGCGGATAGTATCTACACCTATTGCAGAGTGCATCATGGTTGGGTTGAAGCAAGCTCCAGACCACCATTTTCAAGAGGACCAGGGATTGGTTCTCTGGACTGCTCCTGAGTTCAAAAACAGTTTTCACACTTCACTAAAAGTACTGAACTCTTGTGGAAAGCAGCTATGAATCCAGAAAAAATGCATAACCTCAGATCCCAAAGAGCAAGCCAGAGGCGACAGTGGTAAGTAAAAACTCCCTGAGACAACATGAGAAAGAAACCTTGAAGGGAAACCTCTACAGTAGGTGTTAAGAATATTGATGATTATTATCAAATTATGCTATAAATCTTATAGCACAAAAGTAAAAAAAAAAAATTAAAAAAAAAAAAAAAAAAACATTCTACAGAACTTGGTGTCTTACAAGACATGCAATATTCTTGAAGACCTGACAGCATGACAGGCAATTTAGCTGATACTACAACACTCGGATGGTTTGCCACATTAGTCGTTGAGATTCACTTTCCTATTTGCTAAGAACTGCTGTGGTAGCTGACAGCTTAGGCAAACCGCTCCATGGGCCCCTGTTTGTCTGATGTGGTCTGGCTGTTGTTGTGTCCACACTCCTCTGTCTGATGTTCATTAAACGAGGTGTCTTAAATTTTCATGAAAATTCCCCAACCAAGTACCACCCCCTACCCTTCTCTCGGTTAACATCTCTCGAGATCAGAGAGCGCTAATCCAGGCTACAGCTGTGGTGAACTGTGTTATAGGCTGCTCTTTCCTGCCTAAAGCCCTTTGTAATAGGAGAATGTGTGAGCAATATGGTATCTGGTTATATATAAAAATGAGACTGGAGTTGCAAAAATTAAAAAGCTTCTCAGTCGTTAATCATAATGAAGTCTCTAAAGCAGGGGCCCCTTTAAATGTAAAATAAATTCCATGGATCGTGTACAGAGTTATTTTATGAATAATATTTTGTATACTTAGCCATATTTCTATTCCCGAATTTTCCACTGACAGAACACATTAGATCCAAGTTGATTTATACTGTAGGCCTACTTGTTTTTTGTTATTGAGTTATTGGGGTTTGGATTAAACCCATTTAATTCAACCAGCCAGTCAAACAGGCAAATAACTCTAAGACCTCAATAATAAATATAATAACTTTCCACTGCAGTAACTAAATTAAGAAATATCACAGATCCCTCTTTGAGAACCACTTTGTAAAAAAATATTGCGTGATTTAAATCTTCTTTACATGCTTCCTGAGTCCTACAGCATGAACATTTTATTGGCACTTAAAAAAATGACATTTATATCATTCACTTGTAAACACGTCTAGACGTGGCTATACCCGGCCTTTATTAGACGAGGCACATCAGAAATAAACGACGCCCATTTTCATTGTATTACACCAATGAAAGCCCTGGAATGAACCACTCAACCTGACTGTTCTTGAAGTTGATTGCTTGATGCTTTCCCCTTGATTTGACAGCGCAGGGAAAACGCAGGCTTTTATCCTGCCGACTTCACCCAGATGTCCCTCGAGCGTGTCTTCAAAGGACACCAGCTTAAAAAAAAAAACCCAACATTTTTGCTCTAGGGGAGACTAGGGGTGTAATGCAATGACATTATCTCCAGCAGTATCTGTTTAGTGCTCCAAATATCCATACTTATATCTGTATTTGGATTTAAACTCAAAGTAGGTGTGGCTTAAACTGGATTTTTTTTTTAAATAAATATGAACCCTACCATTGTGGCCCCAGAAACACTGGAAAAACCCAGAAGCAGAAATGCCAGAGGTAGAAATGAATAGTGCTCTTCTTATAAATCTGTATAGAATATACAATTTGACAATTTGAATAATAATGTATTCATATTTGTTACACCCCTTAGTCCAGGTAGATGCTTCAAGATGTCTTCTGAAAGATTAGTTTCTTGCTGGATGGTGAGCGTTAACTGGCAACCTGGCCCTCGAGTTGTCGATCCAACGTAACAAAGACTTCACCAGAGTTTGTATCATGCTTATGAATACCAGGATGTTAAATCATCAGTGTTCCTGCCAATCGGGACAGCGTGGTCCAGCCAGACAGGTATAATTCTGTCCTGCCATATTACTATCACCAAGCCCAGATCTCAGTAGGATCTCTGGATGGGATTTTTTTTTTTTTTTACAGTCTCTGGCACTGGGACATGTTGTCCAGTCCACCAGTCGTCAGACAGGAAGCTTAATGCCCCCAAGGCTATTCGTGTCACACCATGGCTCAGTGTGTCACCCAGTGAAAAAAATGCATTATTGATTTCACACTAGCTGCTAGTGCCTCAGTACTTCATCTGGAAAGATCTCAAAGTCTGTCTCCTTCCCAGACGATCCGAAGTGCTTCTTAAGATGCCCTCAGAGGCCAAGCCCCTTCACTGGAAAGAAAGATACTGAAATGCGCAAAGCCTAAGGAAAGTTTTTAGATAATGTTTCTTTAAAAAAATAAATAAATAAATTTAAGTGCACTGATTTGAAAAAAATGAAAACGTTACTTAGGAGAACCTTTCATTGTTGCTGTGGTGGAGGCACGTATTTTGTAGCTTTTGGTAAGTATCTTTGACTTTTGCATGTAGAGTACCTTTTAAATCTTTACAAACTTTTGCACAAAACTAGATTCTACATCTGAAGTACAATGAACCATACAAAGTTAAACCCCAACAACAATCTGCTATCACTGTTTTTTTGCCAGTTTTATCTCTCAACCAGGAATTCTCATGGCTTGTTCACACGGCACGACCCTCCAGTGCTCCACAACTAACAATACAACAGCACAGGATGAAGCACGATTGCGCCAAATATAGCAACAGCAGCCTCGAGCGTGACCTTTCCCTCCCTGGAGCTAATCCGGGTGGGCTCCAAGCACTGATGCGAGTCATTATCTCAGCTTTTCTCATATTTCACCAGCAGCTCGTACCCGCAGGTATGAACACATCGTGCACCAGGGACGCCCATGACCGGGAAATGTCCTCGCTGCTTTCAAGCGGAGCCGAGCGGACTAGACGTTTACGGTCCACAGTCACGGCAGTGCTATTTCCAGACTGTCTCACATAACCCTGAATATTTCAATGCCTGTGTTCACCTGACACTGTACTGCACATGCGGAGAGCATGCAGAGCGTGGAACAGGCAGCATGACGGATGGCCAGTGGTTGAATGATGGCCACTTAGTGTCAGACATTACTCAACTCATGCATTTTTCACTAACATGTGTTCTGCCCTGGCTGTAGCCACAGCAAGAGAACGTAATTCATGTCAAAGAGTTCCACAGGGAATGTGGCTAATGAGCCCATGCATGTACAGATCAGGGAGCTCATCATATTAGGCTCACCATATGAACAGGACTTATTCGTTATTCCGATTAGAGCAAGGAAAAATGGAATAACACACTTTGGGGTGTGCAGTTATAGGACAATAATCAATGGTTATGGTTAAAAATATGTGGCTTGACATGTTACAAAGTGTAAACATAAACTGCTCTGTTGTGAAGATGGCGGAAAAGTTACAACTTTACCTCAGATTGTTACGAAATCCTGACACTGGAGATTCCTTCCAAAAATGTTAAATAAACATCTCCTTACCAAAAAAAAGGCCATATTTACAAGTACATGTTTTGCTTTGTTGAATAATTCATTATTCGTTTTGTATTAGGCCTTTAACTGAGCTGTTACTATGGAAACAATAATGCATTAGAACACGTTCCTGTAATTCCTATGTTAAAACTTTACAGTATATCAGACTGCACGTTACTAAAATACTGACAGTGCTACCTTTTGAGGTTCTATACACAACAAAATGTTTCAAGGAGAACCCTTTTCTGGAAACCCTTAATTATCCAATGAAACCTTAAAGAACCCTGCTCATCAAAGCATGCAGAAAATATGCAAATTGTAGTCAAATTGAAACCTACATTCTTTTCATGGTTGAGAGACACACAGTTATGAGATGTGCTAACTGATAAACCCTCAGGAAAAAAAAGGGTTCCTTAAGGGGTTTTTGAAAAGTTTAGGCTTTCAAAAAAGGGTTCCTAAAAAGGTTCTACCCTCTGTTGTATGCTCTGGGTTCTAGGGACAAACTGAAAACTGTGCATGTATGGTAAACATGCGAGCACGTCCATTCAGCTTCAGACAACACTAAAATAAGCCGTGCTTTGACCCTGGTAGTTATCCTGCCTCCAATCATGTTCCAGAGGAAAAATAAAATTAAAAAACATCGCCCACACCCGTGATGGGCCTCTCAGGAAAGCAACACCCTGGTTGTCTACTTTATTTATTCACGTTCCTAAAAGCAGCCGTGGCCTCCGGAGACAGGTCCCAGAAATAAGCAGTGGAAGGGCGTGGAGGGCTTGTGGGAGAACCGTGTGTGGGATTAGTGCAGCCTCAGTGCTAACGCCGTGTTGCGTTTGAACAATTACACAGTAGCACACCAGAACAATAGCTCCATACAGCCTCGGATCAGTGGATCCCGAATGCTAATGGACAATGCTTCTGTTTCTAGCGTTTAGAACAATTAATTGACCTTTGTGGACAGAAGTATTCAGTGGGTGTTTGTTTTAGACGACACCTTTAGCACAAACAGGTAGTTAATGGAAAGGTTATGAGGAGGAGGTTGTTGTCAAAGATTGAGCCACATAAACCCAAAAAAACACTGACCAATAAACACCAACTTTACCAACTGGACAGATGGCTGCTTCAGGATGTTCAGAAAAAGAAAAGAAAAACCAATTTAATCATTTGTGAATGTTTTACTTAGCCAAATATCTCCTCAGGGAATAGGATTAGCAATGTATCTAACAGGCTTGCATAACACAGATGGCCTACTATTAGAGTTTGTTAACTAAAAATAAAAAGGTAGCTAAGTAATCTCTCCATAAAATAAAGCATTAAATGTAGCTAGTGGATTAGCATTAGTTGTTTGTTAGCTAAAAATGAAAAGGTAGCTAGCTAATAGCGCTGTGACAAAGTATTTTATTAAGTGGCATCACATAGACAAGTTGCTACTGGAGGTCATCAGCAAAATAAATAAATAAATAAATAGTACCATAAAATAAGGTATTAAATGTAGATAACTAACACAAATGAGCTGCTATTAGAGTTTATCAGCTATTTATAATAGCTCTATAAAATAAACCTAATAAGCATAGCTACATTTTTTTCTAGCTTGGTAAGTCCTAAAATAAAGTATTTAATAAAACAAGAAGATAAATAAGGTGATTATATCAGTAATTACATAACGTACAATATCTTAACTAACATAAGGTCCTCAAGGTTCTCTAGTTCGATGAGTTATTTCAGAAAAGTGGTGTTACTGAGGGAAAACTTTACAGAAATTTCTCACCCACATCAAGCAACATTCAATTTTGCCCTTGTATTGTAGTTTGTTTTACTTAAGGCTTGAAATCAATAAGAGCTTCTGAGGCTTTTTACACACGAAGGTCCAGAGGGAGTGAGGAATAGAGCCGGAGTGTGAACCACACGCGACTGTCAAGGCCTGCTTTATTCCAGCTAGACTGCGTCAGTAGAAAAGATTTCCGAGACTACAGGCGCTCTACTGATGACTGGAAACACACAAACACACAGATGGAAAGCAGTGGAGAAAAGCTTCAGTCAGAGGACCCTGGCAGGGGAAACTTTGCCTGGACACATGCACACATCAAAACACACATTCACACTCAGTCACTTTACAAATGGACATTAAATGGCAGTGTATCTGTGTGTGTGTGTGTGTGTGTGTGTGTGTGTGTGTGTGTGTGTGTGTGTGTGTGTGTGTGTGTGTCACATGAGAATGAGAATGTACACAAAATGATATTGTTTTACAGGCTCGTCACTGATTTGCAGTAAGAACAGAGAAGATGTTTAACTGGCTAATCTAGGTACTAACATTGTAAATAAAAAGTGTTGACATTTTCAAATTCTGTTAGGAAGTTAAAATGGGCAGTTCACTTAAGATAAATGTTTTTAGTTTACTTACCAGACTTACCGTTTCAGTCCTGTGCCATTTTCAGCCTGTTTATTATAGCACTCATTCCATATTTAACCTAATGCAATGCTAATTTTAACTGTTTTGCTACAGTGATAATTCATGGATAAGCCTGTTTATTACAGTGCTCGTTATATATTTAAACTGTTGACAATAATTATAGTTCCACTTTTGGACTATAATGGTAGTTTCTTATTAGCCTGGCTACGACAATGCTAGTCTATGGTTTAGACAGTTTTCTCTGCAAGTTCATGGATGAACTTGTTTACTGTAATGATGGTTCTATATTTAGACTGTGTACTATAATTATAGCTCCATATTTACACTGTTTAACATAGCAATAGCTTGGTTTTTTTTAAGCCTGTTTACTATAAAGCTATATATATTTATCAAATTAAATGTAACAGTGGCTTTTTATAACCTGTTTACAATGATGATTCCATATTTAGACTGTTTACTATAAAGCTAGTTTATTATTTACCGGTTTACTATAATGCTAGTTCATGGTTTAGCCTGTTTACTATAAAACTAGCACCACATTTATCCCATTAAATGTACTAGTAACTTGTTTTATAACCGGTTTACTATAATGCTAGCTCATAGTTTAGACTGTTTACTGTAATGCTAGCTTTGGCTTGCCTTGATAATTATAAAGCTAGTTTGTGGATTAGTGTTTATTTTTATGCCAGCTCATTTATCTTAATGCTACTTTTCTTTCTAGCCTGTTTATCATCATTCTAACTTGGTATTTAACCTTTTTAATGTAATGATAGTTCAAGGGGTAGTCTATCTGATATCATACTAGTTTACATACTAGTTTGCTTATTAAGCTCATTTAGTATAATTAAATGCTTAGTATATTTACTCAGTTTGTCAGTTAGTATGTTTACTTTATGCTAGTTTGTGGATTACAGTAAACTATAAAGCACCATGCCATGAACTAGCAGAAAGACATTTGCAGGTGAGTTGTGTCCAAGTCAGAGTGTGTTCATTATCATAGTTTCCACAGAAGGGCTACAAAGGATGGTGTGTGTGTGTGTGTGTGTGTGTGTGTGTGTGTGTGTGTGTGTGTGTGTGTGTGTGTGTGTGTAATATCTAACCATCTCACTCTGTCAGTTCTCAAATTCTCCCTCTCTGCCTTTCTCTTTCTCCTCATATCAGCCCTGCAGGTGTGTGCCAGTCAAAACCCAGCAAAACAAAGGCCGCACACACGCTATTAAATTAATGTCATCTCTGTTCAGGTCCAGAAGGTGCACGATACACAGAGTGTTGTGTTATTAAGACGCAGCAGAGCCTAAGACCTCCGTGGCATGTGAAATCCCACTGACTTACCGCGCCTGGCCTAAAATCAGCAGGGTTAAGTGTGTAATTTAAGAGGCTCCCCACGCAGCCAATCATCCAGAATGGCCTGTAATGTTGCACAAGTAAACACAGGTGCAGCTCTCCTTTCCATCTGCTCTTCGCTATTACCCTGTCCCGACTCTAGGGCACTAGGTAGGGGCTTTCCAGGTAAAATGAAAGAGTAGGTGCACAGCTGTTTCAGGGTTTGTATTTAGTAGAGATGAAACGGAATACAAATACATTATTCAGAATGAACAGATAATGTGGTCGAAATGGCTACAAAAAGGAGGAATTACTTTTTTTTTTTTTGAAAGCTTGCCAGAAAGTTTCACAGGGTGACTAGAGGTGTAGATTGGGCCTGGGATCCTGTAGGACACAACAAGAAATGTGAGCGGTCAGATATGAAGCTGTGCATTGCATTTACATCATCCTTAGTTACTGCCTGCTCAGGGTCTCAGTGATTTAAATTAGGCTACTAGTTTGTTTCTGTTTTGGGAATAGAAACAACTATATTTGTTAAAAACAATATTGCTGGAAGGCACAAGCAAAAATAATAACTCTCTAAGTGGGATTAAAAACACAGTCCTGCTCTAGTTGAGACCAATTATGTACTGGAGTGATGTAGTTGAGGCTGAGGAATTGTCAGAGTCAGAATTCACAGATCACACTGACACTACTCACAATTCTCCATCTTCCATTTTCTTCCAGTGTTTCCAGTGTTTCCAGTGTTTTCAGAGCCCATTAGTGGTAGGGTACATATTTTATTTCCGTTTAAGCCACGCCCATTTCAGGTTTAAATCCGAATCGAGATACGGATATTTAAAGCAGTAAACAGATACAGCTAGTTTCATTGCATTAGTATATATGCAAAATACTAAAAGAAAAAAAATTCCCAAGCTCCTTAACCTTAATGGCTCCTTTGGTGCTTTTCTTAATCTTGCTCTTAATTTTTAAAACTTAAAAGTAACAGCACATCCATGTTTAGGTCAGATAGAGATGGCACAGTGTCATGAAGTCTAGCCTGAAAAAAAACCAAGAGCTAGCAGAGACGTGGAAAGAACATGAGTCAGATTCCCATCCGACATCTGACGCCGAGGGAAAAAAAGGTGTCTTAATTCTCTTCTGACACCAAACACTAACAATGTTGCTGTTTAAAACCAGACAGGGAACAAACAAATAGTTCTGGTTATTGTTGCAGCTCGAATAATCCAGCTTTCAGCATTCCAAGAGTGACAAAAGCACAAGCCGCAAGATAGAGCAGCCAAAAACGACACTTATTTTTAAGCAGAATTGAGGTGGAGGTTGGCGTGGACAGTCACTGTTTGTGCTCTCATATGTCCAAATGTCATGCTTAAGGTTAATGTGTTCTCACCTCCGTCTGTTTTTACAGGATGGAGGAAAATAAACTTAGATGCCTAAAAGCACATTCTTTCACTCAAAGGCTTTCGTCTCAAACACGTTTTCTGCAGTCTTTCAAGATTACTACTTGTTACACTGTACACAATAATCCCAATAAAATTGCCAAACGGATAATGCGTTCTCTCCGTGTCAGATTATACGATGAAGATCCTCTAACAGTAGACCTCCCATTAGAGAATGATTATTATCACGTTCTGCTTACGTCTTCATTCAGCATGACCATGCAGAAAAGAGCTCACAGATACACAGATATTCTTCAATGTGAGCTTCAGGTAACAAGGATATTTTTCTCTCCGTTAACATGTTTTGTTTAAATTTCATCTACTGTATTTGTGGCTATCCTGAGAATTTGGCATCATACTATCGCTGGCTTTTCTTTTCTCATCATCTATTTTGTCGCATTATGCATTCTACTCATGACCAAGTAATTCTTTTACAATATGTGATTTTTGTCTGTGACGGCAAAATCATGTACAGTGTAAAGGCAGCTTGATTTATCCTTCCAATAACATTATAATATTTTACCTTGTAGCTATACTCTAGCTAGGTTATCAGGTCAATTTTTCATATATGAAACTTTGTAGGTGTACATGCACTGACTGTAACCCATCTACACAACGTATTGGCTCCTCTCTACTCTCTCTATCACTGGAAAGCCACCAATGAAGGGATCGTAATTGACCAGTTAGAAATATAACTACTGATTACGACAATAATTACAACTTTTTTGTAATACTCTCGAGTTTGAAAACGCCATATTGTAGAGTCGTGTTGTGTCGTTCACAAATGAGTCGACTTGCATATCTGAAGAGCCATAATAGATGCCTTCGTGTTTTCTGCTGTAGGTTTGGCAGTGTTTTGTATTGACAGGTTTATATTAATGCACTCGAGCTCTAATATGTTATCGTTTCTATAGTAACAGCTCAGGCATTTATTTAACATTTATGGAAGGAGTCTCCAGTGTCAGCGCTTTGCAACAGTCAGAGGTAAAGCTGTAACTAAGTTTTTCCAACATCTTCAGGATAGAGAAGTTTACGCTTTGCGGTTTCTAACCTGACAAGTTGCATTATTTTAAATTTATGATACATTGTCTTGTTGTTGCGATTTTAAATGCCACTGTTTGCCGAGTGAGCAAACCGACTCAAGGCTACTTCAGGTCTAGATTTATAGCAACTATTCCCATAGCATACTTCATATTCTAACTATTTTAGGTAGCTAGTTTAGTACCATTGTGTTCTTCAGAAAATGAAAATGAATGAATTACATTAAGGTGACAGTGTTCCAGTGCCACAATAGTGCAGTGTGTGAAAATGCCAGTGTTTGCGTCTGTGTGAATTTACTTGTTGCTGACTACCGACTGTAAATGAAGCATATCTGCTATCCTTCACTTTTAAACACACCAGACCTGCTACAAAAATACTCTGGCAAGGTTTAGATCCGGTCTGTTCGGGAAGTCCAGTAATCACCAGAGCTCTTTATTATGTCTCAGCTATTTCCGTTTAACAGACAGAAGTGCTTAGAGATGAGCTTTTCATTTTAGATTTTATAGTTAAGCTCATTCAGAAATTTTGGTTTAACATAAGCAGAACAGGAAATTGCAGACGTGTTAGTCTTGTATTTAATACTCCCTCTTCAACTTCCCCTCCTGATTCATAGATATTTCCTAACTCACTTGACCATATAGCAAGAACAATGTATTCAATTTCCTTGCTTATCTACACACTCCATTTTGGTTTACCAATCCAACCAGCTGTTGCATTCTGGATTCTGATTGGTCAGAAGGCAAAGTTGTCAGTAGTGATTTAAAATGATTCATGCTCAAAAGCAGTAAGGTGAGAACGTTGTGGGCACCAGAGGCCTAAATAGTACTAAATGTGACAAGAGAGTCCATTTTGACTGAAGGTTTGTCACTAAATAAGTGCAGCCATAGACTGACCATCAGAACTCTTTCTCTTTCATTGTGGAGACATCTATCCCAGAAAAACAAAACAGACCCGGAACCTTCTGCTACGCTGAATATCCCCTTTAACACTCCTTTGTGAATGGCGGTGCGGGGAGTTACGGGAAAATGATGCCATGCTGTAATGGGTACACCTGGATCTTCTTGGTGGCACTCTGTCTGAATCAGAGCAAGTGCAGCACTAGTGTGACCTTTTTAGGAAGAGCTCCTACAGATGTCTCACACATCAGGAATTTCAGGAATACAACCAGTCGGGAATGAGCTCTGCTATTAAGGTGGTCCAATTATAGTCATTCCGAACAAACCTGGTGCTCCTCATGATCTACGATGTTCTGTGAGAATCTATTCGATCATCTACTATGTTCTGTTGGGGGCTTTTGGTTCATGTGTGTGTGTAGAACTTCCTTTTTGTCTGATCATAGATTCATTTCAGTCGTTACCTTTTAAATCCAAATTGTTGGATCGTTACATCCCTTAGTCACTCTGCGTGACAAAGTTTTGAACTACAATCACTTTAGACAATAACAGCTATGACGTACCTTAAATGTCTGAGGTGCAACTGAAGTTCCATGCAACTCCTCCTGATGTATGGTTTAGGATCAATTTTACAACCTGACCGAGCATCTTCAGTTCACACAAAGACCGTCTGGCTTTTTGTCTTTATCTGTATGCAGCTGGCGGTAAAATCTTTTTAATGTTCATCAGGATGTGCAAATGTATAATTTGCATAAAAACAGGTGAGTAAAAACAACACTGTTTTCTCCTGCTGTACACTCCTGTGATCTTTCTTGCTCCAATATCTGCATATCGTATATACACATGTCAGTAATACTTTGTGTCTTTGTTCTCTATGTACTTTCCTCAGTTCAATGGGTTACGTTAAGGATCACGTAACTTCCGACTTCAAAGAGCCGTGTAACGATTTAACCACACTGGAAATTCCTCTCACGAGCACGGTGGTCAGGTATGAATTTTTGCCAGGAACAAAAAAAGCTCGAGTTCAAAGACATTATAAATCTATTACTATCTCATTCCTTCACCTTCAGGCTGCGATGCTTTGATATAAGACACAATCCTCAGTCTTAGTGAGGCCAGGACTGGAGGGGAATTTTAATCACCCTTTCCTTTAACATGATACAATAGTGATGTACACCTCAGGATAAAAGACTGTTGACTTATTCTGTTTATCTTTGCTATTTAGCCGCATAAGAAATGAAACATGACAGGAAGTGGGTGGTGTGATGAACCAGACTTATCATTACCACCACAAGCTTGGTTACTTTCCCATAACAGCATGTCCTGAAGTGTTTTGTTCTTCTTAAATCACACCGATTTGCCTAAGATTGCGTTTTTTTTTTTTAAATTAATAAATGACACATTGTACTTTTGACCATTTAATGTTGTGAAACATCCGAAAGACAAGTTAGTTCTTGTTAACATCTGTAACATCTGCTATAAACAGTCGTTTACGCCAAAGCATAAACTCTGAGCACTGACACTGGAGACTCCTTCCATGAACAAACATCTCCTTATAGAAACTTTCACCATATCAATGATTATAAGTTTTTTTTCCTGATAAATAACACTTTTTTCATTTTTCTTGCATTGATTTTGTAGAGCGTCTGCCATACAAGTCCCTGTGTATGTTACTATAGTTGTTACTATGGAAATGATGGAACATATTACAACAAGCGTATTAACATAAACCTGTGATATGCAGCTGCACTACTGTCATAGAAAATTAATCAACACCCTTCTGACCAATCAGAATCCAGAATCCAACAGCGCTGTACTTTAAGAATGTAACATCCTATATACACAAAGTGCAAAAGGAAAGAGACAAAGACAGTCTGGTTGGGGGGGACTGAAAGTTTTCTGCCAGCAAATCCACTCATTATCAACATTCCCAGCAGGCAGCTTGTCAACGTGGCCGTGACTCACCACAGCGTTCGGTTTGTGTGGCAGCACCCTGAGGGGCTGTTTAAATTACAGCGACGTGTTCCCCGACACGTGTCCCGTCCCCTCTGTTTCTGGTGCACTCGAGCCATCGATTGCAGAGCCAAAACCAGGATAATCATAACGAGCTCATCAGCTCCTCACGCCAGCTCCAGTCCGCTGGCCAATGCAAACACACACAGCTAATAATGCATGAAAAAAACCCTTTAATTGTTCCTTCCAAAGCTTTTACTGAACAACTTGGGCACAGAATTTGTCCAGAAATGCCATAGGTCAAAGTTTAATTTATAAAAAATGCTCAGACAAGCAACCAAAGGTCCAAACATTACAAAGTCTACAACTGATGCATTATATTTACATTATATATTAACTAGTTCTAATATGTTATTGTTTCTATAGTAACAGCTCGTTCACAGGGACATACAGTGGGCATTCCACTAAATATAAGACTAATAATAAAGTGATTAAACATTTATAACACAGTGTGTCCCGAAAGTCTCTATACATAGGAGAAAGTAACAGTTTTTAGCAAAATGACTTCCAAAAGTTTTCATACTTAGTTTATTTATTTATTTTTTTCAGATAGTCTTTAAGAGTGCCTTTGACAAAAGAGGAACACGTTGAAATCATCCTCATGGCTGGATCGGGAAGCTGTCGCAAGGTTGCGTTGGATTTTAAAAGGAACCATGGCGAGCACATCACACACGACACTGGTGCCAAACTTACTAGCAAATTCAAAAAGACTGGAAGTGTTGTGGACCAACCGAGAAGCCCACTGATGAAGGCACAACCGACGTGGTGCTGGAAAACATAGTCCCCTATGTATGGAGACTTTTGGGACACACTGTAGTTGAAATAGTGAAGTTTTCTATTTATTTAACATTCATAGAAGGAGTCTCCAGTTTCAGTATTTTGTACCCGTCACTTGTAAAGCTGGGCCTTTAAGTTTTCTGACACAGGAAAGTCTAAAAACAGAGGATGTTGCATTTACTTTTGTCTTATTAACTTAAAAATGAAGTGTTTATGGCTGCAATAACATAAGTGATACCAGGAACTAACATGCTGCTGATGTTCCTAACATTTAACCTAAACCAAATAATAAAAGTTCACATTGTGGTTGGAAATAAAAAAGATTCACAAATATGATTCCTAATAACACTCCATTACTTTTGGAATCGGATCTCGAGAATGATGGAAAGGTTCAGAATCTTTATTTTAGAGGATATCAAATATTTTACCAATTGTCTTCTTGTCTTCATCTGAATCAAACATTTATTCACACGCAGTTTTATTCAGACGAATCACAGTGCCAATCAGAATAATCGATTCAGCACAGAGAGTCCTACTGATGCTCCACTCCATCACTGACACCCTCTGTATGTTTAAATTATATTATATTATAGTGAATGTATGATTAAGTCATACCCAAATGCTGTTTAAGGGAGCCTCTTAAATTATAAAATTAGCGACGATTTGATTCTTTTAAAGAGTCGCTTCATATGAAGAACGGAAATGAAAAGGTTCAAATGGTTCGTTTATAAAGAATCGACTCAAAAAAAAAAGAGTCGGCATGATCACCTCATCACTTGCTGATGGACTCAGTCTGTGTTGCCAGCTGTATGATTTACTCGAATCAGCTGATGTTTTAGTGAGTCTATTTAGGATTCATCTAAAGTACAGAAAGTAGTCCTGAACGATATGTGGGCAATTCTTTTAAACGACTCATTTAACAAATTCACAAGAATGAACAAACTGAGTGTTTCCTCCCCCCCATTTTATAGCATTATTATGTGGTAGAGAATGCCTCTTTTCCCTGTTGTGGTATGAAATTCAACATTTGACTTCACATAGTAGGGAAAATGATCGATTCGTGACTGGTTCGGTTCTTTTTAACGACTCACTTTCCAGAATCGATTCACAAGCAGGAACCAACTGAATGGGATATTTTTTTTGTCACGACTCGTTCAAAGGAATCGATTAATCAGAGATTGTCATATGATAGAAAGGAGTGATGAACGAGTGAGTGATTCCTGAGTGATTCTTATAAACGACTCCTTCAAAAAACATTCACAAAACGAAGAAATTGAGTCTTTTTTCATCCTCACACCAAAACAAACAACACAGATTTGATATGGCAATGTTTCTTTTTCTTCCTGTTTTTGTGTGAAATGTGTATTTCAAAATTTCGCTTCAGAAAAAAAACAGAAACTAGAGATCCGACTCACTTTTCAGAATCGATTCAAAAGCATGAACCAACTGAATGGGAGTCACGACTCGTTCAAATCGATTCATCAGTCGTACTTCTTTTAAAAGTCTCATTTAAAAAAAATACAAGAAAGAATTCACAAACTGAGTATTTGTTTCACCCAAACAAACAACACAGAGTTGACACTGTGATGTCTGTTGTTTCTTGCTTTTGTGTGAAAATGTGTATTTCGACATTTGACTTGAGTATGTTAAGCAGCGATTCGAGAACGGCTCGGTACATTTGAATGATTCGTTTGACAGAATCGACTCACAAGAACGAACCAGCTGAGAGGTTGTTTTACACGACTCGTTCAAAAGAATCGATTCAGCAGAACCGAGTCACAGTGACACAGTGACGTACCCATCCTCCGTTCTCCTGGATCCAGCCGTTCAGCGGGCCGTTCAGGTACTCGGCCATCCAGCGCGCGACGTTCTCGGCACACGCGCTCCTCTCGGCCTCCGGCGCACACTGCACGCACACCATCGCTCCAAACTCGAAAAAGGCCACCACGCGACCCCAGTTGACTCCGTCCAGGAACAGCTCGTCCGCCACGGCCGCGAAGCACCGCTGCTCCGCGCCCACCGGTGTCGCGCGCAGGCGCTTCGTCATCTCCGCCAAGTCTGGTCGGTACAAGCTTTCTAGTTCGTCACCGGCCTCGCGCAAAGCCCTGTGCAGAGTGGCGCGGCGCGCGCGCTCCTTCTCGCGCTCCTCCTGGTCGTCCAAACTGCTCGCGCGACACCGATGGAACTCCCACGCGTGCCCGTTTTTCGACAGTTTGTGGTTCAGATACTTTTCCACGATGCGCCGGTTATCGTAAAGATTTCCGTTCGCCATGTCCGGTCCCAGAAGCGTCTCAGTACAGGCTGCTCTTACAATTCGTTACATTCAGAATTAACGGATTATACAGCCTTCTCACGAGGCTTAAAACAGGCGTGTGTGTATTCACGTGCATATCTTGAGGTGGGGAAAAGCGCAGCGTGTGCAGTGTAGTGCAGTCTCGCGCTGGAGTAGCTGTACTGCGAGTCTCCGTGCCTTAGGAAAAAGCAAACGCCCACTTTCCTCCAGCCAGAGGGGGGAAGAGGAATCCTTGAAAGCGCTCAGGAAGTGTGACCGCGTGAGTGTGTCATTCCGGAACGACTGTAAACCGGGCGCGCGCGTGCGCGTGCGGGACGCGTCAGGTTTCCGAGCAGTGCGGGTTCGGTTCAGTTAGAAACAGCGCGTGCAGAGAACACACTGACTGTGTGTGTGTGTGTGTGTGTGTGTGTGTGTGTGTGTGTGTTGCAGATCCTGCCCCTTACACCCGCGTGCAACAGTGAGGCAATTACCTCTATTACAGAATCAATAGATATCTATAACAAATAAACAAACAAACAAACAAACAAGGATACCCAGTATAGATATTGTCTCTCTTGTAATGATCTTTATTATAAAAAAAAAAAAAAAAAAAAAAAAAGATATGGTTTGTTTCTGGGTGCCAAAACTTTTGCATACTCGATAACTGTCATCATATCGTATGGCGAACACATACAAACCTACGCAGGACAATTAAGTACGAAATGTGGTCAAGCAAAACACTCATCATTAAAGTGTTCACAGCCATGAGAACACCTGTTGCTAGGCAACTACGAAACCGACACTAAGTGTAAGCTAGCTTACGACTGATTTAGCTAGTTTGCGTGTCGTCATTACGTGTAAACACACGGACACCGTAAAAGCTCAGTGAGACTAAACTGGCAGGAATATCATTCTCCATGTGACTGACACTTTAATTACACTTAGCATCGACTGCTAACCGAAACTTGCTTTCCATTGCATAAGGAACCGTCAACTTAGCATTGCAGCCCGTCAACACAAAAACCGGCTTGATTACCGACGGACTGATCGCCACTACGATTCACTTTGATCATTAAAATGAGTTTGTCTCGGAAAAAAATAGTTTTTTTACCAACACATCTGAGGTAAATGTTGATGTTTTTCACGATTATGTGTTTGTAAAATCCAGAGAAAAGACTCTATGACTAAAACGACACTGTAAACATCCCAATATGGCCGAACCCATGGATGTTTGACTAGCGGTGATGCTAAACGTAATTAGAGTGCAATTTTACTCAGAGCTTCTTTTTTTTAGTATTTTACCAACACATCTGAGGCAAATGTTGATGTTTTTTTTAATTATCATTTCATTTCCGCTGCCAGGGGTTACATAAAAGTCTTAGCTGCGATGTGTTTTGCCAGCTTATACTTGCTACAGATATTTCCCGAGTTGCCTAGAAAGAAGATTTCACATAAATATTTAAGAAAAACAACCCCTCACTTAATTATCTGTCCCTCATATATCATGCCTTTACTAGTAGCACTGGACATCATATTGAATAAATCATAAATATATGTATAGCTAATATTAATGAGCTAATTTGCACAATGATTTAACTTTTTTTTTTTTTAAGTTTCTAAGATTGCGTGATTCAACAGCCGAGAGAAACCGAGACAAAAAAAATGCTTGAGATATGGTTTCAGTTCTGCTTTTTTTCAGCTTTTTTTTAATACGCTGGAGCCTTTTGATCTTTTCTGGCCCTGATTTGAATATTAGACAGGCAGTGAAACCAGCTCGCGCTCTGACTTCTGAATAATTGCAGCGCGCTCAGGCCGAATCAGACAGAGGCGAGGAGACGGCTTTGATGCGAGACACCTAGTGGACTCTGAGCCTCATTAATATTTATTTAGCATAAAAGTCATATATCTTTTTCTCATTCATACCACAACACTGTGCAATTCTCAGATGTGATTGGTGTTTATTAATTTTGCACCGCAGTACAGCTCTATCATTCACATCACAGGTTTATATTAATGCGCTCATTCTAATAAGTTATGGTTTGATATCGTTGTCGAGTAAGTGTCCCTGAGTAAACGATCTACGTGTTGTATTAGATTCTTATTATTATTTTGTCTACCCAAGTGTTGTCATTTAACAATGATAAATGTATAATTGTTAATATGGGAATAATTGTTTTCTGTACGGAGGCGTTTGTGTAACATTTATGGAAGGAGTCTCCGGTGTCAGCGCGTTGTAACAGTCAGAGGTAAAGCTGTTACACGTTTGTTTCAGAATTGACGCTTGTTGCAGTTTCTCCGGATCCTGCATTTTTTTTTGCTGGTCTCTCGCGTATCTCGATACACACTTCAAATCTGAACTTCACAGAATAATAGGGAAAAAATGACAAGCTACAACGGTACCAAGTCTCCAAAACATTTTATTTGATCATGTAAGAAATTAACACAATGCAACAACATCTTGATTTTTTTTTTTTTAATGGCACACAAGGTGAATTTTTTTACAGGTTTGTCAAAGAAAGCAAAAGACAAGTGGAATGTGTCTTAGCTGGTTTTACTCTACTTAAATTACTGTTAAATTATATTAACTGAACATTTCAACAAATCGTAACATCAAACAACAAGAAAAGAGCAAAGTCCTAGCATGAAGGTGACAATTCGTTTTAAACGTACATGCTTCGTTTGCATAGCTTTAAGGATTGAACAGAAAGAAAGATCATTGCTTTGTATGTAGGCATGTGCCGATAGACGCGCAGCTTTCAACCACCGGACTCAACATCGCGATACTGCGTCGGAAAAAAAGTCGTAGTCACGGCGCTAAAATTTTCGAATTAAATCCTTAAAAGACCACTGTGTTTATGCTAGGATGTTGTCCTGGTCTACCTAGGCAGCCTCCTTCAAATACTCGGAAGTTCGTACGATGATGATATTGCGAGTGCTGAATATTGTGATTTGACTAGTAGCCTTTTGTACGAATGAACATACAATCGATGAGACACAATCGATGAAACGCAATTGCACCTTGCCTTGAGTGCTAATTAATCTTAACCGAGCCTCGAGCCGACGTCAAATGAGAACATCGTCGCTGCGACTCATGCGTCCTCACTTTCATACTTAAAGCGGCTTGAATCACAAAACGTATCAAATAACGTAAAAATGCAGCTGATCGCAAGGAGACTACAATAAACAATAAATCTGGGTGAACCAATCATCTCTTAAGGCTTTAGATGTGTTCTGCGTGACCGGAGCGCCTCTATGCGCTTGCTATGGCTGTATCGCTAAACAGAGCCACTAATAATGTTAGTGTTAAATTAGCAGGTCCTGAACGTTAAATTGTGCCAAAAACCGAAATGACGTCTTGGACGATTAGTACGTTTTATTTAATGTAACAACTCTGCTCATTACAGCTGATGATACTTATTATGTCTAACTAGCAAGATGATTTTTAAGCTAGGCAGTTAGCATGCCAGATATGCTAACGACTGGTTAGCTAATATAATATGGCTCTAGAGTGTGAAGGACAACAGGAACAATACATTGGAGATCCTTAGAGATTTACACTCAATTTCCTTCGCATTGCTTAAATCTTAGCTTTTTCCTGTTAAGTGATTTTTTTATTTAGCATGTTAGCAAAACTTTATCAAGCCAACCAGACAGCATGCTAGCTAGGACAACTGTATAACTGTAGCAGAAATTGAGTGTCAATCTCCAAAGAAAGTGCTTCAGCGTTGAGTTTGTTCCTGTTTTGCTAATTAGCATGGTAAGTAGTTAGCAAGGCAGTCAGATAGCATGCTAGCTGGTCAGCTAGTTATGCAGAAGTTGGTATGACTGTGAAAACCGATGGAATTTGTTTCAACATTGAGTGTGTTCGTGCTAATCGCTCCACACTTAGTAGCTGTGAAAGGAATAACAAGTACTGATGGTATTTCGTTGCTAGATGGTTATCATGCTACGTAGAAGTCAGTATGGCGATGAAAACTGAAAGAAACTTTTTCTAAGAAAGTCACGTCAATGTTGAGCATTTTCCTGATAATTGCTAATGAAAAGGGCACGTTATAAAGACTGAAACACAGGAATTCGCTCAACTTGCGTAGCTTGAGCGTACACAATGCTGTCCTGCTTTTCAACAGCTAGCACAGATGCTAAAACATACACTAACGTGTTCCTTCATTTTTCCCCTTCTAGGTCAGGGCTAAACATGGTAGCTCTTCCTGTTAGCGAAGGGATAGAAATACTCGAACCAGCGAGTCTCGCGTACATCAAACATCTCCATTGGGACGCCTGCACAGAGAATCGAGGATAAGGCAAAAATGGCGGACGCAGTTCAGGAAGTTTTTTTTTTTTGTTTTGTTTTGTTTTTTACCAAGAAACTACAATGATGGGAAAAGTGAGTGAGTTTGTCTGAAAAGTCATCACAGAGAGTTACAACAAATATTTATCTTCGCCTGCAAAGATAATCCACTTACGAAGACCTCAATATAAAATGAAGAAGTGCAAAAAATCATTACAGCGTTTAATAAGGGCGGAGCTAAAGGTAAACCGAACAAATGACTTCACCATAAGTGTGCACGAAGCTGGGTAGCTTGCTAGCAAACAACGTTAGTGTTCTAATAGAAAAATCTTACGTAGTCTAATGCTAGCTAACTGAAACATTTGGCTACTTGTTTGGATTACAGAAGCCTAATGTTAGCTAGCTTGCTGAAGGAATGCATAACGTACACAATATGATAGTTTACCCATCATTGCATTGTAGCCTGCTAGGAAATTTCGCTACAATTTTTAATTGCACAATAAAATAGCTAGCCAAATGTTAGCTTGCTTGCACATAGCACATGGTTTTAATTATGCTAGCAAACGTGATGAATTGCTTGGCTAATGGTTTTAATTTGCCCATTGTCAGCTTCTGTAATTAAAGACATTTAAATCCACTAACCAGCAAGTTAGCTAGATTTGGCTAGCTTTCATTGTGTAACTAAAACTAGTAACCAGGTTTGCTAACAAACACTGTTGAGGTACTTGGCTTACAGTTTTAAATACACTGTAAATTAGCTAGCTAGATTTATCTAGCTATTTAACTGCTGGAGATTTAATCATTTAGGTTAGCTAAACTATTATACTGTGTAATTTGTGCACTGTATCAAGCAATGTTCGCTAATATTTGCTTAGCTAATGTTAATGGTTAACTCTCCAGTGGCTAAATCTACCCAAGTAGTTAGCTTCTGAACATTGTGTTGAGGTGCTTGGCCTATCAACACAATTTGCTATCAGTAGCTAGTTTGTTAGTGGATTTAGGTAGCTGTTTAACATCAGTCCATAAACTTAGCTAAGCTAATGTTAGCACAGTTCTTAGCTAACATTGCTTAACTATTAGATCCTGCAATTATGCACTACTTCAAGCACTCTAGTAGTTATCCATCATTAAATAGCTAGCTAAATCAATAGAACAATTACGTAAGTACCTCAACACTGTGTTAGCCTGCTAACTAGTTAGCTTATTTAGCTAGCTATTTAATGTCTGATAGCTACTACTGAAGAGTTAACAATTAATCGTAGCTAAGCTAAAGTTATTTAAAGTGGCTAAACTAAAGGCTCACTGGCTGATGAAACGTAGCTTAAGCTCCGCCCTTGTTTAGCCAGACAAAATCAAGATGTGTGTGTCAAGATGTAACACGTGTATACACTGATCAGCCATAACATTAAAACCACTGACAGGTGAACTGAATAACACTGATTATCCCGTTATACTGGCACCTGTCAAGGGGTAGAATATAATTATGCAGCTATTGAACAGTTAGCTCTCAAATTTGATGTGTTGGAAGCAGGAAAAATGGGCAAGCGTAAGGATCTGAGTGGCTTTGACAAGGGCCAAATGGTGATGGCTAGACGACTGGGTCAGAGCATCTCCAAAACAGCAGGTCTTGTGGGGTGTT
>CM074948.1:23366673-23382220 GCA_037577455.1 Pangasius macronema | reverse complement strand
GAATACTTGGAATGTTTCCTCCGGTCTTAAGATTTTGTTCAGGAGTGTATTAACCTTTAGAATTAACACGTGAGCCTCAACGCCATCCAAGGTTTGATTGAGAATGAACTTTTTTGGTTAATGGTTTCCTACATTACCCACAATGCCATGCATTGGAATTTAACCCTTGCTCTACCTCTACTTAAAGAGAGCACTGCAGCAGCACTTTAGTCCTTAAAGCCTGTCCAAGTCCCTCATCTCCTCATCTGTACACCCGGCTAAGCAGATCATCTTCCAAAGCCAAAACTATTTTTATGCTAATTCCATTACATATCACTAACTAGCCAAGATCCAACGTATACACTAATTCTACGCTGGATTTCTCATCAATATGATGAGTGTGAGAAAAAAGAAGCTCTTGCTCCCGTATATTTGAGATGGTCGAAATCTGGTCTGCTGTTGGAACTGCGTGAGCAGTGGCAATAACAGTGTCCACCTGTGACATCAGCAAGGCACCAAATTCACGGGAATAACCGTGGACTGACAAGTTAGCATGAGAATCAATGAGCACATCACAAACATTTCAGTATAAACAATTCACTGTTTCTCAGCATACACACAGCAACGTAGAGTCCAGAGAATATAAAAGCGTAAATTCACGTACGCTTTACGATGTGTAGAAAATACGTCACAGCATGGTGGTAGGACTTGATGGCCTCTTCGTAATTCCCAGCCTCGTCCTCCAGTGAGGCTTTAGTGGCAATCGCTATGGCTTTCTGGGAAGGAGAGAGCAGATATCAGAGCAAGGGAGAAGAAATGAAAGCGAAAGAGAAAGAGAGTCAGTTTTCCTGGGATAATCTCCAGATCCACAGCCCTGACCAGGATAAAGTGCTTGAAACAATGTCTACATTATTCCTTACTTGTACCCTTGATAGTGCCACACAAGTGACAAGAATGAATGCAGTATGGTACCTTTATTTATAAAAGTGTGTGTGTGTATGATAGCCTCCAATGGACTGGCATCTCATCCATGGTGTATTTCCGCTTCATGCACAGTATTCCCCGGATAAACTGCATATCCACTGCCACCCTGACCAGGATCAATTGCATCTTCAATCTCATTAATAAAAAGGGTACTAAACTGCACTTCTTCTAGTCACTGAGGTGGTACCTTTTTTTGTACCTTTAATAGGTGTCACAGGTTCACCTGGAAGTGTTCACTTAAAAAAGATTTAAGACACAGAAGTGCGAATAAGTTTTTCACACCAAAGCTTTAAAGGTACTCTCCTTTCTATGTAAATTGCAAAAGCTGTAGGATTAAAAGTACCATCCCTGACCAGAGGAAGGGCACAGATTAGTTTAGTACGCTTTTGTCTGTGGGTAGACTGAGTCCAATCTTTTTTTTTTTAAATGAACATTGCCGTAAAAGAGTTGAAAGTATTTAAAAATGATCCCACTGCACATGTAACTAGAAATGATTTAGAATTTTTTGACTGTTAGTATAACAACACATACTTAAAAACCAAAACTCCTGCACCTCCAGAATATCAGAAATCAGGTGTGTGTGTGTGTGTGGCTTTATATGGTTTAGAAGCTTCACACCTACCTGTAAGTTAGTGGGCTCCATTACACTCCGTGATCATGAGCGACTCTCTGAAAGCATGGTGAAGCAGAAGGTGTGTGAGCTCGTGTGTTTGTGTGCAATCTGACCTGTAACACCCATCAAGCTCGAGAACAATGCGGAAGTCTCTCTCTCTCTCGCTCTCACACACACACACACACACACACCCGGTGAGTAACAAGGTTCAGAAATAACCGCCCAAACCAGTGTCACAGTATTCAGCTGGCTCTCTGCTTCCAAACATGATGTCATTATTCAGTCCTCGTCACTCTCTCACTCAGTCACTATGACATACAGCATTTACATGTACAGTACACTTTGTGTACAAGGTTGTTATTTACATACTATAACACACCTTGGTGGTAATTTGCAGAGCTAGCAGTGGGACAATAAGCCCAGAAGTAAATAACAAGAAGTGTTTTAGTGTTTAAAAAAAAAAAAAAAATCTTTTAATTCAGTCAAGAGCATGTGGAAATCAGGGAGAGCGTCCTCATTTTTAACAAATAATCACTCAATTAACAAAATAAGGAAGTAAATAAAAAATAAAAGTAAGACAAGTAAATACGTAATCAAAAGTTAGGTACAGAAACAAATAACTAAATAAATAAATGATCGTCCAATCACTGATCAGCATTCTTCCCAACAGCCAATCACTGATCACCGCTGTTTGTCCCACCCTCACACTTCTCTGCTCTTCGTTTTCTCTTCTCGCCCATTTTTTTTTTACAAGTACGTAAAGCGAGTTATTCCATCTGTAAACATTTCCTTCATGACTACTCAAGTTTAGTTTGTGGTGCCGTGACCAAAGATCACTTCTTTCCATAAGGAATAAATTATAATCAAATATTGTCTATTCTGATGAAACTCCTGTTTTATATCTCGTTTCTTCATGTTCTCTAATTTGTAATTTGATATGCTAACGATCATGATCCACATCAGTAGATATGAAGACGAGTCTGTGATGTCATCTAGCTATGTTTTGAGCTTGCTTTAGCTACTTTGTTTTGTTTCCCTCTCAAGACAAGTTAAAATGTCGTCAGTGTGAATTACCGATCCGTGATTTCATGACCTCACCCAGCTTATGCTTCATTATGGAAAAATAGATACCACAATTCCACAGATATGGCGGATTAAAATTACAAATTACATGAGATGCAAGTTATACAACTTAATTAGTTAGCAACCCATCTTGCTGCTAACATGTAGGTCAACTGCAGGACATTGGAGAAATTTAGAAAGAAAAAGAAATGAAATACATTGTTTTGAATTTCAGGTAAGAAGTCTTCTGCTGTCTAAACTCCAAAGTGGTTTTGTGGTGTTGTAGCCCATCTGCATCAAGGCTTGTGCATTCTGAAATGCTTTTCTGCTCACCATGTTTGCAAAGAGTGGTTATTCAAGTTACCGTAGCCTCCCTGTCAGCTCAAACCAGTCAGGCTGTCCTCCAATAAGGTGTAACCATGAGAAGAACTGACGCTCACTCTATGTTTTTATTTCTTTCTTTTAAGAAATCTGCTTTCACCGATATCCTAGAAAGTTTCAGTTTTCAGTGATTCAGATGATCAGATGTTTAATCATTTATTCCTGGATCATGTCCTTGAGTATGGCGCCAGCATCGGTTCAGACTCTGCGCACTGCGCAGCCCATAATTCATTCAGACATTCAGACAATAACCATCCACTGATGTAAAATATTTTATTTTTTTCTGTAAATGTTCCTAAATTCAGTTCCTTGAATACCAAACCCTATAATCGCTCTGTGTACTTCAAAAGGCTTCATTTTCCAAAACTGTTGAGACCTACTATACAGCGGAGGGGGGAAAAAAACACCACCGGGAAAAGGTCGACATATTTTACAAGACAAGAAAAATATTCAGGAAACAATTTTTTTTGATACAGCTGTTCAAAATATATACAACTGAGTCTTTCTTGGAAAGGAAAAAAAAAAAAAAAAAAAATCATGCCCTGTACAATTTGGGGTAAAACTTGGTAATTTGTGTACAAGAGAGAAGAAAGAAAGTTTCAAAAACGACTAAGTGTGAAATGTGAACAGGACGAAATATTACTGGCGTGTACCGATAATCGATTATAAATTACATCATGATATTACGTACTGTTACCACGGACACGTCAAAATATTGCCAGGTTCTCTGTGGAGGAGGAAAGAATTCTGTCACCACAAAAATGGCAGATTTTCCGCAAACCATCGACACGCGTCTAATATTGACAAGTCGATAATTCCAAGCGTGATCTGTATGTACAATTTCTTTTTTTTGTTTAAAAAAAAAAAGTCATGATGCCTAAAGATTATTGGATTAAACGTACAAGTTGTGCCTAATCTGTTTTGAAGTTGTGATTATTCTATTACGCAGAACCAGATTTATCATGATCTTTTTTGGTAGCATGTAATTAAAAGGCTAGCTACATAACGACTTCATGACACATGCACAAGTACTGAATAACAGCTGTAGAATAATGTAGGAGTATATACACTGTATGTGTATATAAACAGAAAAATAAATAACAATAAATCGAGTTATTTGACGGAATATAATCTTTCCTGACTGGAAAAAAAAAGGGGAAAAAAAAAATCGCAGAAAATATCCTTCACATTAGTATAGCGCCATTTCATCGTTCATATAAACATTAATAAAATATTAGACTAGTCATATTAGTCATCAGCTAGCTTATTGAAAGGCGGCCGTATTTCCTGGTTGCCTAGAAACGGTTTTCTCATGGCTTTTAAAATATTTAAAAAATATTTTTCCCCGATTCTTGTTATTCCGCTAATGTGTTACGTCATGTGTACGCATATGAGACACGTAAGCGCTACATTATCCTATAAAATGTGCAATTCATGGCTTATGCATGTGTTACGAAGCCCTTACGAAGGTAGCAGTTTGCTTTAGCGTAACACCTAATCAACCCCCAATTCCCCCCCCCACCCAAAAAAAAGAAAGAAAGAAAAGTGGTCAGAATGAATCACGAAATCACTACGATACCATACAGAGAAAATACTTATTGAAATTCCTTTGCAATTCTGTACAGAATAGTCATTTAAAATAACCTCTGAGACGGATAACAGGCGCGTCTGCATTAAATAATTTTTTAAAGAAGGAGGAAAAGAAACAAAACGAAACAAAAACAAAACAAAANAAAAAAACAGAGCACATCTAAAACATCGATATGAATAAGGTAGTATTTGGTCGATCGTCATTCCGATATTTTTCATTTATGTACATTTTATTTACAGATGTAACAGAATCTCTTCATACTGTTCGCAGTTTCTGGTTTGTTTTCTTTTCTTGATTTTTTTTTTTTTTTTTTTTTTAAATCCATCACATCATTAAAAATAGGCGCACTCATTCACTCACACGGTAATAAATACAAAAACACAATTTTTTTTTCCTTACACACACACACACACACACACACACACACACACACACACACAAGAAAAAAAGAGCAAAACAAAACAACCGAGGATTAAAACTGACTCATGGAATCAAGTATTTGTCCTTTTTTTTCGTGAGTTTCGTCTGTTTTCTTCTTCTTTTTAGTGCAAGTTACTTTTTTTTTCCCCTTTGTGGAAGTCCTTACATTCTTCGTTCAGTGATGTTCTACGTTACAGTCGCGGATAGCTCCGCCCACTTTTCCAACCAATAAGGCATAACCGGTACAGTGATCGCTCTCGTCTTTCGCATTTCATTCGCTGGTGAAATTTCCCCCTTTACGCACACGCACGCACGCGCAGGATAAATCGAACCTCCTCCAGAGAACGATGCAAATGGCTCTAACACAAACGTGTGTTTTCCTCTTGATTTCGCACAAAAAGATCCTCCGTCTGTCGCCTCTCGTCGCTCCTGCCTTCAGTCTTCGGTGTCTCGGCACCGCTGAGCTTCAGGAACGACCGGGTCCTTTTCCTGTTGCTGTTTTTTTTAATTTATTTATTTTTTTAAAAAAAGACGTAATCTAGTTCATCCACTTGCGGCAGTTTGCTGCCCCACACAGACACGCGACCTTGCTGTGGTTGTCCACCAGACCCAGTCTGTAATCGTAGCACAGCTAAAAACACAAAATCACAGCACATGGTTAAAGGAAGTGAGATGTAAAGGGTAACACTTACACGACAGAATAAAACTGCCCTAGCCAAATCCAAGAGAAGTGTGTAGAGGCAGGGTAAAAAAGACTCCAGAGCTGATTGCTTGGCACAGAACCACAGGCATTATCGCCACCTTTGCTCGCAGCGCAAAGATTTTCTACCTCGTATTTCGCGAGACTAAACTTTGTCGAGAATTGGTCGCAAAGTGAAAGGGTAGAAATTCCTTTGTGTAAGAATTCATTCACAGCTAACATTAACTGACATTAGCACTGACTCATGCATGTACCTATGTGCTCATTAGCTATGTGCTCATGTTTACGACATTTTAGTTCATTTCCACTAACTGCTTCAGTCTGCGTACGTAAAGCTACGCTGCAGCGACTAATTCCGGCAGTAGTAACCCACACGTGTAAAAAAAAAAAAAAAAAGAGCCCGTTTGTGCAATTTTCATGTTTTACGTTTTGTTAACAAGTGACGTGTTGATAAAAGCAACATAGCTACGTAGATAAAACTGAACACCTTCCTCCGTATTTAAATATCTAAGCAGCCGGGTTCTTTATCGTCTTCATCAAGTGCTGCTTATGAGCTTTTAAACGGTTTGACGTGTCTGGACAGAATCGTTACAAAAATCCCAATGCCAAGTTTTACCGAATTTGATCATTTCCTATAACAGTGTGTCCTGAAGCGTTTTATTCCTATTACACAACAACGATTTGCCAACGATTACAATCTTTTATTAAAGAACGACAGGTCTACTATTTATCTCATTGTATTTACGTTTCGTGTTGTCGAACGTCCGCGAAACAAGTTACTCCCTGTTCGTCCATGAAACAGTCGTTCCTTCACCAGCATCTGTTTTGCTTATTTATTTATTTATTTATTTATTTATTTATTTATTTGAGGACAAATTGCAACCTCTTCCTCCTGAAGATGTCGGAAAACTACCGCTGTTCCAAAGCACACACACTGGAGACTCCTTCCATAAATATTACAACGTCTCCGTATAAAAGCAACACCGTCTTATAAATCACGTCAGAACCTTTCCCACCTTTAAAGTGAAAAACGATCAGAAACTTTTCTTAGGGGAATTCTATTACACCACTCTGTGTTTTTGGGTAAGAGTCTACCAGCGTGGTACATCTTGACTTGGCAATATTTTCCCACGCTTTCTTACAAAAAAACATTCCAGATCCATCAAATAGTGAGGGCATGTGCACAGCCTGCTTCCGGTCACCTCGCAGATCTTTAGTTGGATTCAGGTCTGGGCTGTGGCTTGGTCATTCAGAAACATCGATCTTCTTTCGGTTACGCCATTCCTTTGTAGATTTGGTTGTATGCTTTGGGTTGTTGTTGTGCTGAAAGGTGACATTCCTTTTCATCTCCAGCTTACTAACAGACACCTGAATGTTTTGCACTAAAATCGACTGGTATTTGAAGCTATTCGTGATTCTCTCCACCTTAATAAAAGCCCCAGTTCTGGCTGAAGAAAAGCAGCTCTAAAGCATGATGCTGCCACCACCATGCTTCACCGTGGGTCTGATGTGCTTCTGCTGCTGTGCTTTTTTTATTGCAGCAAACATACCTTGTGGAATTATGGAATTATTATACCTTTTGGAAGTGTCCTCATCAGACCATAACACATTTTGCCTCATGTTTTGGGGTGATTTAGTTGAGTTTGGATGTTTTTTTGTGAGAAACTCACTTCTTTCTCGCCACCCTACCTCATAGCCCAGACATGTGAAGAGATTGTTGTGGCATGCAGAGAGTAATCAGCACTTGTCATATATTCCTGCAGCTCCTTTAAAGTTGCTGTAGGCCTCTTGGCAGCCTCCCTGGTAAGATTTTGTAAATTTCGGAGGGATGTCCTGTTCTTGGTGATGTCACTGTGGTGCTCCATTTTCTCCACTGGAAATGATTGATGATGGCCTTCACGGTGTTCCATGGTACATCTAATGTTTTGGAAATTCTTTTACACTCCTCTCCTGATCAGTATCTTTTGACAGCGGGACCCTGTACAGACTTCGTAAGCTCTTTGCAGACCACGGCTTCAGCAGTCAGAAGAAACCAAGAACATGTCAAGAAAATCCTACAGAAACATCTGGTCTTTATTTTGGGTTAATCAGAATAATTTCACGGATGACAGCTGTGTGATAATTACTTTTGAACATGAGATTTAATGTGATTGGTTCATTCTGAACACAGTCACGTCTCCATTTATTTAATTGGATGTGCACACTTGTGCAACCTGGTTACTGTAGCTTTTTTTGTTTTTGTTTTTTTTCCCCAAAAAATGTTTCTGATTGTTTTTCCACTTAATTTTTATACCCTGCAATTTCACACTGAGGGTGGAAAAAGTTCTGACATGACTGATCTTCATTTCATTATTATTTTTTTTTTTACTTCACAAAAACCTGCCATTTTAACAGGGACTTTTTATATCCACTGTACATGTTTTTATACATTTTGTTAAATAAGAAAACAAGTCCCCGTGAACGAAGTGTTACTGTGGAAATGATAACGTATTAGAACGAGCGCATTAATCCTAAATAAACCTGCGCTACTCTCGGAGCTGCTATTATAATTAATCAACAACCTTCTGAAAAAATCTGAATAGTAAACCAATGCTTGTGTGTAATATCATTATTGTTGTTGTTATTATTATTATTATTGAGCAATCTGCTGGAGAGCATGGTGCACGTGTGTGGGTGTGTTACCTCTTCTCCTTTCTCGATCCTGCGGTTGGAGCTGATGATGATTTTGTAGCCTCGCTCAAAGGTCACGACCTCTGCCACGCAGTTTGGCGAGCAGGAATGATTGATGTACCTACACACACACACACACAATATACTGAGCTCATATTAAATGAAAAACTGAAATTTGCTGTTCGTTTCCTGTAACATTTAATCATTTCTTATATTTTATATCATTGCAGCTGCACACGCGATACCAACATTGTGTCTTCAGTATCATGGTATATCATGTGATATATATATTTTTTTACCTTGCGGGGCTTCCAGAGCAAGTAGCATCGATCACGTAGTCGCTGTCGATGCGAAACATGAACACCGCTCGGTTCTGAGAGACGAAACCAAATCAGGACCACAATCACTTTTGTGTTGCAGCATTAAGTGTGAATCAGCTGAAAATCTGACCAAATCTGAACAATTCAACTATACGCAGTTTATAGGTGTTACAAAGCACCGACACTGGAGACTCCTTCCATAAATGTTTTAAAAAAACTACAGGAAACTTCACCATATCAGTGATTACGCTGATCCGTTTGTGCCTTTCAAGTGCCTGTGAAGGAGCTGTTACTATAGAAACGAAGATGCTCTCATTATGAGCGCATTAATATGAGCCTGCGCTACTGCCAGAGCTGCTGTTATAGAAAATCAGTCAACACTTCCTGACCAATCAGAATCCAGAATTCAACAGCGCAACAATTTTATAATGTAAGTAAATGGAAATAATGTTTTCGAATTAATTTTGTTCTTGTATAACATGTGAGTACGTCCTCTAGATGAAATAATATGACTAAAATGAATTCCGTAATTATTATTATATAGGATACACACCTTGGCCTTGTAGTGCAGCTCCATCCTCATGGCCACTTCGTTACGGAGGATGTTTCCGAGATACTCGATCACCATCGTCTGCTTCTCAATGTCCCGAGCAGCAAAGAGTCCCAGGCCCTGCGCACACACACACGTAATTCATTAATTGATTGATTAATTGATTGATTGTCCCATAGCTTCCACAGTTTTTCTTTTATTTTTGAGAATTTACCACTATCGCTAAACCTCTTTGGGGGAGAAAAAAAAAGCAGATAAAAGTAAAAGCAGATGTTGACCTGGATGCGTGAGTGAGCGAGGTAAACGTTGCTCTTCCACTCGCTGCTCAGTCGCCGGTACTGAGACGACTTGGAGTGAACAAAGTGTTTACTGTGGGATGAGCCAGCCTCCGGAGGAGCGGAGTTCTGGATCGCTAAAGACGTCCGGTTCCACGAGGATAAGATCTCTAACCTGGGTGATGGACGGAGTTTTAGGAGACGTGTTGATCTCACCCAAATCTGTATCGTTTTTTTTTTTTTTTTGGTAACTATGAATCTCGTCTACACACTGACCTTTGACCCTGTGGGTAGCTCCTGAGCTCAGATCGGGCGCTGCCTGTGGGGTTGATGGATAAAGGAAGCTCTAGCATCGGGTTGCGCCCGTAACGGAAACGGTACCTCGAACAAGCCTGCACACCGGGCAGCTACGGCCACAAAACAAACAAACAAACAAACAAAAGAAGCAACGTGAGACCAGAGAAGATGGAAATACTAAATAATAAATAGATCTATTAAATGTAATCATAAAGCTTCTTAAGTAATCTCATTTACCAAATATAGCAAATTGCAATAACAGCCAAACATAAATAAATAAATAAATAAATAAATAAATCCTATATTGAAAATTAAAAATGTTATTTATAATTATTTATATTACTATTTATAAAAACATACAAAAATATTACGCAAATAAATAAAAATAAAACTATATAAAAAATAATACATTTGTTTTTAATTACAAATTATACATTTGTTTACTCAAACAAAATGGATTATTTTAGTCATTAATCAGATAATGAAATAATAACTGTACATATACAGACATCCGTTCAAAAGTTTGCGCCCCCTTTTCTGAATGTCGTATAAACATTCTCTAATACCGTTTATCCTCGATAACTGCCTCCAAATGCCTCTGTTGCACCCTCCACTGTCTTTAAGTCAAAATTTGTTAGCAGATATCCATCAAACTCATTCTATTCCATGTCCATATGTATGCAAGTTAATTATGCAGAATTATAGAACTATTAATCTTAGTAGCATTACTCACTGATTCGGCGATGCGCGTCACTGCGGACACGGTGAGACCGAACAGATCTTCTCCTTTCAGGTAGATCGGGAAAAGACGCAGCATTCCTGTTTCTGCCCTCCGTTCTGCTACAGAGCCCAGGACTTTATCCCACACTCCTACACACACACGCACGCACACACACACACACACACACACACACACACAAACAACAACAACCAGAAGTGTTAAAGTACAAGAAGCAAATCGGTACAAACTATACATGTACTCATTAAAGTCCAGCTGTGAAATTTTAAACCTACGTTAAATAATGAAAGCCCAAACAATGACTGAAGGAGCCTAGAACATTCCTTGTTCTTTATCCTTATAATAATGTCAGGATCCATAAATATGCATGAATACGCAAATTGGAAACACACCCATGCCGTTCATAATAGCTAGCTAACAGCTCAGCAACACAGATCGACACAAGTGGGATTTCACTATGTCACGATTTTTATCCATCACTCATTATTTACCAGCAGCTAACCCGAGATGAAGTGTCGCCATAACAACTACGATTTTGCTATCCATTAACATTGACTACTTTAGCTAGCTAGTTCCCTTAGCACACAGGATTAGTGGATATAAGCTTCCGGGAAGCCAGTCATCATCCTGTAATAATTTGCACATCAGGCATGGTTTAAGGTTGTTTAGACATACATTGCCACGCCCCCAAATACAGTTTCATAAGGAAGTATAGAGAGAGCTTTAAATGGATAGCTGTGAATCTATATATCTCTCTACCATCTATCTCAGACACCACACACACTCTGCACCTTTAGCCGTGGTGTCGGTGAGCAGCAGGTCTTCGTAGCCCTTCTCCAGGACTCGGATGCAGAACTCTGGGCGCCCTTGGCGCTCCTCAACAGTGCATACGTAGCGGCAACGGCGGTGCCCATGCCTCATGCTCCAGTACAGACGGCTAGCCTCATATCCGGGTGGGAAAATGGTGTTGGATGAGTGGAAATGGGGCATTAGGGCAGGTGGAAGCTGCCCCATAGTGTGAAAGAGCAAGCTGCCTACACGAAAGGTATGTCCAAGCTCTGGACGCTGAACAGCAGCTGCCAGCTGCCGTAGTTCGTCACGTTGGACGTAGACACGACGGAAAACAGAAAAACAGCGCAACTGCTGGTCCTCAAGGTGCAGAAGAGCACCAGAACCGGAGATTCTGGGCCGATGCTGGTGGCACAGCATGGTTTTGTCCTTAAAAAAGGTGCATCCAGCCTGCAAAGCGCATGTGAAGTGGTAGACGTTGAGGCATCGGAGTCGGTGGCAACCACTGGTGGCGCCCAGGCGTTGGCAGAAGGCGCAGGAAATGGTTCGACCCCGCTGACGTGCCTGCTCCACATTGATCAGGGCACCTGCTTGGGTTTCGTACACCTCTGAGGACCAGAGGGCACAGTTCAGATGAACCCAAGTGTCCAGGTCCAGGTTGAGGAGACGAGCAGCACCATCTGTCACCCCGTCGCCCTCCTGATGGCAGAAGCAGCAGCGGCGCCGGTCGCGGAGAGACGAGCAAGGACGCAGAGATGAGTTCAGCTGAAGCAGGAGATCCTCCACAGCCTTTTCTGGTGCTGGAGATCCGGGTTTCGGCACCACAATCTGCATTGTCCACTTGCGCCAACGCAGGCCTTTCCAGCGTTTTCCATGGTGCCAAGGCTTCTCCTCTGATTGGTTCTGTGAATGAGGCTTGAGCTTTACGGTTACTTTGAGATTTTGCCCTTCGGGAACACTTGGCTCCAACTTGGGCGGCATTTTTAGAGGCTCGGGTGGAGTAGGAGTGACATGGAGTCCAGGTCGAGAGGGGGAAGGAGGCAAAATCTTGGGCTGAAGCTGGGCCAAACAGTGGACATCTAAAGAAGACATGTTGTTGCTGTACTGGTGCTGTGCTTTGGATGGACTTCCTTTCACAGAAAGGTCTGAAAGCAGGGCCACAGATGCCTGGAGACACAAAGACATCGGTCAATATTTAACATTCTGACAACTTTCTACCTATACCTTCATATCAATTTAACCAAAGTGGGCCTGAATAAGCATCATAACTGTGACTCCCTTCAGCATAATCTGATGATGTGAAATCTAAAAAAAACCTGCTGCTTTTTCTCACTAGCTTCTGAGCTTGGACAAAAACATAACCAGTATTTTTAAACACACTGGTTCAACATACACTTCCTCTGAAAAAAAAAAAAACCCTGGATTAAGCAACTATGGATTTGGCTAAACTTTTGGCTTTAGTCAAGTTTTTTTCTATGTTGAAATAAAAGGTGCTGTGTCTTTCCTAACTTTCATTTCCACTTTCCATGTTGAAATTGAGTTTCACTGGAACAAAATTCATGTAGGAACTAATTCTTATCTGAGGAGACTGATGGGAATTGGTAATTTACAGCATCAGGAGGCAAAGCACCTCTTGACGCAAAGTGGGTGGGTTTTTTATTTTATTCATTCTGTACTGATGTGTTGCTTTACAATGTTTATTAGGAACACAGGTACGGAACAAACCTTGGTGTCACCACTGCCTTTGGATTGTGAAGAGGAGTGCAGTATGAGACAACTATGGCTGCAGAACACCAGATCTCCATCAGAGCTTGGCTGAGAGTCCTGTAGAGCAAACAGAGTGAAGAAATTCATGCCTCAGTTCATGTTTTATAAAGACACCAGTGGTCATACTAGGTGTTATTCTTGAAAAAAAAAAGAAAAAAAAAAAAACTATTCCGTCATGGAATGCAGAAAACATTAAACGTTGAAAAGCAAAACCTTTTAAAATATTTAAAAAAAATAATCAAATGCTGATGTGGCATCAGAAGTTCATGAAATTCCCCAGTGCATTTCACTTTCATCGGTGTGTTGCAGCCGCGCGACACTGAAATGCAATCACTGTCCAATCACAGCCATACTTGGGGGCATGACTGTAAACGGAGAAAGGTCTGAAGGTGTCATTTAAGTGATTATGTTCTTAATAAAACCATGAGTATGGCTTAGGGCTCTGTTAAAAATCAGATGCAGGGATGGAAATGCCAGGAATAACCAGCATATTATATCCAAACTAGCAATTCTTCATTTGTAATTCAGAAGCCTACAGAAGCTGCTAATCACGACAACCAAAGAAAGGGAGGGGAAAAACAAAACAAAACCAAAAAAAAAAAAACAACCTAAAACTCCTACCTGTGCTTTGCTTTGCTGATCTTTGGGTTTCCTCACGCCACCCCCTAGGATGACCACTTTACAATGGCGGCACCACTGTGGCTTTGGGCCCGGGCTGCTCGAACCGTCCCGATACTGCTCTCTGCCTCTCATTGGACCTGTAAGCAGCAAACAGCAATCAGGTGTAAACAGTATGTACAAAGAACACTGACATTATCCAATATTTCTGATCTCGGTATCCCTAGATAATTGTGCATTTCTTATTTGTATGTTACATTACAATTATTCTGTATGAAATAATTTCCTCAGATTGGAGAGTTATGTAACTGATCAGTACATTCCTAGTTGTACCTATCAATCTAAACAGTGAAGGATTCTCAGGCTCAGTGAAGGAGGCATGATTGTGTAGATTTTGCATCTATTCTAGATGGAGCGGATGATTTTTTTTTTTTTTGGTGTGTGTGCGGGGGTGGAGTCGTGTTAATTTCTACTAAAATACAGGATGTTCCCAGCTAATTCAGCACAGCTGGCAACCCTACCCATAACTGTGATCATGCAAACCAGGGAATTTCAAAGCACTAACTAACACTAAATAATTTTAGCTAACCTAGATAACATGATTTCTGTGCTTAAATGCTTCAAGTCACATGTCGAGTCCTTCAATAAAGACAGTGTCTTCACAGCTGGAAGGTATAGTTTGAATTGTACTTTGATGATGTGTCCATTTCCTCCTTTATAGACAAAATAATGCTTTTTTTTCCCAGCAGGCATCATCGAGATAAACAGCCATTTCAACTTGCCTCTAGAGCAGAATGATTAGAGACAGATGTTATTTGTGCATGCACCAAGTGGCGGCTCACTTAAGTCACGACTTGCTAGAGAGAACCAGAACTATAATCAAGCAGCTGTCTATATTGCATTATGTCAAAAGATTCATTTCTTTCGCTGGAAATGAAAAATTTGTATTCCTCACAGTGTTCAACCTGGTTATTGTAATTTTTTTCCCCTGTTTTTCTCTAAAACGTTTCTGATTGTTTCTCACTTAATTTTTATACATTGTAATTTCACACTGAGTGGCTGCAGTTTGTGCTGATTAACGTGACTTCACTTCACAGCACGTGTTGTACTAACTGCACTACGTAAATCAATTTGACTTGATTTTGTGTCAGCCTGGGAACAGAGGTTACAAAATGACCCTCAGGAATATTGGCATCCACACTAAAATTCCCACGGATGCTCCATTTTAATCCGATAGGACACAGTGATTGAGCAAATATCTGACAGTGTGTGACAGATAAACAGACTCGAGCAGGCCAGGATCGTTACTACGTTTCATTAGCTTCCCTAATCATTGAGCCATCAACGACACTCTGTCATCACCTGATCCACACGGGCCGCTCAGACAGAGAAATAACGAGGCGCCCGAGTTAGCAAACATCATTAAAGCGGATAATCATCTGTGTGAATGATGATGGGAAAACAATTAGAGACAGACTGCTGTCCCCCACTGTTTCCCCCCTCCAGTGATTCTAGGAAAAAGGCTCTGAGAGCAACTCGCATCATTTGCTTTCTCAATTGGAAATACTAAAAAAAAAAAAAAAAAAAAAAAAAAAATATTTTCATTTATGAGTTTATTTTCACGATGAGTGTGTGCTCAGGTCTGTCACAAAATACACACACACACACACAAACACACACACACACACACACATTATATATATATATTAGGAAATCATTGATATGATATGATATGACAATATAAATTTGATAAATAATATGGAAGTGAAGTGAAGTGACTTTGTGGTCAAGT
>CM074948.1:23352782-23366102 GCA_037577455.1 Pangasius macronema | reverse complement strand
TTCACTCCCCCCACCTACAATCCCTGCCGGACCCGAGACTCGAACCCACAACCTTCAGGTTCACCTTCGGGTTACAAATCCGACTCTCAGACCATTAGGCCACGACTGCCCCCTATATTGACATATGTGGTGCCTTTTCAAAGCTTTCACTTAGCTTCACCAAATACTACAAGCAACTGTGAACCAATCAACAGAACTCACTTTTATCCAGGTGCTGATTCTGCTGATGTTGCACTCCTGCTTGTGAGTTCATCCGTTCTGCCCCATGAGACTGCACTGGACGCAGCTCAAGGCCTTGCACTAAGGCTTTATGGGTACCCAGACTGCTGTGCGGCCATGGTCCACCACTTACTTCATAACTACTAGGGATCTTCACCCGGATGAGGTTGGCAATGGCTGCTACTACGTCGGTGATGTTCTAAAACGGTAAAAGAATTCACTCAGACACATGAACAGTCTCTTTTTTCATCCTCCCTCCTCTTATCTCCATGCTTCCTCACCTCTGCGGCAGCGGGCTTCAGCGTGATCGCTATGGAGACAAGACCGGGGCCGTTCTGCGGTGTTCCAAATGGAGAGCCAAAGAACATGGATGAGGGCTCGGTTTTAATCTCCCTCAGCTTAGTCTCTGAGCCTAAAGTGAGAAGGTGGAAAAGCATGAAAAAACTGTATAAATGTCTGTTATGTTTGTGTTAAACGTAAAGTGAGATGCGACTACCTTTCCCTCTGGATTTCGGGAACATGGGCATGACTGGAGAGAGTGATGGAGACGGAGGCTCCTGTTTGACCAGAGACAAATCAGGATAGCGGCTGATCTCCATGCCAACCACGCTCTCTGGGGACGAGGAAGGAACAAAACTGTCCGGTGTGTCCCTGTCCTCGCAGTGCTCCTGTCCCCTGCACCAGAGGAAACTGTCTATGAAGGTTTTCAGTCAGTGAAATGCCAGTCTTAATTTTTTTCATGCGTCTGATAGCCCTTTTCCAAAGACAAACTTCTGGTGCCAAATCTGAAATTGTTTCACTTCTACAACTACCGGTTTCAGTTACCAGTTAGGAACGGAGAACGTAATAACTGGGGAATGGCACCATGACAACAATTTGAGCAAATAGCAACTCAGACGAGATTGTCAAATATCGCTGTATAAATCAGTGACCCAAAGAAATAAATGGAATAACAGAATTCCAACAAACTTAGCATCAAAACTGCTGGAATAAATGCCTAAAAATTATAAAAGAAAAAAAACAAAAACAAAATGTATCTGTCAGTTTATATAATCATGGCTTGTGCTATGATATTTAAAGATGTTTCAAAGCTAGATTTCAAATGACTATTCTTATAGCACACATTACGTAACTCCTACATCTAATGAAGTCATTGTTCAGCAAAGACAATTTAAAAAAATTTAAATAATCGTTGGTGCTCTGCATAAGCGCCATGTCCTGGAAAGGGATGATGGCTATGATCAACTGTGAATGCTAACCCATCTCCATTCCTGAATAGTTCCAGGGCTGTCCTAACATCTAATCCCTCGTGGTTTCACACCAATTCACACTTCCAGACTTGTGACCATAAGGAGTTTAAGATAATGTATTTACATTAAATCCAGCCCATGACAAGCAAAACCATGTGACCAGACATACGACTGAAAAAAGAAAAAGGAAAAAAAAAAAAAGTACAAAAAGATTTACCTCAGCTCTTCCTGGTTGTTGTGAGGGGGCGTGGGTAATGAAGCAGGTACGTCTACTGTTTTGGGGCCGTGAGCAAGAGCTCTGGCAAAGAGCTCCTCCTCTGTCTTAAAAGGTACATGCAGCGGTCTTGAAGGCAGCCCTTTGGTCACTATGTAGATGAAAGGCAAAAATATTTTATCCACACATGTTAAAAATTGGTGCATATGAATTCCTAAAGGAGCATGGCCTGAAAATCACTAATCCATTTTAAAGTTTGGTGTTTTCACAGTGTTCAGTGCTGAGCCTCACCATCATGGCCACCCACGACAGCTGCTTTACTGGCCAGTTCCTCTGTGGTGGCAAAGCCGTTGAGCAACTTCTGGCGCGCCACGGGTGGAGGTGTGGGAGGCAGAGATGCCGGAGGGGTTGGAGGGTTACTCAGGTTGTTCTGCTGTTGGAAGACAGAACAAAAAAACACAATGAGACAGACTCAGTTAACTCTAATATATTATAATAATGCTGGTTCTAATCATTGCTTCTCTGACGTACTTTGTAAATGAGCTGGGAGTAATAATCCGACATTCCGTCCAATGAGGCACTTCCAAAAGTGCCCGAAAGACGGCTTTCACCGTCTAGCTGCCCGCTGCCGTAGGGCACGAAATGGGCAAAATTTACACCAACCAGAGGCTCCATCAGGGGCAAGAGAGAAAGCTGCTGCTGCTGCTGATGGCAGATGCAGACAGAAAGAGAGAGAAAAAAGGAAAGAGAAGATGCGAGTGTGAGAAATTAGAAACCGATTAGGAGCCTAGAGAGATGGGCTCTCGAGGTTATATAACAGATTAATTACAGAACAGCCCTGATGTCTTGATATCTACTGACGTGAAAGCTTAAGAAATTGTTTAATGGTCATCATTACAAGTCACTTTGAATGTCATGTGAATGGTACATTGTTAATGTAGAGTTCCCCCTAGTTTAATGGGGAATGGATGGCTTGCCACTTCTTATTGTTTCTCCGCCCACAGCCCTGTGCACTCAGTATATGCCACAGTATCATAGTTTTCGAAAGGTTCTTACAAAATGGGTGTTGCATGAGACATGCACACTGTAATTATAACAAAGATCTTACCAGTCCTTGCTAGGTCTGTAGAAGTATTTGCCACGACAGTATCAGCTAACTAACCAGTCTAACTTAGCTCTAGATTAGTTTTATCAAAAATGCAGTCAAATAAAGATTGGTGTAATTCTAGTGATCACTCAGCAATGATCTGACTGGTCTGGGGGAGACCTGGGACTGCAATACTGGACAATAATAGAGCTACAACAGAGCTAGAGTAGGTAAGAGATATTCCATTTGTCTTACCTGTTTCAGATTGGTCATTACTGGTTCAGTGGAGGGATACATAGCTTGTCTCTCATCCTCCTCCTTCTTCCTCTTTTTGGAGCGAGGGGCTGGACGTTCTCCACTCTTTGGAGCCCGCTTGGTCCTTTGCTTTTTCTTGTCCTCAGACATTAAGGGGCTGCTGAAGTCAGGGTTAAATGAGAGTTGGCTGTCTGAGAAGGTCTGTGCAAAAGACAAATGAAGAACATGTAAATTCGAGAAACTGATGGAATACACTTTAGCCAAGAAGAGTAAGAAAGGCAAGTGAATGCTTACCCCGCTGCTGTCTATGGAGCTCTGTCGCAGAAGAGCCTTGCTATCCATTGAGGGTTCCTCCTCTGATCTCATGCTGTCCTCAGACTTCTGGTGGGGTAATGGGGGCGGAGGTGTCTTCTTGTTCTTCAGGAGATGTTTCAGAAGCTCATTACCACCTTCTCCTTTTGAGCTACCTGCCGGACTTTGGCCTGTGGGATGTGGCGACATGCCTTCCTTGTCCCCTTCCACTTTTACTATGCTCATACCCATGTTCATGTCAGTGCCTTTTGGACCATGGCAGTCACTGGCTTCAATCCTTTCCAATTTGATATTAGTGAGAATCTTGTCCTGTATGTCCTGCTGACCCATGGTTACCTCAGATGCTCCGCAATAGCTACCTTCGGAAAGCTGTCGCTCCAGCTCTGAGTGGTGCTGGCTGTTCTGAGAACCTGGGGTGGAGGAGCCAGGCTGGGAGGTCTCGCACAGCTCCTGCTCTCCGAAGAGCAAGTTATTCCTGGTGGGTGTGGATGAAGTATCTGATACACAAGGAGTCAATGGGGCAGTTAGGTCAGACTGCGGTGTAGATGGTGCCCTTAAAGACTCAGAGTCCTCATCGTTCTTCTTCTTGCGGTTCCGTTTCTTCTTTGCCTTTTCATCTGGGATGATGTTTGAATAAAGCTGAATCAGGGATGGACCAGATCCGGGAAAGTTTGGTGGAAGAGGAGTAGTTGATTCTATGCCAAAAGGATGACCATGACCTGGATTTTGATGTACCATATTTGGTCCAGGGAATCTTGGCGGTCTGGGTTGCCCCTGAACAAAATGAGATCCATGCGGTACTTGGTTATCCGGCCCAAAACCTGGTCTTACTTCCTGAGGAAAGGGGCCATTTCCCATCATGTGTCCAGAAGAAGGGGTTCCAATTCCAGGCTGCATGCCTGATTGCTGGGGAAATCCTGGCCCTTGCATTTGCTGCTGAGTTCTATGTTGTTGCATGAAGTCCTGAGGCAAGTTCTGGTTATAGAAGGGCATCTGGCTGAGGAGGCCTTGCTGCTGTTGCTGCTCAATTTCCATGCGCTGTTTCATGCGCTGTCTCTCCACCTCCTTCATCAGCTGCACCCTCTGCCTCTCCTGCTGCTCCCGAAGCCTCTCCTTTCTCTCTCGTTCCTGGAAACCTTCACTGAATGGATTGGTGTCATCAAAATTCACATGAGGAGACTCACCGACGACTTGCCCCTGACCAGGCCTGGCTAACGTTTGCTGAGAGGCAGGGCCTTGCATCATCTTAGGAGGCATTACACCCGGCATCTGAGGACCAACAGGGCCTGGAGCTCCAGGACGCCAGCCTGGCATGTTGGGAATATTCGCCTGGTTTGGATGCATCTGCATGGGCACGGCTGGGCCCATAACAGGTTGGTTCACAGGTCCAGTTGGCATCATGCCTGGATGACTTTGCATTGGCAACATCCCAGGCATCATCTGAGGCTGCAGGGACCCCTGCTGCTGTTTGACCCTGTACTCTTCTATCAGCTCTGCGTGCTCTTTCTGTTGCTTCCGAATCTAATGTATGGAAGACAAAACACCAATTGCTGAACAACCATACATCTTTTCGTAAAGTACTCCTGATTTAAAAATGAACATGCATCTACATCACCTGTTCAAGCTGTTTCTGCACCACACCCTGCTGCTCTGTGACATGTTTCAGTTGCTCAGCATCTTCCTCAGGAAAGTCCCGTCCAGCTTTCTTAGCTGTTCTCTGCTTAGCCGACAAGGCCTTCTTTGACTTTCTGTGAGCCCCAATCTGGTCCTCAAGAAACTTCTGCTGCATCTGAAGAAGCTTTTGGGTCTCCCGAAGCCAGTCTTCATACTGTATTTTCTGGGCTTCATCTAAGATAGGAAATACAAAAATCAAGCTGAATAAATCTGATTAAACATGTAGTCACTGACAATGCATCATATTTTGAAAAACACTTACTGGTGAATCCTTGACCAAAACTTGGGGGACTGGGTCTTGTCATGTATGGAGCCAGTTTGCCATCCTGAATAAAGGTAGCCACTGTTAGTACAAATTAATTTCTGAATAATTTCGGAAAATGAGAATGAAAATGAATGCTGTACCTGTGCCATTGCCTGCTGTGAAGGAACACATCCATCCGGACCCTGTGGTCCCTGACCTGCTTGAGCTTGAACGAGTGGAAATCTGAATGGAACCCAGACAAGAGTAAAGAATACATAAATATTACACTAGATAGACGGATATTTTAATAGACATCAGTTAATGAGAAAATACTTACTTGTTCATGACCATCTGTGACATTCCCATATTGTTTTGAACCATTACTTTATTGATTCCTTTCAAGGCCACCATCTTTGCTTTCATGATAGGATCAGTAATGGCATCAAAATCTAAAAAAATAAACCCATAATTTTATATAGACAGATTCCAACAATGCACAATGTATGGTAAATAAGCTTGTGTGATATTGATTATTTAGTAGGCTAAGGAGAAATCTTTAGCAACTTTTGTGATAACTTGTGTTAAACTGTTGTATTGAACAGTATTTTAAAAATTCCACTCCCACATTTACCTATATTAGGGAAGAATGAGTCATTGGACCGCTGTCTGATCATAGCCTGCATCTGCTTCTGCTGCTGTTGTTCCTGCCTCTCCTGATCCAGAAGATCTTGCAGCAAGAGTGGCTGCTCCTCCAGTAGCAGCGGTCGATTCTGTTGGCCCTGCTGGGACAACATGGCTTGTTGGGTCTGAGGAAGAATGCCAGGTTGTTCTACTGAAAGCAGAGCATCCTTCTGATCCACTCCAAACACAGAACCTGAGGGCTGATCCTGCATGGAACCTGAATGGACATCTAATGAACACTCGGTTTGAGCCGAAACCATTGATTGGTCTACCACCAGGCCAGAATTCATTCCTTGTACAGATATGGATCCTTGATCCAGCAGAGTCGAATTAAGTGCCTGTTGTAGGCCAGGTTCCTGAAGAGTCACTTGCTGACCACAGTTCTCTTGTTTATGTGGTTTATTATCTGGAGGCACATTGACAAGTAAGCTAGATAGCACAGGAGTAGCATCAGGGTGAACGCCAGGTTTTGGAATGGCATCCGTGCTACCTCTGAAGTCTTCTTGATTAACAACTGGAGTGTTGGTTATTTGATTTTTACAAGAAGGCTCTTGTAATGAATCACTATTGACCTCAGTTTTGATATCTTTTTCTGCTTTTAAAGAAACCTGATTATCTTCTTCTTTGATGTTAGCTAATGACTGTTCAGGTTTTTCCTCAGCTTTTCCTTCTGCAGAGGTGGAATTGGAATGTAAGGGTCCATCATTTGGACTCTCAGGCTTTTTATCGACTTGCTCCTTTTGGAGGTCAGCACTGTCATTGTGGTCATCAATGGGATCATTGAGATCCAAATCCTCACTAAGGTCTAGGTCTGCATCAGTGTAGGCAATTATATCAAATTTTCCGGATGTCAAAAAGATATCCTCTAAGTGCAGGTCATTAGCTTCCAGATCCAGATCTTTTCCATCATCTGCATCAAGATTTAGATTCTCTAAATCCGTATCCACCAAGTCCTTGACCTCCACATCTTCAAGGTCCTTCACAGCTGATTCATCTGCATCAATCTTCTCCTCAGATCCTTCATTTATTGGTAACTCAACCTCACTCGATGGTTCGGAAGATGTTGCAGGAAAATTTGATGGAGCAGTTCCACTGAAAGTCTCATTTGAAGCAGGTTGGCTCATTGACCTCATAATTGGAATTTGCCCAGTTCTTATCGGAACATTGGACTGATGCAAGTTGTCCATACTCATTGTCCCATGCATATCTGTACCTATTCCCTGAGTTTGATTCATACTAGAATCCAAGGGTTTAGGACCCTGATTGTTTGAAAAGCCCATTTCTTGTCCACTCATGAAACCTGGAGGTCGCTGAAGTTGTGAGGGTGACTCCATTCTGTTTCCCTGCATAACAGGAGGTCCAAAGGGAAGCCGGATCCTGCTCTCAGGAGGTCTGTGTCTGAGTTCTATAAAAGGTTGTCCCATGATATTGTGTTGCTGCATATGCATGCCTTGAGGTGGTAAAGGCTGTAGTCCCATTGGCTTGCCTCCTAATGACTTCCCCAGATCTATAGACATGGATCTTCTCATTTGCGGATGACCTTCCATCATTGAATCTTGCATTTGATTCATGGAGGGTCTTAAACCAGGCGCTTGAACACCAGAGGGAAAGCCTAACCTATAATTGGTTAAAAATAAATAAATAATTACATTTTGCATCACTCGCTGTTATATAGTATGTTATACTAACATTCCCATATTTACATTTATGGCATTTGGCAGATGCCCTTATACAGAGCAACTTACATTTATCTAATTTCTTAAAACAACTGAGCAGCTGAGGGTTAAGCTTGGCAGTGCTAGGATTTGAACTCATGATCTGATCAGAAACCCAATGTCTTAACCACTAAGCTACCACCACCATATACCCACCTGGGTCCTGGTTGCCTGAGGTTATTTGTGTCTCCGGGAAACTGGGGTCTTGAAAATTGCCCATCAGGAAAAGAGCCTCGCTGATCTCCTGGATATGGTCCATGAAATCTCTGAGGGCCTCTCACAGCTCCTGGACCAGGATATGGTGGAGGTGGTCGGTTGAACATGTCATTTTGCTGACCTCGGGCATCTTGACTCCACTGTTGCGCATTTCCTGCAGTCATGGGCAGCGGCTGCTCCTGTGGGCTCTTGTCTTGACGAATGGCACTTTTTTGCTGCTGCTGCCTGAGAAGCAGCTCTCGAATACGCTGACGCTATAACCAAAACAGTGTAGAAATTAACAATCTGGAAAGATGACTAAATTAGACACCAAGTAAACACAGAAAATGTTGAGGAAAAAAACTATATTGTCCTTTCATAACAATATAGCTGTTGTATATATCTTTGTGCTAATTACACCAACAAAACTCAGCTAACCAATTTAAAATTCTTCAGATGTGGTATTTGGCATACTGTACCTGTCTCAGCCTTTCCTCAGCTTCTGCAAGAGGAACAGTTTGAACATCAGTGTTCGGTTGTCCAGTTGCTACAGTGCTATGTCCCAACCCTTGTTGCTCCCTGTTTTCTGCAAACTGAGGGTGAGGATTCACGGGTGCCTGTTCAAATGGGTCATGAACTGGAGTCTGGCTTGGCTGACTAGACGGAGACTGAGACATACTGTTTTCATCTGCCAGACCAGGGTGTCGTGGAGTCTGAGACCCTGGAATTGCTGGACTGGCAAATGTATCCTGCATCAAGACCTGAGGTGGTGAAAACGCATCCTGAGTGGACATGGGTCCTGGTCGTATACCCTGTGCTGCACCTCCAGGATGAGGTGTCCTAGGGCCTTGTGCAAATGGATCATGGAGTAATGACTGAGTGACTCCCACTGGCTGGGCATGAGGGTCAGGTCCTATTGGTCGAGCCATTGCAGGGGGATGATTAAATGGGTCTTGATTCCTTTGGAAACTTTGGGGTCTGGGGAACCTTTCTGGTACCCCTGGGTGTGGTGTCCCAGGAGGCTGTGCATAAGGATCCAGTGACATTGGTGACTGCATGCGGTTCTGAGTCTGTGTTTGCTGGGATGGTTGGTTCATCATGACAGGATGAGATGTGGCAGATTGGCGAGAGTAAGGTTCAGGGTCATGTGGTCTAGGAGTTCCTGGCATTCGAGCATATGGATTAGAATATGGGGACTGGGCAAAAGGATCACAATGAGAGAAATCTGGTCTAGAGGTAGAGGGGGTACGTGCATATGGATTTCCAGTGGACTGATGTGCCATTGGCCCAGGTTGTGTAAAAGGGTGAGGCTGAGGTTGCCGTGTAACTCTCGCTTGATTCTCAAAGCCTTCATTCATCGCAGGATGCGGAGTAAGTGGAGGATGTGCATACGGGTCATTCTGTTGACCCTGCACAAAAGCTTCTGCGGGTCGAGAGAGTATCATTGGTCTTTCAAAGGGATCCCCACTTGGTCTTCTTGAGTGCATGGCTGCATTTGACTCCTGAGGCTGAGGTGGTGGCATGGGTGTTTTGAAGGGCTGGACAGACCCAGATTCATTACTTCCTGGGATGGGAGCAAGTAGAGGGCGGGCATAGGGATCTGAAAGTATCATCTTGTTATGAGGCATTCGTGGGTATGCTTCCTTTCTCACAGCTCCCCTAGAGAATGGATCATGTCCTGGAGAACCAATTATGTGCCTCCCTTCAATGGGCTGACCTACCCTGGGTGGGCACATAGGCTTGAGAAAGGGGTCTGTTGGACCTGCAGGTCTTGGTGTGTCTGGAGGCTTAGCATATGGATCAACATTAAAGCCTGTTGGTGAACCGACAGATTCGTGAACTGATGAAGGCTTCCCACGGTCCTCTGAGAGACTCCTGGGTGATTTTCCAGATTCAGAGTTCCGACGGACGGGACCAGGGCCACTTGGTGGCGGTCTTGGTGTGCCCACCATTTTGGCATAAGGATCCCAGGGTGATGATGGCCTAGAACCTGAAGAGCCTGGAGAGAACATCTGAGGGGACTGTGGCTGAGATCCTGAAGATGGGGGTGGAGGGTGTGGACGTAAAAAGACATCATCTGGGGAACCCGCCGTGGGAGTTCCTGGGAGTTGTGGTTTAGAGAACCCATTCTTGGAGGTGGGCTGCATAGGAGACATGTTCCCATTGCTAGACTGTGATGAAGCAGGACTCTGGAGGCTACTAGAGCCATCAAGATCAGATTGACTGCCCTTGAGGTGCTGCTGTTGCTGCTGCTGTTGTTGCTGCTGTTGAAGCTGCTCGTTCTTTACCTGTTCAAGTTTTTGAGTAGCTTCAATCTTGGCTTGTTGCTTACTTTTCTGTCTCATTTGCTGCAATAAAACAAAACATTTGCTAAATATAGGCAAAATAATTTGTGAAGTCTGCTATAATTTTAGCAGACTACTAAAGACATTGTTCTGAAAAGCATTGCAACTATGGACAAAAGACGTAATTTTCAAGTCATTTTCTAATGGTACATTATTTTATAAAAAATTCTATCGCATCTATTTAGTGCTTAGCAATCAGAATCACACATGTAATTAACTTTGTTCCTCTAGGCTCTCCTAGGCCACTAAAGTGAAAACTTCCAATTAAACAGTGCAACACTGTACATCTTTTCATGTGGATGAGAAATAATAAATGGTTCTTTCAGTCATAAAAAGTACACTTAATCCATAGGAAACACAAGAACAGCTGAATTTCAATGCAATTAACTGAAATCTTTACAGCAAAGTGAGTTTCCATGACTGTTAATCTACAACAGCTGTAGAAAGCAATCAACCACACAGTATGCTTTTTCCCCCCCACTTGCTGCTGTTCAGCAGATTGGGGTTGATGAGACGATAATAAGGACATAATGGTAATGGAGTGATAAAAATACAAGCTTTAAGTGAAATGGATTTTCCAGGCTTCATGCCTTTCGTGGGACTGACTGAGCAAAAACAAAAATGATTGCCTATGCTTACTGAACAAGAGAAATAAAAGGGACTAGGAGACAAGGACTTATCAGTAATTATTGATAAAGAGACAAGTATTTCCAACAAACTGACATATTTCAAAATTAATTTTCAATCTGATGTTTTAATATTTAATAACTAGTGAAAAACATTCAGAAATGTAACTTTTTGTTACACTGGCCATTTCCAAGAAATATATAAACATGGAAAAATGTCACATTCTTTGGAGTTCATGGAGTTCCATTGGCTTGTCAAGAGTGCTTTCAGAAAAAGTGCTGGTTGGAGAACCTTTTCGTGCCAATTTTGTGGGGGGGAAAAAAAGGAAAAAAAAAACAAAAAAAAACCAAAAAAAAAACTCACCAGTACTCTCTAGTATTGGCTAACTAACTAGCCTAGCTTGCTCTCTTTAGGGAGGAAGAGGTTGCTTGCCTTCACTATAGCTTTGGAGGCAGAAACTTCAGAGATTTTGAGCTGCTTATATAACTTGGCTCTATGCAGCCACATTTATAATGAGACTTCACATCACGTACCAGTGAACATCTCAGAAATACAGACGTAGTTATTCTTAGTTACACTGCAACATGGGAATGACTGTTGAAAATGTGGTCAATCTCATTTTTTTCACCAGCACTTTGTCCTCCATGTTTTATTTTCGCAATGGCCCCTTGAGATGTGACCTGATTAGTCAGGAGGTAAATAAGCATTTGACATCACTTGGAACATTTTCTGAGACATTGAACTTTTTTCAACTTTTTTGAAGCACCCTGCTGTGACAAAAATAACGTGGCACTTAGCTGCACTTTTAAAAAATGGCCACATTCCACCTGCCTTGCAGCCTTTTTTTCCTGTAGGATTACACTTCAAACATGAGCTTTCATTAGTGGAAAAACAGCTAGAGTGAAAGCAGACTAACAGTATTTTAACCCGAGTACGTTTTAGGCTGGTCGTAGCGACTTGTTGTGTGTCAAATATTTGATTGTTTTGACCGAACTCTAGGCATAGCTTATAATCTTTTTTTCTATTTTTCTATTTATTTATTTATTTATTATTTTTTAAAAGAACAGCCTTGGCTATACAGATAAGGGAAAAATGGGTTGAAAAACAAATTTGTTTCGCTGCTTACTAGGGAAGCAGATGAATGTTTGTGCAGTTCAGTAACAAGCTGAGTAATGTGGGTTTCTCAAATTGCTTTTAATGTGTGCTGCTAAATTTTTGCCCAGCAAGGCTTTACCTGTCTCAGCTTCCATTCCTGTTCCTGTTCGGATTCCTTGTGCTTTAGAGGATCCTTGAACAGAAGCTCAGGGTCCAGAGGAGGAATAGCAGGATCAAACACTTCCAAAGGCTGTGAGGTCTGTGGCTGTTGCTGCCTCTTAATCGTCTCGTTAGACATTTGTACTTTGTTGATGCGTAGTGCTGCTCTGTTATCCCGGGCTTTTTGCTGTAAACGGCACATATCCGGTCGATTGATTAACATTTTGCGTGTTAGTGGAGCCAATGGAAATAATCCTCAAATGGACAACGAATAACATGGCCATTATTCCATTATTAAAGAGAGACTATAACTGCAGAAAGGTTATACCACATATGGAGCTCTGTCTTGAGAACTTGCTTTCCTCCACAGCTTGGCGATTTGTTTCACTCGTGTTTGCCAGTCTGCAAAATAAATTTCAACAATCTTAGAAAATAAAACAGCATTTGGCTGAACTGATTTCTTAAACGGATAAGCCACACCCACCTGGGTATTCCTCTTTGAGGTTGGGGAAGTTGACGTTCGTGTAGAGGACAGGGGCCACAGTAGCGAGTTCTCCCAGTGTCTCCTCTTTCTCCCATTTCAGCATGCTCTTCTGAGCCGTGGATAAGGAATCCGTCTCTCCCTCAGCTGCAGGAGATGGAGCAGGAGCAGGACTCGGACCTGGACCAGTGGCTGACCATGGACCTGCTGCATCCCGCGACATTGGACCAAACTTCCTGTCCCTGTTCAACACACACAATCTCATAGCGTCACATACAGACATCGACAGCGAGGTTCAAAAATTTGAGCTCTCTTCTAAAAGGTAGTGGATGTCAGCCATTTTGTTGTGAAGTCATGATCAGAACGGGCATTAGCCCAAAAACTTGACCTGTGTTCAACACATAGGTATCAAATTTTAGATGGCCCTTTAACGATTTCCTTAAATGTTAAACCCAGCAGCATTCCTCATGTCCATGCTCACCTCAGATTGTCAGAAAAAGGCATGCGCTGCATGGGAGGGAAGTTCTGCCCCACGTCCGTTCCGGGAGGCATCTGTGATGGAGGGAACTGCTGACTGGGGCTCATCAGTCCATTTATCACTGGCATTCTGGGAAACATTCCTAGAGAGGGCAAACAAAATTGCACAGTACGATACATTACTATGTGCTGCTTACGGTTAAATTTGGAGTATCCTCCAAATTAATGAACCTCCCAGACTATCCTTGTTAAAAAGTAGTTCTCAATATATATATATCTATATATTTATA
>CM074948.1:23321128-23342178 GCA_037577455.1 Pangasius macronema | reverse complement strand
TCGGTGTATATATCAGTCTCTGGAGCCTCAGATTCAAACAATTTCTTTTTCTTTGCACCTCATGTGTGTGATTCTGGGCCAGTGATTACGCACGAAAACATACTTTAGTAGGTTTGTTATGTATAGAAACTAATTTCTGGGTGTGTGTGTGTGTCATTCTTTCCCTGTCGCTTGCAATCTTGAAGTCTCCAAGGGTTGCCAGATATCTTCATCCAATTCCCACAGTTGTTCTTGCTGGAAATGGATAAAAAATTTTTTTAAAAAGCACCACACACCTCCTTTTCATGAGTAATAATGACCATTTTAGGATTTGTCAAGACTGTTTAAATCATCCACATGCTTTTTCGCTTGCTTTAGTAGAACATGTGACAGTTTTGTACACAGCAGCTAGTAATCAGCATGAGGAAAAATCATTACAGACACATTTAAAGCCGGCTTCACCGTCACGAAAGAATTCTTTGGTTGTGTTAAGATCAGTGGACTTACAGCAGCACGTACTTTGATGCAAAGCCTACTGAAAGCCACTGCGAACAAAGATGGCTGTCGACAAAGTTCTTCATCGTACAATCTGACATGGAGAACGCACATTATCGCACATAGTCTGTTACACTATTTATTGGGATCTCATACAGTGTGACGAGCAATAATCTCACACCTCGTGATTGTTACATTCTGATAAGATGGCCTGATGACTAGCCTTGTGTGTTCAGCCAGTCGGTGTTCAGCTTCACGCATGATGAGTCACACCATTAACATCAGCTGCACCCAAGTTTGTTTCTGCCAAGGCTGATATACATGTGTTATTGACTCGTTTTAGATCGTTGGTCAAACATTTAAACAACTGCAGGCTTGTGTTGGGAAATAATGCATGCAATTTCTGAGGATCAGTGATTATTGAATTTGTAAAATTGTTTTTTTTTTTTTTTGCAAAAAACGAGAGGATTCTTTTGTTTTTGGAAGATGGATATGATTGCACACCAAATCATCTGCTTTTTTTTTTAAACAAATAAAATTAGTCCATTTTGGTGTGCAAAATTAATTAATAAATTTATTTATTTTTATTTTTAATTTATTTATTAATTTATTTTATTAAGGGAAAGTTCAGTTAGAGTACTAGTTAACTAATCAGACCCTACTTTTTTTTTAAATCTTACTCAGTTTTATTATAATACTACTACTACTAACAATAATAATAGTACAGATACATCTTAGAGCATAAATCCATGTAATAATAATCATATTTCAACAAAGAAAAAATCTATTTAAAAACAGTTCCAATAAAACTAAAAGATTTTTTTTTAAATGTAGAATTTTACAGAATCATAAACTAACAACTTTGACATAAAGACCAGTCATTTTATCTGATTAATGATTTTTATTCTTTACCATAATTATAATTGTTTGTGTTTAAATATATATATATATATATATATGGATATAAAGCCTTTTTTTAAACATCCATCAAATCAACGCTTCATCTAAGAACAACAAACCTTACATTTTAACTTCTACATTTTACAGTTTAACATTTAATTTAGCGTTTCCTGTGTCTTTGACATATTTATCGTATTTTCAGATTCCTCCAGTTCTCATTAATCATCACTTTATCTCTGTATCTTTCTCATAAATCTGCTTGTTGTTATTAAAAAAAAAATCCCTGCTCCAGCTTGAGACTCAGCTCCAAAAAGGTGTGCCCAGGTGGGCGGGGCGTGTGTCGTGACGTCAGGTCATTTATCCGCACACGTGACGGAAGTGACAGTAGGCGGAAGTGACATTCGACATTTTTAACGCGGAAGTTTTCTCCTCCATTATCCAGCAGGATTAAAATAGCAACGCACAAAATAAAAAAGCGCTTCGTGATATCGATTATTTGTATGATTTGGGAAACATCGTAGTACTTTCTTTTTTTTAAATATCAGCGGAAAAAACACGCCGTGTTTTAGTAAAATCGCGATATTTTCCCAGCCCCTATGGCTGCCAACAACAACTTGCAGGTAAGTTGACATACACGTTAGCTTATAGCTGACTAGCCCGGTTAGCTAGCGAAATAATTCGCTGGAAAACACATAGTAAGAGATTTAATAACCGTTATGAGTGAATAAGCGGAGTTGAGTTGTGTTTGTCTGCGCTAAAGTTCGCTGTTAAACCATAACAAAGTCTCAGCCCTGAGTTTTGGTTTGAATCCCAAACGCCTCCCTATGGGACGTTGTAGTGCACTAGGTGGGGTGTAGAAGCTATTGTGTAGTAGATGACCTATATAGGGCGTAGGGAGGCATTTGGGATTCAGCCTTCAGGAAACGTCATCCATCGGTGGCCTAGCTTAGCTTTGTTTGTTTGTAGTTGCTGTCTGTTGATGGCAAACGCTCGTCGAATGGATTGTGACCTTTTTCTTTGTAAAAATAAGTTATTATTTGTATATATTAAACGTATTCGTTTAGGAGTTGTACGTCTTTAAGTTGTAGTAGTTTGTTAAACAGGAACTAGCGAGCTAGCCCGTTTTAGCCTAACAACTTGACTTAACTATTAACTAGCAGCGATCATCGGGGTCCAAGCACTGATTTAGCAAGTAACCAGATCTGAATTTAAGATCTGCTCTCTAGTTTGTGTCCACAATTCCCGAAATATCCCATTCCTTCAGCATATAGCATGGGGGGGGAGGTTCCTGAATTATTGCTATTAAATAAAAATATAGTGATGTGTTTATAGGAATAAAACAGCGTTGTGCTGTTATAGGAAAACAATCAACGACAGGGTGGTGTGAGGAAGTGGAGTTACTGTTAGAACCATGAAGCTGATTATTTTGCTGATTACTTATCAAAACTTAGGTACAGCTTTACCTCAGACTGACACTGGAGACTCCTTACAAAACTGTTACATAAACATCTGTTTACTATTTATCGTGTCAGTGATTACACGCGTTTGTGGTGCGTTCTCGATACGATTTCTTATGAATGAGCTGTTACTATAGAAACAATAACATATTAGAACAAGCGTATTAATATAAACCTGTGATTTGCAGCTGCACTACTGTCATATCCACTGAAAGTTCAACACCACCTTCTGACCAATCACAATCCAGAATCTCAATACAGACTCTGCATCATTTAGGCATTGATCAGTCTGCATCCATTGCTTGCCAAAATTGGTTTACGGTTTCTGCTCCACAAGTAGTGTGAAGAAGAAGAATTAGGACTGCACATCTGTTAGCGTATCAGTGCTAGCATATTTCTCAGCTGTTCTCGGACTGCACATTAGCTACACTTACTTGACTACGTTTTTGTTTACATCGTGTAGTAACCTGCTTGAGACATCTGCTGTAAAAAACACTAACACATAGGCATAGTAGGCCAATGCAGAAATTATGTCCAGCACTTGGTTTGTTTTCATTTATTTAAATCCTCCTCTTTGCCTTGTCTAGTAGATGCACGACATTGCAGCAATTTTGAGTGCATCCAGGTGAATTTTGCATAATTTTATAAGTGTGAGCCAATAGAAAACGGAAAAGGCGGGGCTGTGGAACTGCTAATCATTAAGTAGAGCCAAGTCCAGACACCTGCTGTTTCTGTGATTTCCTAAAAAATTGTAAAGGCTATAATTCCTCCAACAAAATAGGAATCATTGTAGTATGGTATTAAATAAATTATTTAAAAAAATAAATTAATCTGACATGTGGCAGTTGGGATATTTTACACTTTTTTTTTAAACAAGCAGATCAGTAATAAACCAGTTACTGTTAGACTTCTGATAAAACCTGAACCTGTCGCTTTCTTTTCTTCTGGAACTTAACCGGTTATATTTTGATTTTGCAGAAAGCTATAGATCTGGCCAGTAAGGCGGCGCAGGAGGACAAGGCGCAGAATTACGAGGAGGCACTGAGGCTGTACCAGCACGCAGTTCAGTACTTCCTACACGTCATCAAATGTAGGTCTGATGTTCTAGGAGTGTCAAACTCCTGTCTTTGTGGTATAGGTTTGTAAAGTTCCTGTTCAGCAATCATGGGATCTGAACTCACAGCCCGTGTGTGTGTGTGTGTGTGTGTGTGTGTGTGTGTGTGTGTGTAATGGTGAGATTAGATGAAGCTCAGGGGGACAAAGCCAAACAGAGCATCAGAGCCAAGTGTGCAGAGTACCTGGACCGAGCAGAGAAGCTGAAAGAGTATCTGAAGAAGAAAGAGAAAGCGCCGGCTAAACCCGTCAAGGAGTCTCAGTCCGATGAAAAAGGGTGTGTGCGTGCGGCATGCTCACGTATCGGTCCGATTTCAAATCATTAGCATGGTCACAAGTGTGTGATATATATTTTCCCTTTTTTTTCCTCCAGAAACGACAGTGATGAGGGAGAAGATCCCGAGAAGAAGAAATTCCAGAACCAACTTTCAGGTTTGCTGTTTACGCACTCCTCCTTGGTGGAAGTGGGGAAATGACAGTGGATAGATTATTTCATATTGATTTATTATCTTGACAGATGGATAGACCAGTCTGTAAAGTTACAGATACATGAATGGTTAAATAGAAGATGTGCAGATGAATAGGCAGCCAGAGAAAACAGAACAGAATGGATAAATGAATAGCCAGGTGGATGGATGGATGGATGAATTGATCAATCAACAGGTGTACACATAGACAGGCTGATGGATAAATGGATCAATGTATATAGTTAAAAAGATCGATGATGGGTAGATGGATAAATGAATTACTATAGTAGTACATGAACAGATGGATTGATGGATGTGTGGACAGATGATGAACTGACTGACTGACTGATAGAGGGAGGCTAGATCATTAAACTGAATGATGGATGGAATAGGTGCATAAACAGATGATGGCAACAAGCAGCTGGACAGATGGGTAGATGGATGGATGAATGGATGGATGGACAGGTAGCTGAATGAACAGACAGATGGGTAGCAGGGTGGAGAGGAAGGACAGGTGGACAGGTAGCCAGATGAATGGATAGGCAGCAGGAAGGATGGGTGGACAGGTAACATGGCACTAATGGAGTGTGTTTGTGTGTAGGGGCCATCGTCATGGAGAAACCAAATATCCAGTGGAACGATGTCGCCGGACTGGAAGGAGCCAAAGAGGCCCTGAAGGAAGCCGTTATTCTGCCTATTAAATTCCCACACCTCTTCACGGGTCAGTGTTTTTTTCATTACAATTACCTGCAACACCACAGGAAGTTGACTGTCAGTATTATCAGCTGATTTGCCTGATTAAAAGACACATTAGAGAGAAAAATGCGTAACAGGGGTTCTCTCCTCTCTCAGGCAAGCGCACTCCATGGAGGGGGATCCTACTCTTCGGTCCTCCTGGAACAGGAAAGTCGTACCTGGCCAAGGCCGTGGCCACCGAGGCCAACAACTCCACCTTCTTCTCCATCTCCTCCTCAGACCTGGTGTCCAAGTGGCTGGGAGAAAGTGAGAAGTGAGTTCTCTAAATGCTGAGCTGTGACGAACAACTCATGAAATAAAGCATCTCAAGACTTCTTTATAGTGTAGCTGTAATGTGAGGCACTGAGGCCACGCCTCCTTTACTGAGACTGACAGGCACCGAAGCCACGCCTCCTTCACTGAGACTAAGACTACAGCGCCATTTTGTCATAAATGTGTTAAAGAACACCTGAATAGAAACATTAGAACTGACAGATGCAGGAAGTGAAACTGGATGCTTCAGTAATCATCACACACCGTTGTCCCGACAACCAAAACCAGAAATAATGGCTACCGCTACTGCTTTTTATCCAGTTTGAGTCAAACGGTGTTGTTAATGTTTGTTTTAAATGCTACCGTGATTCCCCTCATTCCTCGCTGCCTTTCCTTCAGGCTGGTGAAGAATCTGTTCGAGCTGGCCAGAGAACACAGTCCGTCCATCATCTTCATCGACGAGATCGACTCTCTGTGCGGCTCCAGGAGCGAGAATGAGAGTGAGGCGGCTCGCAGGATCAAGACCGAGTTCCTGGTGCAGATGCAGGGTGAGAAACGCCTTCGTTGCAACTTCTGGAAGAAATAAACAAACGAAAACAATCGCACCAAATGATCATTAACCGAAACCAGGCAACAGTTTTAGATAGTTTCCTTTGGAGGATCAGAATGTTCATGTCATCCCTGTAAATAGACAGATTTGGGTCATTTTTCTCTTCTAGTTTTCTTCGGTCTTTACTTTGGAGGGTGCAAAAATTGGTCTTGGTTATGGGTTACCTTTAACTGTAAAAAAATAAAATAAAATAAAATTACGCAAACAGTATATTTTAAAAATTATGCATGTTATTTATTAGATATGTCAATATAAAACCGATAAATAACTTGGGACTCTCTTATATATATATAAAAAAAATTAAAGACTTGAATCTAATTTCTGTATTTAATTAGACTTCAGTTGTCCTTATTTATAGGAATGATAACTTTGTAACTTTGTTAACAGTGAATTCCACCACTGTAATAAAAGACCGTGTTTGTGTTGTAAAAATGCTGTTTCAGGGAATTTTGGGAGGATTTGTTTGTGCAGGTTGAAAAGTAAGCTGGCATAACGTTGCTATCGATGGCACAAGTGTAGAACCAACAAAATAATTTAAAAAAAAATTATTATTATTATTTTTTTTACTCTGTGACTGATGCGGTTCTTGTAACCAATTGGCAACAAATAGCATCTCTAGCCCTGTCCTAAAGTATTAATTTATTCCTTTTTGTGGAACCTTTTGATACTGGACAATTGAAATGGGGGAAAAATTGGGAAAAGACAGTATTTATTTTTTTTTGTGAAGAACTAGAAAGAGTCCACAACCCTTACTGTTGTTCCCTTAGGACCACGAACCTCGTTGGTTGTACCCGTGGACACTCGACTCTGCCATCAGGAGACGGTGAGCAAATCGATTCTGATTTAATGTATTTCATTACATAAAGGCTATAGTGCTCAGAGCAGAGCAGAATAACACCTTCCGAGGTGTATCCATAGCGACAATCCATAGCGAGAGGGAGGAGTCAGAAGGTTAAATAAATAAAAGCATAGCAAGATGCCATTTCAGGACATATAAGAAGCCTCTGTTTGGTACGCCCTCAAAAAACTCGCCGTCTTTATGGCCTTCGCCTTCAGTTTTTCCAGATTTTTCTGATGCTCGTCACGTCGTACGTATTGTCTAAGTGATCATCAGCACAACTAGTAACAATGACTTGTGTAGTAGGAAGTGAATGACGTGTGCTCTTTTCAGGTTGCACAGAACAGGTTTTTCACCTCCTCATGACTCACTGAAGACAGAAGCACAAACGGGGACTGCTTATATCTGCAATTAAACACCTGTGTCATGCTTTGAAATCAGAGAACGCTTTTTTTTTTGCCAATCTGTACACAACACTGTTAGGAGCATACACGTTACAGTTTACCAAATGATAACAGCACTACTTAAAACATATATCCTGATGCTAATGTGTCATAGAATATATGAAAAGAGTAAAATAAGATGCCAAGCTGTTATTATATACAGTGGAGTCGCTTCTGTGTGGTTTGGGATGCGCCCTGTTTCAGATTACTTTCAGATTATTTCATGTAAAATGAAATGATTTTCTCAGCTATACATAATTCACTTAGAATAAAACAATATTCTTTAACAGTAGTGAGCCTCTGAGTAAAGATTTGAGTTATGTAAGTCTGTAGATAGTTGCTCGCTGTGAATAAAATGCCTTTGAACAAAAAAAGTTCCCATCGTGCGTTACAGCGCTGTTGGGAAAATGACGAGGAATTCTGTTCGGCAGCTTGATGGCTTCTCATCCTGTCAAAGGATGAGCAATCTGATGATGGACAGGAGCATGAATCAGGAGCATCATCAATGGCTTATGCTTAAATGATAAAGATTATTTGTGTGTGTGTGTGTGGGTAGATTTGAGAAGCGTATCTACATCCCCCTGCCGGAGGAACACGCCCGCTCCTTCATGTTTAAGCTGCACCTGGGCACCACGCCCAACAGCCTGAGCGACGCTGACTACGTCACGCTGGGCAAGAAGACCGAGGGCTACTCGGGCGCCGACATCAGCATCATAGTGCGCGACGCTCTCATGCAGCCCGTCAGGAAAGTGCAATCCGCTACACACTTCAAAAGGGTACGAATCCCTGAATCAGCACACCTGGGACTTGTTCTTGCTTGTTACATGGTTTACAGAAGTAACCAGAGTGGGTTGTTGATTTTACATGATGCTGGATTGCGCGTGTGTAATTATACCACAGCGCTGTTGAATTCTTGACTAAATTGAGTAACTTTTTTTTTTCCCCCCACACACATTTTTAAAGGTACGAGGACCGTCCAGAGACAATCCCAACATGATCCTGGATGACCTTCTGACCCCATGCTCTCCTGGAGATCCTCAGGCCGTCGAGATGACATGGATGGAGGTTCCTGGAGATAAACTCCTGGAGCCTGTGGTTAGCATGGTGAGCTGTTCGAGAATCCTCATCTTCCACAATGGTTTCCATCGCTCATTAGTCTGTATCAACACTGACCCTAGATCAGTATTTATATTCCTGCGCTCATTAGTCTGTAGAGCACCAAAACTGACCCTAGATCAGTATTTATATTCCTGCGCTCATTAGTCTGTATCAACACTGACCCTAGATCAGTATTTATATTCCTGTTCTCATTCTAATTAGTCTATCGAGCACCAAAAGTGACCCTTGATCAGCAGTTATATTCCTGCACTTCTTCTCATTACTCTATAAACTGCCAAAACTGTCCACAGACCAGCATTTATCGTCCTGCCTACATTAATTTATATTGTGACTAAACTAATCCCAGAGGAGTGGTTTATACTCCTGCTTTCATTAGTTCATCAAAAAACTCTCTTTGTTGCATATGTTCGCAGGCGGACATGATGCGATCGCTGGCCAACACGAAGCCCACCGTGAACGAGCAGGATCTGGAGAAGCTGAAGAAATTCACAGAGGATTTTGGCCAGGAGGGTTGAGGGAGGAACCAAAGCAGCAGGGTCCAGGATTTGTAAAGTCTTCTCCTCATCTACTCTTCCCTCTTTTCTTCCTGGACTTCCTGTTGGACTGGCGAGTGGAAGGACAGCTCAGTAAAGGCCAGTCTAGAGCCTACATGGGACCGGATTTACATTTATGCGTTTCATTTTCTAATATTAGTTATTTTGGGTTTTTAAAAACATTCTCAGTTTATTTGGATTCACTATGTCACCAGTGGTTAAATTGTAAAAATTTCTGTCAGATAACGAGCACTAATTTGAATTGGGCATTGGGCTGATGTTCAGAATTTTCCCATCATGATAATCTCCAAACTTTATATCGTGGTTTACAATATTATCAACTGGCTATATGCTTACAGGCACGGAGGACACTATCTAGGCAGCACAAAGGTAGTAGCAATGTTGTGCATGCTGAATATCACAATATATCACATTTCTGAGTATCGGCACACGCCTCAGTCTGAGAAGTGAGTAATGATGAGTCAATTTGTGGGCTGTGTTCCAATTCTTACGTGATGAAGCTTTAAAATCTGGCCATAGAGCTCCCCTTTATTTCTCGATAAAAGTGCCGTTTAAAGAGTCGTGGACATAACCGCAAACACAATATTGAAATCTTTATTTAAATAGCCATCAAAAAAACATTTTGGATCACAGTAACATATAATGATTTTTAGGTTTTACCTTTGGCAAGAGCCCTTACAGTCTGTGATTTAATGCCAATTTTAATGCGCCCTAGTCGACTTCGCCTCACCACATGGGAGTGTGCAGCACCGACATCACACAGCTATCTCTAGCTACTCCACATAGCTGGTTTCCATGGTGATTTGTTCAGGCAGTTGCTAGCAAGACTGATGCAGTCAGTTTCCATGGCTATTTGTACAAGCTATCTTTAGCAGAATATGACAGTTGGTTTCCATGACAGTTTCTACAGGCTAATATTAGCAAAAACAACATGGTTTCCATGGTGATTTGTACAGGCTGCTTTTTCCAGCTAGCACGCTCATTTAACGCTCATTCATGCTAACACTTCAGCCATCAGCTTCATCTGCCATTTTTCAGACCAGCATGAGTTCTAGGTAAATTTTCCTCCTGAAGTGTACAGTGATGTTAACGTGATCCCTCAGGGCTTCAAAGGGCTTATCTGATGAAAGTAATGGCACCCAAGATGGAGACTAAGATGGTGGGGTGTTAATTCAGTTGTAATGTACTTTTACCTTTTTCCTTTGAGCTTTCCCCATGCTAATCATGCTAGCTAATATCATACTAGCAGAGTGAAGTCAACAAGGGCGCATGAAAAGCAGAATTGTTACAAGGCTTTGATGGGTGTAGACCTTGTGAAGGTCACATGACTATAACAGCTTAAGTTCTGTAAATGTTTTGTGTTATATTACAGAACTGAGAATCTTTAAGTAGTACATATCACATATATCGTAACTTTACTTTCTTTCAAATTCAATGTTATTTTTGGCCAACAATTATGGGATGTGACAGGAAGGCATCTTAGTGACTCATGATCATCTGATGCAAAGCCAATTTTTTTTTTTTTTTGACCATCTTGCTGCAGCAAACTTGTGCCTTCAATATGTTTTTCTTTTACATAAAAACAAACCAAATCTTTGTGTATATCTCATAAATGTTAATGAACATTTATGAGCGGCAAAAAAAGATATTTGCACATTTCACTTCATTCTCCTTCGCTGTCTGATTGTATACAGCTACTCTGCTGTGCACTTATGGTGTTGGGTTTTCTGTATAACAAACTTGACATTTTATCCTTCATAGCCTTTTTGTTGTTGTTTAACTTGAGAAAGTTTTTGTTTCTGAAGTCTTCATCAGATTTTGGTGTTGCTCATGTACTTCTTTTATCATACACGTGTAAATAAAAGCTGAGATTGAAAAATAATGGAGTGGAAAACACTCATTTATTAAGCAATCAGCATCAGCGGTTTTGTTCGGATCTGCGGAAGGAGTCTCCAGCGTCAGCGCATTGTAACACTCGATGGTAAAGTAGAAACATTTGGAAGTCTTCAGGACAGAGTTGTTTACGCTTTGTCGTTTCTTGGCCACATGATAAGCTGCGCTTTTTTGAAGAAGAAGAAGAAAAAAAGAAAGGTTGGTGACGGAACGACTGGAACTTCTTTCACGGACATTCCGCAACATGAAATGTGTCTATAAATGTTACTATTTAATGTATACTTTTTTTTTTAGTTGTTGGTAAATTGCTGTGGTATCAGACAAATAAAACACGTTGGCATGTGTAACTTCATCATTGTTTATTAATTTCTTAAACCAGCACTGCACGTGGTGTGTGATTCCTCACGTAAATTGTACGACTTGCGCAGCCGTTTGGATCTCTGACTAGGAGCTAGGAAGCTAATGTAGCTAACAAGTCTCACACAAAATCTTTAGTATAAACATTGGCATTAAAAACATCTGGTTCTTCTGCTTTGTGTGATTTTAGGACACAGGTTTCTATGACTTGTTAGCTAGATTAGCATGGTAGCATTAGTACAAAAATTAGAAACCAAAATTTGAAACCAAAATATGATGACATTTTGTGTATTTGAAAAATTGTCAGTTAATCTTTTTTTTATTATTTTGTCAGAATGTTCCTTTAATATACTAGGACATGATGTACAGTATTTTCTTGGGTTTTTGTATTTTTTTTAATTAAGTATTTTTATTTTATTTTTTATTTTTTGTATTATTTTTTTACTTGTTCCCACTGTTGGCTCGTATTATGGAATAGCTTTATCGCTACAGAAGACCCTGTTCCCTCACAACAGGCGGCAAAAGGCGACCTCTGTGTTGGATTCTGGAATTTGTAGTCCTTTACGCCCTTGTTGCTGTAATCGTCACTTATTAATGAACTACAAATCCCAGAACCCAACTGACAGCGCGCGTCGGTTCACGGACGTCGCTTGTGTTTTGGTTTGTGTTAGTGAAAGGAGTTAGGTAGCTGGAAACAATTAACGGTCGAAGCGCATGCACAGCGTTTTGTGCTTTTAATATCGTTACGCTTTTCTTACATTGTAACGAATTACAACGAACCATTTATATCGACTCCGTAGTAGAAAGCGTTAGCTTGTCATACTGTCTAGCTAGCGCGGCTGGGTCGTAAATAGTGTCTCTGCTCAGTTAAAGTGCACTAGGTAGTGTGTAAGCCGCCTTTACTGTGTTATCACTTCGAGTGCACGTATATAGGGAGTAAGCAGGGATTTGGGATTCGGCCTGAAGGCTCACCCATGCCCTCCGAAGAGGCTTTTTGGAGCTCAGTAATACTGGACTGGCTTTTCTCACACTCCGGCTGGTCTTTTCTTCCTTTCATTATGATGATGATTTTAGTTTTGGCTGCTTTTATGGTCGCTTTTGTCCTGTTTCTCTACATGATATCGCCTTTAATAAGCCCCAAACCGCTCAAACTCAACGGGGCCCATGTCGTGGTAAGTTTCCATTTGTTTCCGTTACACGGGTTTCTTCTCACTTTTCTACAGTGTGTATATATTAAATACAATTAATGCTTAGCTAATTATCTGCAGTCTTGACAATTTTAATTTTAATAGCTGCTTTGTAAGACTTTTGAAGTGTTTCATTTTTATGCCATCGAAAATGTAATATGCAGAACAACAATTGGTAATCATTTGTATTAAAGGCCAAGGAAACGTCCTGAGAACACATCTACACCTTTATCTTACTTGCAAAAGCAGTGCCCTATGAATATTCATCAATATGCAAATTACGCAACTACGGAAACGCCCCTCACGCAGCGCGCGACCCGCATTAGCTAGCTGTGTGACAGTAAACTAGCTAGACATTTGCACTTGATGTATTTTCTTTTATTTGTTTATAAATGAAAGTAGTTAAAGCTGTGGAAATGCAATGTTACCATAGCAACCAAGATTTGCTCTTACCTAATATAACTTTACGCAGGCTTTACACTGTACGAATTTCTGCCTGATTTTGCAGTCAAAATCGCACATTGTTAAATAAATAAATAAATAAATAAATAAATAAATAAATAATTGGTCCTGAGTTGAAATTGGCGCGTCTGTTACTGCTTTAGTGGCACTGCAACCTGAAGTGCGAGAAATGATATTTATTAAAATGTCAGTGTAAGTGCGCTGCTATGACGCTTGACCAAAATCCACCAATAGGAAGACGGCATACGATGACTCAAACTCACGGTGCAGCTACAAATATGACAGAGGCGATGACGATAAATGGAACAAGAAAAAAATTTCCTTATTACGTCAAGCATTTCGGCATGAACTGGACTGATGGTGTAGCGGAACGTAATAATTTTCTTTAATCGCAGGTCTATCGTTAGCGGATCTTCATCGTATAATCTGAGGTAGAGAACTCGCGTTAACATTTTATTGCGGTATCGTAGTGCGATGTGTTATAATCTTCAAAGACTGCTGAACAGTTTAAAGGTGTGCTTATGATAGCTAGCTAGCTAAAAACGCCGGTTCAGCTGTTTTTATTCTGTTTGTTTGTTTTGTTTTGTTGTTTTTTTTTTTGGGTTGCCATGGAGATGTCCTTAAATAATCTGCGTATGAGACGTGATTGGTGCAAAGTTGTAAAGCTTAGAACTTTTTTTTTAAAAATTTACTTCTACAACAGAACATATATGATTTCAAGTTTTTATTTAATTGTTAATTTTGTTTTATTTTGATAAATAACTCGACATAAAACAAAAAAAAAAATTCTCACCGTCTTAAAGTGAAGAAATCTGATTGATACCAGTGTGAGATTTACTGCGTTTGAATTTCGCAAATGTTCTTTTATTATCAAAGCAAAAGGTGACCAAAAGGTTTAAAAAAAAAAAAAAAAGTTAAGATGTAATTATGAGGAAGTTCAAAAGTTTGTGCCCCCTCCCCGATCCTGTATATGATGTATATCTTGTGTAATAATTTTATTTCCGATGTCCAGGTGACAGGGGGCAGCAGCGGGATCGGGAAGTGTATAGCTATGGAGTGCTACAAACAGGGAGCCTTCATCACACTGGTGGCGCGTGATGAGGTGAGACCGTAAACACGCAGGTGTCCTGCTCAGTGTCTGAAGATTCGTTCTTAGGCTAACGTAGCTAACATGGAGTGGAAGCTTATAGCCACCGGTTTAGCGTTCTGTGAGCTGCTTGTCTGAATAATCGCACATTTGAAGAGTTCAGTGTCTCAGACAGACGTCCTGAACTCAGACACTGTGAAGCCGAAACACTTCCTCAGAACCTCAGACGAGTGTGGCATCACTGGGGGAGGGGGCGTGGCCTAAAGTGTGAAGGCGGAGCCGTAGTTTAGATGGGATTCATGCGATAAATTGGTTGTTAGACAAATTGTAGTCTGATTTGGGATTCTCACAATTCTGTTAAAAAGAAAACATCAGTTAATCGATTAAAGAAAAATAAAGAAAGAAATACAGAAGCAAGGAGGAGAGAAAGACAGAAATGCAAGAAGGGAGAATGGAAGAAAGCAAAATGTACTAATAAAAGAACGAATGAATGATAAGAATGCAAAAAGGATAGAAAAAAACAAATGTACAGAAAGAGAGAGAGAGAGAAATGGGAAAATAAAGGAAGGAAGACTGAACTGTGAAGGAAGCAGGAGAGAGAGCGAAAGTAAAAGAAAGACAAAAACAAGGGAAACTGTGAAGGATGACAGAAAGAAAGATGATGTTACTGAGACATGCAGGTTTTTTTTTTTTTTTTATTAAAACATTTTTTGAGTGTGTGATCATTCAGACATGACGCTAAACTGGAGGCCATAAGCTTCCATTACTGTCACGCTGATGCTGACTGATTACGTTTTCAGGCGTTTGTGTGTGTGTGTGTGTGTGTGTGTGTGTGTGTGACACACATGTGGTGTTTTCTGTCTCCAGGGTAAACTGGTGCAGGCGAAGAAGGAGGTGGAGAAGTGTGCCATAAACGATAAACAGGTCAGTAATACCACCTAACGCTCCGTCAGGGGTCGTGATGGAGAAGAGGAACGTCACGTGTTTCGTGCAGTGAGACGCCGTCACTCGCCCGTCACACCATATATCGTTCAAAATGCACTCGTTTCCAAGCGCTTGGTCTTTCATCTTTAACTCCTCCTGCTTAAAGAAGTGAAATAACGCTTGTAGTAGTGTGGAGTGGCAGCAGGGGGCAGCGTCGGGCTGAGGGTGACAGCAGAGTTGCAGCTCTAAGGGGAAGAAAAGAAAAACATTTTTCAGGTAGAAAGAAAGAAAGGATAGCAATCAAGAAAGAGTGCGAGAGGGGAAGAGAGACAACAGGAAAGGCAAATAGGAAGGGAAGTAGGAAGGAAGAAAGGAAAAGAGGTGAATGAAGACAGGAAAAAAAGAACAACTGACTAAAAGGAACGCATGAAAGAAGAATGAGAGCGAGAGAGAGAGAGAGAGAGAGAGAATGGCAGAGGGAAAGATGAAAAGATAGGCAAGAATGAATGATGGAAGCAGGTGAGATACACAGAGAGAGAGAGAGAGAGAGAGAGAGGAAGGGAGGGAGGGAAGAGAGGGGAAAGATGACTGAAAAAGACCAAGTGGTAATAAAGCAAAGAAGAGAGAGAAAGAAAAAAAGAAATTTAAATTTAAAAAAGGAATAGATGAGGGAAAGAAAGGGAGAGGAGAATGTAAGAAAGGCAGAACAGACAGAAGTAAGAGTTGGACAGAGGAGCAAACTAAATAATACTCAGAGGAACATCCCATAATACTCTTAAATAAAAGCACATGGCGGACAGAAACGATGCTCGAGTTTACAGTGACGTCACTTTTAAACAGAACATGAAGATAATATTTAATAATAATAATAACAATGTGATGTGGTGATGAATGCTTAATGACTGCACTCATTAAAATCAGATCGTATTTAGATTTGTTGTGTTTATTAACGCTGTGTGTTGTGTGTAAGGTGGTGCTCTGCATCTCAGTGGACGTGTCGAAGGATTACAGCCAGGTGGAGAGCGTGCTCAAACAGGTCAGTGAGGAGGAGAGAGAGTGTGTGCGTGTGTGTGCGCACATCTTCGCGTGTGTGCGCACATCTTCGCGTGTGTGCTCACATCTTCGCGTGTGTGCGCACATCTTCGCGTGTGTGCTCACATCTTCGCGTGTGTGCTCACATCTTCGCGTGTGTGCTCGCATCTTCGTGTGTGTGCGCACATTGTTTGTACATCTTTGTGTGTGTTCACTTTTTTGTGTGTGTGTGTATGTACATCTTTGTGTGTGTACATTGTCATATTTGTGTGTGTATGTAAATTTTTCTGTGTGTACATTGTCGTGTTTGTGTATGTACGTGTGTACGTCTTCGTGTGTGTGTATACGTATTCGTGTGTGTGTGTGCGCATCTTTGTGTGTATGTACATTGTGTGTGTGAGTGAAACAGCCTTTCTGCAGCTGTGTGTATGTTAGAGTAACTACAGATACAATCTTTACATAAAAATAAAAACTGCATTTTGTACAGCACTGTAAAATATTAATGACAGGGTGTGTGTGTGTGTGTGTGTGTGTGTGTGTCAGGCTCAGGAGAAGCTCGGGCCGGTGGACATGCTGGTGAACTGCGCAGGGACGTCCGTGTCGGGGAAGTTCGAGGAGCTCAGGGTCCAACACTTCCAGGTCAGTTTGGAGTTGTTTTTTTTTGTCAATATGCAAATAAGGAACAGCATCAAACCTATAAGCCCCGCCCCTTCCTCTGGTGAAGCAGTGCTACATGGCCCTCATTTGCATATTGTGATCTGAATGCCTCTTACGTTTCATCATGCAGTGACACTTGTTGAATAATGAAATAGTACAACCTTAAAAGAATTCACATTTCTGCACATTAGTCTTTTTTTTTAAATAATAATTTTTTATTATTATTTAATAGTGTACAAACTTAGGTAAAACAAATCGCACAAATCCAAAAATGAGCAAGAACTGAAACAAAACTGTTGCTGTTTTTTTTTTTCCATTTCATTTTTAATGAAGTAACTTTCTCTGTTTATAATTTGATGTGTGTGAGTGTGTGTGTGTGTGTGTGTGTGTGTGCGCGCACAAGTTTTTCAGCCATTTTGTGATGAACAGATATCTCTATTATATATAATAGAAATACGTGACCATTTTGACCTTGTGGGAAAATTTAACTGGCTTCCATTTTGTTTTTAACATTAAAGCTTTTATTTGAAAAACTGCTCATTGAGTTATGATAAAGTCAGATGTAAAGCGTGTGTGTGTGTGTGTATATTTGTATGCATACTATTTGGCTTTTTAAGGCTTATAACTTAGACATATACCTTTTCCCATGTTGATCTCTGACTGTGTCTGTGTGTGTGTGTGTGTGTGTGTGTGTGTGTGTGTGTGTCAGAATCTGATGGAGGTGAACTACCTGGGCAGTGTGTACGCCACGCGGGCCGTCATCAGCAACATGAAGGAGCGGCGTATGGGCCGCGTGGTGTTTGTGTGTTCTCAGGCCGGACAGCTCGGGCTGTTCGGCTACACTGCATACTCTGCCTCTAAATTCGCCCTGCGCGGCCTCGCTGAAGCTCTGCAGATGGAGGTGTGTGTGTGTGTGTGTGTGTGTGTGTGAGAGAGAGAGAGAGACGGGGCTTTGAATGGAATCGACACTAATCTCGTATGTCTTATTTTACTCATCTAATAATAGAAATAGGCAAAATGAAAAAAAAACATTTTTAGAGAAGACTTTTATTAAAAAATTAGGACATATAATAATATATCCCATGAATAAAACACTTGGCATGGTGCTGTTATAGTAAAATAATCAACAGCAGGGGTGATGTGATGAAGCGGAATTACTGTTACCATCTCAAGATTGATGTTCTGAAGTGTTTCATTCCTCTTAAACCACAGCAGTTCACCAACAATTACAATTTCTTTTTTAATAACAAACAGATGTATCATACTTTTTGCCATGAAAGTTAGTTCCTGTTCTCACTGACATTATTGCAGCTATAAACAGTCATTCCCTCACCAGCCTCTTTATTCGCTCTTAAAGAGTAGTCTTAATAAGACAAAAAAAACAACGCAGCTCGTCATGTTACCGAGAAACTCCTCTGTCCTGAAGAAGTCGGAAAACTTACAAAAGTTACAGCTTTACCTCTGACACTGGAGACTCCTTTCATAAATGCTATATGACAACTTAACCACGCGTGTGAATGTGGAGCGTCTGCCGTACACGTCCCTGTGAACGAGCTGTTACTATGGAAACGATAACGTATTAGAACGAGCGCCTTAATATAAACCTGCTCTACTGTCAGTGCATCAATCAACGACCCTCTGACCAATCACAGTCCAGAATCTAATCTGAAGTTCTTTACTCGCTCTTGTCCTGCTGCATCCCCTCCTCCAGGTGAAGCCGTATAATATCTACGTGACGGTGTCCTACCCTCCCGACACGGACACGCCGTCATTAGCCGAGGAGAACAAGATGAAGGTAAATCCTCCTTCGTTTTCAGAAATCATCCATGGAGTTTTTGTCTAATGAATTGAATCATCTCTGACCGTCACACGTCCTTCAGTAGTTCTCAGAGTTCTCGCATTTTAAGAACTTAGACCAGATTCCAAGCATTTAATTTTTACTAGTCGAAACTTTTTAAACACCAAAGCTGCATTAAATTAGAGAGTCAGGGTTTGCTCACTGATAGAAGTGTAAAGCCATGTGTGTGCTGAATTAGCAGGTGTGTGTGACACTTGATGATGGTGTGTAATAGATTACAGGCAAAAATAAAAGCCACGCCCAGACAGACAGGGTTTTGGGCCATATAGGATTAACAGTGTAACTTTCTTCCTGTTTATCATCACAGTTTTGTGTTTTCTGATGCAGCCTTTAGAGACGAAGCTGATCTCAGAGACGTCTGGAGTGTATCAGCCTGAGCAGGTGGCTAAAGTCATCGTTAAAGACGCCGTGGTGAGTGTTAACACACACACACACACACACACACACACACACACACACACACACACCTTAACACTCTAGGAGCTGAAAGACCACGAATAATTAATAGATGCTGTATAATTTAGGTACGGAATAAAACACTGTGTGTGATGCCGTTATAGGAAAATAATCAGCAACAGACTGGTGGGAGCTACTGTTACCCTCCCGACGCCGATTATCTACCAGTGCACTACAGCGCCGTTGATTCATTTTCTATAATGAATTTTATGGGTTTTTTTTGTCTTTTTTTTTCACTTCATGAGCTGATGCTTAAATCATCTGGTGAGGGAGAGACTGCTTATAGCTGCTATAGAGTAAGTGAGAACAGGAACTTGTTTCGCAGATGTTCCACAACATTAAATGTAACTGTAAGGATAAATAGTCCAACGTGTCTTTCGTTAATCATAATAATCAAAATAATTGCCGTGGTTTAAAAGGAATAAGAACACTTTGAGACAACATTACGCCGCTTTATCACACCACCCTGTCACTGATTATTTTCCTATAACAGCACATCCCGAAATGTTTTATTGCTTTGTAACACAGCAATTAACCAACAGTTATACGGATTAATTAAAGAATGGCATGTCATACTTCTTATCTGTGTATAGCTGCATTTAATGTTGTGGAACGGCAGTAAAAAGTTTGTTCCTGTTCTCACTTACGTTATAGCAGCTATAAGTAAATGTTAAATAAAGTTCTCTCAGTACAGAGAACACGTCCCTGTGAAGGAGCTGTTACTACGGAAACTATAATGTATCAGAACGAGCACATATTCATATAAACCTGCACTACTGTCAGAGTTGCTGTTATAGAAGATTAATCAACACCTTCTGACCAATCACCTTCCAGAACACAACAGCGCTGTGGTGTACAGCGTCTTGCTCTCCTGTTTAAGCTACGTTCGAATTATACATGTGTGTTTTTCCCGTTGTGCAGCAGGGGAACTTCAGCAGCTCAGTAGGTCCTGACGGCTACATGCTGTCTGCGCTCACCTGCGGCATGTCGCCGGTCACGTCCATCACCGAGGGGCTGCAGCAGGTATACACCATCACTCACACCTGGTTCATACACTCAGTCTCAGAGATAATGTACTGAATTAAATCAGTTACAAACACAGTAAGATTTAAAAAAAAAAAAAAAAAACAGAGTACATGTAAGATGCATTACATACGAGTTGTGTTTGGTTTAGATCGTGACCATGGGGCTGTTCCGCACCATCGCACTCTTCTACCTGAGCAGCTTCGACAGCATCGTACGCCGCTGCATGATCCAGAGGGAGCAGAATAAAGTGTCCGACAAGACCGAGTAACATCCACGCTTCCTGCCATTCCACCATCACTGCTCATCCTGGACACACGCATGCGTGCACACACACACACTCACACACACACACATAGGAAAGACGAGCTGCTTATCTGTCAGGTTTCTCAACATCTCCACGCTCCATTTCACTTTAATCATAAATGTGCTAGAAGTGAGCAGGTGATGTAAACAAGCCCTTGGGGTGAATGTGTGTGTGTGCGTGTGCGTGTGTATACCCACAGATCAGCTATAACATTAAAACCACCTGCCTAGTATTGTGTAGGTCCCCACTCTGCCACCAAAGCAGCTCTGATCCGTCAAGACATGGACTCCACAAGACCTCTGAAGGTGTGCTGTGGTATCTGGCACCAAGACGTTAGCTGCAGATCCTTTAAAACCTGTAAGTTGTGAGGTGGGGCCTCCATGGATCAGGCATGTTTGTCAGACATTTGGAGGCCAAGTCAACACCTTGATCTCTTTGTCATGTTCCTCAAACCATTCCTGAACAATTTTTACAGTGCGGCAGGGAGCATTATCCTGCTGAAAGAGGCCACTGCCATTAGGGAATACTGTTGCCACGGAGGCATGCACTTGGTCTGCAACAATGTTCAGGTAGGTGGTACGTGTCAAAGTAACATCCACATGAACGTCAGGACCCAAGGATTCCCAGCAGAACATTACCCAGAGCATCATACTGGCCTTCTTCTCATAGCGCATCTTGGTACCATCTCTTCCCCAGGTAAGTGATGCACATGCACTCAACCATCCACATGATGTAAAAAACATGATTCATCAGACCAAGCCACCTTCTTCCATTGCTCTTTGGTCCAGTTCTGATGCTCACGTGCCCATTGTAGGAGCTCTTGG
>CM074948.1:23271105-23283649 GCA_037577455.1 Pangasius macronema | reverse complement strand
AGGTGGAGAGAATCACGAATAGCTTCAAATACCAGTCGATTTTAGTGCAAAACATTCAGGTGTCTGTTAGTAAGCTGAAGATGAAACGGAATGTCACCTCTTTCAGCATGACAACGACCCAAAGCAGACAACCAAATCTACAAAGGAATGGCGTAACCAAAAGAAGATCGATGTTTCTGAATGACCAAGCCACAGCCCAGACCTGAATCCAACTAAAGATCTTTGAGGTGACCCGAAGCAGGCTGTGCACAGGAGATGCCCTCATTAAATAAAAAGCATTCCCTGTGTCATATTTACGTGAGGAGAATTCGGGGAAATGTGATCTATGATATCATATAAGCGCATGCACTGAGCAAGTCAGACAGCGTTGGTACGTTCGAGAGCACAGGGATGATCGTACCACACTTATTAACAAAGAACAATGGACGTGAGAAAATGGCTACGCAGTGCTGCCTCTTCTCAGCCTCCTCCAGCTCCTGCACCTGAAGAGGGAGTAAATAATACTCACTGAAGAGCAACAGCCTCCATCAGCGTGCAGCCATGACACACCTGCTAGCGTAAGCGACATGCCTGAAGAAATTAACGTTAGCTGTGGAAGAGGTAGCTGCTTGGTGAGATGGATCTAAGATTCAGCAAGCACAATTCACAGCTAGCTGGTGGACTTGTTGCACTAAATCCAGGAAGTGATGCATTTCTTACTGTAAAGCATGTGAAGTATGTTACGGACCTGTCACGATCGCCTGTAATCCATGCAAAAAAAATAAAAAATAATAATAATAATCACAGCCAATCGAGGCGAACTGGACTATACTCCACATCTTCTTAAAGTACCACACACATCTGATCACAACGCTGAGCATACTGACTGCTTTCAAACACGGCTTAACACTCAGTGCCTCCACAGCAATGTGTGAGAATTCATTCTCCACGCCGAGAAGCCTTTTTTTTTTTTTCGACCATAGACACGCAGTGCTCCTCAGAAGAAAGGCCCTGCTGGTTCAGCTAGCGTTTCAGAAGGACTTAACTCAAAAATGCACAACTGAGTGGAAGGACACCGTTCTTAAGAGGTTCAGTACCAGCACTCGTGACCTTTTAAAGCCATGTGGTTAATTTACCCGGGCTTTCTTCATTATAATCAAAATACTGAATGATTTTGGGGTGAGTCTGAACTTCTTCGGTAAGAGTGGAGTATATGGTTTATATCGCCTATTTTCGTTTTCACCGATGTTCTAATGACGCACACAGTGCAATCTGTGTGTGTGTGTGTGTGTGTGTGTGTGTGTGAGAGAGAGAGACTTTGCACACACGTTTTGAGAATGGAGCTGCGTGCATGTCTTGGTTGTTGACGGCAAACTCGTATTATCAAGCACAGACCGAGTTTTTCTGCCTCGAGAATCACGATACTTGAAATATTTGCATGATACGTGATGTGCTTCACAATATATAATTTAGCTAACATACTACATACACGCTGCATTAAAAGTCCAATCGTGTTAGATTATACTTTTACATAACGCCTACAAAAAGATTTTAACACTGAAAGGAAATTTTTTTAAAAAAATTTAAATGCTAAAAAAAAAACAAAAAAAAAAACATCAAATCAGCTACTAGAATCACGATATATACATTATCTCATACAAGTATATTTTGATACAGCACATGATGACGTCATCACAGCCAGCTGTAAGAGCTGAGTATTGAGCGGCCCAGAAAGGGAAATGAGAGAAAACATCAAAAAAAAAGTGAAATTAAACCACAAACACATCATCAAATAAGGAATCACACACCACAACGTAACAACCTGATCAGCAGCCACGATAAACGGAGTCAGAAGACGTGCAAAACCACAATGAGCATGCACAGGTTAATGCTTTGATGTCAGCGTTTAGTTTTTTTTAAATTGAATTTTTCACATTTCTCATATATATATATCAGCATTTATACCAATTATTAATACCCCCCTCTCTTGCCCGTTACTCCCTCCTTCAGTCAAGTGCTCCAGTCACACTGCTTTATCACAGAACCAGTTGCAGAACTAGGTTTACTACAAACAGATTAAAAAAAAAAAAAGTGTCACTCACTTCTTCCTCTGTCTGGGCGTGGACCCAGCATCCTTTCGAGGCCGGCCTCTGGGCCGCCTGTCGTTGTGGGCGGGACTTCCTGTGGGCGTGGCCACAGATCCACCCACAGGTGGCGAGGGTCCTTTATCAGAGGAATCAAGAATCTTCTCCTCTGATGACATTCTGATAAAAAGAAAAGAAAGAACACGGTTGAAACTTTTCGTTCCATCAGTGCTAATACCGTTCATATAGTTTATAATACTCGATACTAAAGGAGCGTTATTAAGTTCTTTTCTTTTACACTTCTAGCACGTTTTTTTTTTTTTTTTCCAAACCTGAGTCAGCTTGGTACATTAGGTTAAATGTGAAGCAGGATTTACTCCTGGGAACTGGGAACCGATACATCCACCCCTTAAACACAGCAGTCCACAGGATATCTCAAGTGAACTCCTGTTTATCGAGTCGGAGTCAGAAGGAAACAGATACTTTTCTATTTTTGGTTATTTGCCGGACCAAATAATCAGAACACAGCGCTACAGCTCTCTCCTTTGGCTCTGTTTGGCAGCTCGGGATGTTTGAATCAATTCAGAGTCAAATCCATTCTCGTTTGAGCTCATTTGGAAGCGGCACCTTGATCAGATGCTCTCGGGCCCCGGTTTGATTGCCTGAGTGTGTTCTCACCTGACCAAAGAACCACACAGCGGTGAAGAACACACCAGGGATCCAGCCAAAGGAAATAAATACTGCATGTGTCACGTTATTTGGAATTTTTCTGTTTTATAGCGTCAGATAAAAGCATGTTGTGGTCTGCATATGACAACTAAAAAGCTTCTTAGATTTTGACATTCTGAGTAAACAAGACATTAAAACTCAAAAGTGAGCAGCTTCGACTGAAAGTCTTCATCCAAACTACTGATCACGGCAAAGAATTAGTTTATCATGGTTTTCAGCTGACTCAGATTTGGCTAAAAATGAAACCGGTCCTTTGCAATCTTTCGTAACTATAAAAAAAAATGCATCATGTTTCATTTTGTAAAGAATTTGTGTACTCAGCAAAACTGAAATACAGAAGAACTTGTCAGTGTGTATGAAAAAAAAGCTATGATGATTGATGATGAGGAGCTTCTTCTCAAAAACGTGCCTGGAATTGACTCAATTCGAGTGTGAACACGTCCTGACTGAGTCGATCTCAGGTGTTAGGCCTAGTGGACACTACGCGACTCTCAAACGCATCAGCATTTACCACATTTGTTATCGCCTTGTTAACACTGTGGTGCTACAAGATCGACTGGGAACGGGATTTGCGCTACAAAACTTTGCACGGTCCCACCAACACAAATGTCAGACCTGTGGATCACGTGACTTCAGTGAAATGGAGCTAGACGTTATGAACTTCTAGATATGGTCTTCGCCATCATTCTCAATGTTACCACCTGACCCTTTCCTTTATCACTCTTATTGGCTCGGTCTGATCGGCGTCCTTACTTCTCGCTGTAGATGTTCTCATACATGTGCTTAATCACCGATCATTTCCAGCGAATTCCAACAAACCTCATCACTTCAGTGAAAACGTGGAACTACGATTGCGTAAAATGGACTTTGGCGTTAAGCAAAATGCCAAAGATTGACAGTAAATCTGAATAAAATATATACTGCTCCACAACCAGAGCTGAAGGTTATGATATATGTTTTTTGCCTGAGTATCGTTGATATCGTCAGGCACTCGGGGTATTGGCGTGGAAGATGTGACAAAAAAAAGATCACGATTTTCGAAGGCATTTCTACCATACCAAATACGTATCACGATATACAGGCTTGCGAAAAATTTCCTAGTAATACAGTATTTGGTATTTACATTAAAAAAAATTCTATTTTACATTACAAGTACAAAATTTTACCATCGCAACAGTTTTTTCCAGTTTGTAATTATCTTTAAAATTTTTTTATAAAAAATAGCATTTAATAAAAAACGTACGAGACAATTTATAATACATTCAAATATTTCTTAAATTAGTAATAAAACATAACCAAACTCGCAGCTTCTTATAATACCACTCCACTGTTTCATAAACCAAAATACATGAGATGTGGGAATTTTAAGATATTGAGTCAAAAATTTTAAATCCTCAACAAGGTTTCAGCTATTTTACAGTATTTTAAATGCAGTCAATAATTTTGTGTAAACCATCTGACAGCTTTAGTGCTGTTGCATGTAAATATCACATTAAAAACATCCATTCTTTCTGACCAAAAAAAATCCAAATAGAACCTCAATATCATTATTTTGTTTATAAGTAAAGTTATCTATAAACTTATTTTCTGCCATATCGCCAACCCATTATAATGACATCCTGAATACTTTGGTTATTTAACGTTACTTTAGACGAGATCTCACTGGTAGCACAAAAAGCAAGTCTTAGTGGTGAGGTCAACCACATGAGGTCCAGCACGCAGATTTCACAGACAAAAGATGCCAAGAAAGAGAAAAATCAATTGACAACACTGTACAATTTGCTGCTCTAGAGATCCTAAGGATAGTCCTCAATGTCTGCAATAATTAACAAAACAAGGAAACAGTACTTTTTAAATGGGTTTTATGCTAATCCAGGCAATAATGGCTGACCGTAATCCAAAAATATACACTCCTCATGTTCGCGCCACCATTTCTGCCAATAAGGCCACAACTTCAGTGACAGGACTTGTGTTTCAATCATGATGTAAATAGCAAAAAATTCTCAGTTTCGTGGCAGAGTTGAAAAAAAAATTTCTCTCAAGGAAGGAATTTTTGTTTACCAAAAAAGATGGAACCTCAGTATCATAATTTTATCTATAAGTATCATGATATATAACATAATTTTTGCCATATTGTCAATCAATTATAACATCATCCTGAAAACTTTGGTTGTTTAACAAGTTATTTTTAAAATGGGGGGAAAAAACCCTATGTTGCTGATCAGAATTGAAATAAAATGACAGTAGACCCCGCCACTCTGTAAATCTAATTTCGTCCGAATAAAAACCGGTACTGAAAATCATTCTCAGTTAAAAGGTTAGTGGTGTCCGCCATGTTTTCCGATCTCTCTCATCTGAGTACTTATGGTGCTGCTTCACTAAACAGAACAACCATGACGCTTGTTTCAGCTTTGTCCAAAATGAGGAACTTCAGTTGCCAGTCCTCACAATGCCTTTTGGCATTTAAATCCAGGAGGCATGATTGCTGGGCCTAGCTAGGCAGCCTTGGGTGGGTTTTGAAGAGTACACAGATGAATATGGCTGAAACGTTTGTTACTGAACAATCTTTCACCGTCATTGCTCATCCAATTCTCTCTGGCCACCTGTGTGTACAGCTGATGAGGCACGGTGCCAATGCGACGTTGCCTTTCTTTCCAGGAATTATGCGGGATCCCTCACTCAGTATGAGTAAACATGCTCAGATCACTCCGGGCGTGAAAACAATGGACAAACACTATCTATGATGCTACGTCAGTAGCCTATCTCACACATGTTGCAAAACAGGAGACACGGCGTGCATCGTATAATAGGACACTTAACTACAGCTAGCACTAAAGTCCAACATCTGACAAAAACAAAGAATTCCCAAAGGCTTTTATGTGACTTGTATAAAAAAGAGTCACAGATAGCGCAGTGTCTCTTTGATTAGTCCTGTTCAGTGACTTTCATGACTCAGCACGCACTGAATCCCAAGAATGGTTGACAAACATCGGAAGCTTTTCATCTCTAACTCTTCATAGTGTATATGTGTTGAGTGCAATAACAAAAAAAAAAATGACGCATTTGCCCAAGGCTTGATACATTTTTCAAGCTTCCTACGCCACTGTTCGTCACCCGAATTGAAGACTTAAGATCTTCCAGTTATTTACTAGACTTGGATGTAACATTCCACCAATTTGCACACCATGTAAAGCCAGGGAAGAAAAGCAAATCAGGATTTGAGACGAACTTGGAGCAGGGTACAAGAAACGGTGGCGATTCAGTTAGTGAGAAGTTAGTAAGACTGACGCTAGCTCATTTAAATCGTTTTATAATAATAAGATATAACGAATGCCATCGTTCTTATGCAGAAATTATAGTTATTTCAGTTCAGAAGTTATTCAGTGTTCAGGAACGAGATGAGGGAAAAACTGAAGGCCTTTTGTTTAAGCACTGAACACAAAGCAAAGTGGTTCACATGAGGGGGGCATGTCCAGTCTTTGTTCATCTGACTCAGGAGCTTGGTTCTGGTGGAAAAGCATTTAAAACACAGTTAAAGTCCAGTTTCTGTGAACAAAGAAATATATACCACCATATAACACTGGACTTTACTGCGTTTTAATAAAGAAACACACAAAAGCCGGTAGACTTCTCAAAGTACTGGGACTCAAATGGTGTTTTTTTTTTTTCTTTCTAGAGACTAGCTTCTCCGGTCTGAAGGAGTCAATTTTATCCTGGAAACGATTTAATACCTTTGCTGACATTTGTGTTCACAATTTCTTTGGGCACAACAACAAAAAAACTTCAGAATAATTCAAAATAAATCCAAAATGTTTTGCTAACTGTTAGCTTAGCATCATCACCACAGGCCAACTTGGACAACGATACAGTATCGACCCGGGGGTTATTACGATTTAACACGTCAAAAACCAGGCGTTTTATCTGACCTACACGGTGTTAGTGAGGTTTTCAGACGTATTCGTGAGGACACGGTGTGAAAAACTCCCTGAAGAAGAGGAGAAAAAGGGGCGAAAACCTGAAAGAAGGAGAAGGGAAGGAGAAAATAAATAAAAACTGTCCGGTGACGTGTTAGCTAGGCTAGCTTGAAGATTGAAGGGGAAACGTGATACCTAGCAACAAAACGACTTGAAATGGTTTCAATTCGTTCGCCTGGATATGAATGCTTACCTTTTTTTAAAAACACTAGAAATGTATGTCCTTCATGTCAATAACGGTTTGAGGACATACAACACTTTTTTTGTTTAGTGTTTTCTGAGGAGAAGAAGGAGGAGGAGGAGGAGGAGGAGGTTGAGGAGGAGAAGGGGGGTTGGGGGAATAGACCACTATGTCGACATTAAGACTCCTGGTTTGAGAAAGAAAATCCAGTTTATACTCCAAATCTTGGTCAAATATGTAACAGTAACATCCAAATATCCGAAAAGCAATTTCCTTAATTGGAATCCCTGCTGATTTGGAGTTGTCCAGTTTTGTTTTTATTCCGCTTTATTCATCCCCACATCGCGAAATCCTTCAGGGTTTTTACATCCCTGCGCTGTTGGGCTTTTCTTCCCAACGATGCTCGGCTCCAAAAGCCGATTTTTTGCGATATATAATCCCGTGGCAGTGGCAGAAACCCTTATTTCCATGAAAAATAACAAACAAAACCATAGAAAGCGCGAGTTTCAATTCAAGATTATTCCGTTTTGAAGCTCGCTACTGGGCAAGCTGGCAATTTTGAACAAAAAAAAAATAGACACCACTGTTTACACAGACACATCCAAAATAGATTAAATTTCCATCCAGTTTTCAAATACAGCGCGTCCCACAATCAAAAGAAATATCTCCCAACGAATATCCCGTTCAAAACGAATCGTGTCGTTCAAAAAAAATTGCTAATAAGACACAGATATTAAAGTTGTAGCTCGCACTCCAACGGTAGCCATATTTGAGTGCAGCCGCATCACGCCTCTGTATTCACACACCACAGCGCCGCAAAGTAGTTCCTCGGTTTAAACGAAAAGCAGTTCATTTTTCATGTCTGTCAACAATTATGTCATTTTCATTGATTATTTATGATAAATGATTATATACACGCTGTGCCTGTCTGTAACGACAGTAGCTATTGAGAGAAAAACATTTTCGCAAGAAAATAAACTGACCCTGCGGAGGGATATACTGGAACGCTCAGCAGGTGAAGCGACCTTTTTTTTTAACGGAAGTTTGGAAGATGTGGTGCGAATCCACGGAACGGATTTGTTTCTCTTTCTCCATCTGCACGAAAAGCTCGTTAAAGAGCAACACCAGGACAATTATTTAAAGGTGCAATAGCTGATCTTTTTTATTCTTTACTTGTACAAGATATGTAGAACATGATTTTAAAAAAGCAACAACAATGGATTAAGTCTTATTATGGCCTTAGCAGAAGTCTACTTTAAAGTGGCTGAGAAAACTCGTTTGGAAAACTGACGTCTGGTCCGGAACGCTTGTTTGCGTTTTGATGCGCCACAAGGATCACTCTAAGGATCACTCTAAGGATCACCTTAGATCCTGGGGGTGGAGCTTCGTGAACATGGGCAGGAATGTGGGAGTGAAGGGGTGGTCACTGTACACTTTTCATTCTACTGACTTTCGTTTGTACGCGTGAAAGTGCTGTGCGAACGCTGAAGATTGGAAACGCAAGTTCACGCGAAGAAGTTTCTTGTTTCGCCGCGGTCCAAAGTTCAAGTTTGGCGAACTCTGACCTTGCGAATTAGTATCAATAGAATTAGTGGCCAATAGAAGTGACCAATTAGTGACCAATAGAAGATCACGCCATGGCGTGACCTCTTCAGAAAATCAAAGATGGAGGAAGCACAGATTATAGCGGTGTTGCACCATCCTGTTTTACACAACACTGCTTTAAAAGAATATAAAATCAACATCAAAAGAGAAGTGGCCTGGATTGCTGGGTCGCCACATACAGCTACAGAGAGTAGCTGTATGATTACACTGAAACATGGGGTGATGGGGTGAATCCACAGCCTTGTCCTTTTCAGGTGCTTTCATCACCGTCGCAACAATAACAATGCAAGCACGTCTGGATCCATGATGTGTGGATAAAACAACAACAACGCCTTGGCATGTGATGTCATATCCAGTGGCCGCCCATATTCACAGTGGTCTCTGAAGAAATTTCGCATACTGAATGTCTAGTGTGAACGCCCCTTGAACTGAAACCCACCTAACGTTTTGGCGAGGAAAAAGCTAATCTTACCTAATTTTAAAAAATTTAACAAAAACATAACGTCTATCTATCATACGACTTCACTTTTACGTTTTATTAAACGTAATATTCCTTCACTGGAGAATATCTCATGAAACACTTAAGTTACCTGTCATCATGAACTAGGAGTACACCTTCTTTAACAGACATTGTGTTGTAAAAAAATCTAGTAAGATTTCAATAATAAAGTTGTAGCTCACTCTATACCCATAGTATAGTCCCACCCCTAACACTGATTGACAGGTTTCTGTGCAAGGCATTGGAAATGCAAATGCGAAGACACCTGCCATTCTATTTGACTTGAGGAAGGCTCAATTTATGCGCCCACAAATAGAAAACGCAGCTGCAAATACAATTTGTGATTAGTTTTGAAAATACTCCGGAAAATACTTCCAATTCGCACTCCAAAGGTAGCCATATTTGAGTGCGGCCGCATTACAACTCTGTAAGAAACTCCGCAAGAAAATAAACTGAAGCTGCAGAGGGATATATTGGAATGCTCAGCAGGTGAAGCAACCATTTATTCTTACCGAAGTGTGGAAGATGTGGTGCGAATCAAAGAAACAGATTTGTGTCCCGTTCTCTATCTGCACAAAAATCTTGTTAAATGGACAATTAACATTAAAACATAACGCTATTACGTCTCGCTTTGAAAATATCTGACTTCACTTTACCTTTTATTCAAATTAAAGTTTCTTTTAGAGAGCGTGTCTCGTGAAACTCTTCTGTTACATGTCATGACATCATTATGAACTAAGAATATGGATTATTTAACTGACAGATAGTTATTCTACCATCGAGTGACATATTGTTTGTAGTTTGTCTGGGAGTTTTTTGTGGGCATGGAGCAACTGCTGCTGTTTTCACTTGTGGGCGTGGCCTGGTCTTTTGTAGTACCAATGAGAAACTATAGTAGCTAGATATAACTTCTAATGCTAAAGTTTAAAGAAAATGAACATTGCTGTTCATTGTCTATCTATCCATTCTCTGTACTGCTTATCCTACACAGGATCAGGAGGTTATCCCAGGGGACTTGGGGCACAAGGTGGGGGACACCCTGGACAGAGTGCCAACCCATCGCAGGGCCCAATCACGCACTCCAGACAATTTGGAAATGCCAATCAGTCTACAATGTATGTCTTTGGACTGGGGAAGAAAACCCCCAAAGCACGGGCAGAACATGCAAACTCCATGAGCACAGGGTGGCAGTGGGATTCGAACCCCCAACCCTGGAGGTGTGAGGCAACAGTGCTAACCCCTAAGCCACCATATCCCTCATGATGAAGTCTGTTGTTTAAAAACACAAGTAAATAAGTAATCTTACGTACATGTATAGCACTTTTCTAAACCCTTACAACGGGCTTCGGAATACTCAATAAACTGAGACTGACTCACTCAAAATAAGACATAAAACAGTAAAATTATATAAATACAAGTACACAAAATACCAAAATGGAGTGCTAGACGATCATAGGAACACATTAAATAAATCAACGTATTATAGGCTATCAACTTTGCATTATTTAATAACCTGGAAGATATGTAGAACATGATTAAAAAACAACAACAACAATGTATTAAGCCGTGGCCTTAGCAAAGATGTATTAAGTCGCTGAGAAAACCTGTTTGCAAAACTGACTTCTGGTCCGGATTGCTTGTTTGTGTTCGGATACGCCTCCTGTCAGTCATTTTATAGACACTCTATGGGCCATGGTAGATCCTGGGGGCGGAGCTTGGTGAACATGGGCAGCAATCATTCAAATATCAAACTTACCTTACTGTTAGAGACCTAATCTTAAAAAACGTACATAATGCACCTTAAAAAAATGATGACAGATCTTTTTTTTTTTGGGAGCCGACTCTTATTAGTTGAGTCACATGACCTGACTGACTGAAAAAAAAACCCAAGATGGGTTGAACATCACGAGAACAATTGCTGAACGATGTTCTTCTCCTTCTCCATGTTCACAGTGACACCTAGAACGCATTATTTTTCAGGTGAACACTCAATAAAAGCACAATTTTACTTCAACTGCCACTTCAGCACAGACACTCTCACTAATGCATGCAATAATTTGGAAGCACTGTTCTTTATTGATTTATGTTTCTATTACTTTTTACACCGAATTCAGTCTTTGTTGGTATTTTCACAGGTTAATTCTTTCCAAGTGTAGGGCTTTTATTTTCAATGTAATCTTCTCACATCATTCGTTTATTCTTTCACATAATGTTCACGCGATGCCATGTGTGTTTGCTTGAATCCACATGTGCAGTTAAAGGGCAAGACCAAGCCAAATGAATCTACTTCTTTTATAAAGTACTTTTCTATTAAACTTAATGCATTACACTATTTACATTTCACTCTTTCCTGACGGCACAGTGCATTGTTCTGTACTGATATTGTGGGATTTGGAAGATAATCCAATATTCTTCCTTTCTTGATTTTGTGAGAGATCTGCTTTGTATCTGATAGGATGCGCAAGTGGTATATTTTCGTTATTCCCATGAGAAGTGAGTGGTTGTGTCTCTCGCTGACGTCGCGGGGTGACATTGAAATTGCTAGCTCAGTTACAATGGCATCAATAGAAGGAAAATATTTCAGGCGAGTTCACTGTTTGCTCCTAAAAATAAGAGCACGAGAGCTTTTTTTTTCCTCGCTAACCATTTTTCAGTGACGTTCAACATCGTAGAACATGTAGAAGTAGTGGAGACGTCAGTGCTCTAGTGTCAGTGCTTTGTAACTGTCAGAGGTAAAGGGGTAACTTTACGTTTTCCGACATCTTTTCCGAGAGAGAAAAAAAGAGAGGCTGGTGAGGGAATGGCTGTTTATAGCTGCTATAACATAAGCGAGAACATGAACTTACCTGTTTCCTGGACATTACACAACATTAAATGTAAATATAAATGTATACAAAGTATGATGTCATTCCTTAATAAATAATTTTTAATCCTTGGGAAAATTGCAGTGGTATAAGATTGTGCTGATTGTGCTGTTATAGGAAAATAATCAGCTTCTGCATGGTAACATGACTCCGCTTTATTACACCACCCTGTCGTTGATTATTTTTCTATAACAGCATGGCACAGAGGGCTTTATTCCTGATTAACCACATACTCATCGTTTATGACTTGGGACCTGACATTTGTAATTTATAAAACAATAACTTTTACAGCAGTGCACCTTGAAGTGTGACTGATAAATTTCAGTTATGCGATGGAAATAATTCTTGATGCCTCATTAATGTCAGGTTTACACGCTGTGGTTTAGAGCAGACGCCTCAAACAGGACCTAAGTGTAACTGTTAACATGTTTCACCAGGGGGCAATGTTACACTGCATGTGTTACCGAGCAATCATTTCACACGCTTTTTTTATCATACTATCCTTGTGAGGACCTTTAATGCTATTCTGCAAATCTAACCCTAACCTTAACCTCACTTCTTCTTCTTCTTCTTTCGGCTTTTCCCTTCAGGGGTCGCCACAGCGAATCATCACTCTCCACCTATCCCTA
>CM074948.1:23228336-23241880 GCA_037577455.1 Pangasius macronema | reverse complement strand
GTACATATACATTTATTATTTATAGAAGTGAAGAATAATTTAGCAATAATGGCCAAGCAGCAATTAATTATACTTCAGGCTACATTTAATCAAACACCAGTCACGATGTTCATAAATAATTTCGTAACATTTCATTACATTTTGAGGGAAAAGGGCTAAAGGGAATGGTTATTTCTCAGAATATTGACAGAACAGGTGAATATGTTAACCAGTGGTGATTCATTTTGGTCAGAAAGTGCCGCTGTTATGAAGTATGGAATTCAAAATGGCTCTAAATAGGATTATTGATTTATAGATTTTAGCAAAATTGCCTCAGTTTACTTTTGTGGCAGAGGAATGACCAATGAATCAAACACCATTCATGACCATTCGACTATAAATAAAGATGCTCACCAGGCTGATGCTTTTTTCGGCTTGACTGAAGACTTGACTGCAGGGTGAGAAACATTGACGTGTCTAATGTCCCGTATGTCAATTACCAAACGTTCCCTGTGCTCCAGTTGATTTTCGCTTACTACCACACCATATCTCTCTCTACCATGAGACATGTGGACTGTCCACTGGACAACGTGTTAAACACTAATTTGTTCTTGGTGAAGATGTCACGTGATCTGTGCGTTAGTACAAATGAATTAAACTCAATATACAGTACTGAAATAACGAACCTGGTCATGAACAGTCAAATCACTAAAAGTGTGCTAAAATTTTCATATCTTACACTTTGTGGCACCTGGAGACACCTGAAAACACACGTTTCTATTTTGTCAGATAAACAACAGTTAGATAAAATAAAATTCACCGACAGGAAAAAAACTATTCACCGAAGGAAAAAGGACGCGGTACGTGAGTAGTACTTGGGTAGAGGTTACGTTCACTTCACTTCGACTTTATCTAGGTGAGCTTTGAGCTGGGTGTTCATGAGCCATGCTCTTCTGAACTGACAGAAAACAAGAAGGTGTGACTGTCTTTTTTTAAGCAAAATGGAGGCACTGCTAATAATTAGGTAGCAGTCAGGCCAGTTGTCTCAGCTTTTCGTGGTAAAATTCTGCCTTTTTTTTCTCTCTGCCTGCTAGGATTTTCTTGTCATCAGTGTTGGCACTTCTATTATTATCACAATTTCTGATGAGGTACTTGCAATGCTGCCTTCAGATGTAGCCTCAGAATGCAGCTGTCCTCATTTTGTCCTCTAAATAGGACAGATTTCAACTTGGGAGTGCAAAAGCTACACTGTACATCATACATCATACATCATACATCAGATTGACAATATCGATCATGCGGAATATCGTAATGTATTACGGAAACGATTGTCATATATATAAACAGTTTAAGGGTTAATAGTTCCTTTCCTGAAAGGGTTTTCCTTCTCATTTTTTCTCTAATCGTGGCCAATTCCCACCCACCACTGAGCTCTCCACTACCATACAACAGCTACCAACCCAGGGAAGAGGGCGAAGGCTAACAATACTTCCACCAAAACTGCTATCCGCCCTCTTCCGCATACATGACCTCACAGACAACTATGATTGGCTAGCAAAGCTGTGATTTGCAGGGTGGAGAGCGCATCCCCCTCCCACCCAGACAGCATGGCCAATTCTTGCTTCCTTGGACTCCCGGCCTTGGTTGGCTGTGGCATTGAACGGATTCGAACTCGTGATGTCCTTGCAACCGGGAAACATTCTTTAAGGGTTTTCCGAAGGACCAAAGAACCTTTCAGGGGGTTGTATAGGAACTTTTCATGTTTTCCCTTCACATGGAGAAGTTTCAATCTTTTCTATTTGATGTAAAATGTTAAGGGTGTCTGGGACATGTTTTTTTTATTTATTTTTTTTTATTAAATTTACAATATCTTGAATACAACAAAAAAGGTCTGGCATGTGAATAATGCCATATTTTTCTGGGACTTTGTGTTCCTTTCCTTTTCCTTTTTCACCAAAAGGTTTCTTTAGCCAATTAACTTGACCCAGTCACAGCCTAACTGGCATAGACAGAAAAATCCCTCAGCGAGTACATGTGCAGAAAAGCGACAGAAAGCGACCTTTCCTTTTTCTCACGCTTGAAGTTGAAGCTGTGTGTTGTGCTGAAAATGCTGACTTGTCTAATGTCTTTTTCATACTAATAAACTAATGACACGAAGATGTTTCTTTACTAATGCTGGAGAGAAACAGCTTTTAAGTGATCTAGCTGAGTAAAACGTAATCGCTGATATGAAATTTCATGTCATTTATTTAACTTTATTTATGGAAGGAGTCTCCAGTGCCAGTGCATAGGTTATGCTTTGTGGTTTCACAGTTCATGTGAGAAGCTGCTTTTTTTATTTATTAAAGTGAGAGAGAATAAAGAGAGGCTGGTGAGGGAGCTATATGGTTTATAGCTGCTATAATGTAAGTGAGAACAGGAACTGACTTGTATAAGTGGATAAAAAATATCCTGATAGCTACAGATTCCAATTCTGATCAACAAAATCAAAGATAAGATAAAGTGCCACGCTTGATTTCTACCTTAAGGGCCTTCAATGTTTGGAGCCTGATTGCTCTCTGAATAACAGGGAATATGTTTTGATGAGCTGAAATGGCATGGCAGCCAGTGAACGCAGCACGAGTGCTTCATCTCGGATTATTGCAATTAGGCTGTAATTGGAAAGCTCGAGGGAAGCACACACTGAGCGCGTGGTGTTATCAGGCAGGAGTGTGAATTACAAACCTGGAGGTCACCTTTAAAATTAATCACACCACGGTTTTTAACAAAGCATCATCACACTGACCGTAAGTGCTAGAAAATGCTATTCTCATTTATTTTGTGTTATAAATTATTCGACAATATGGAATAGTAGACTTTTAGACTATTTTTTTTACTCAGGGTATTTCAGTGCTTTTTCTTGGGAAGCCACACTGATTTTTTTTTCCCCCTGAGCCCCGGGTGGTGAAGCTGCGAGCCAATACAGTGACCTTATTTAATCACCCGAAGGTGGTCAGACCAGAATAGAGTGACATTCAGAAAAGACGGCAGCCTGTGGATGGGGTCGGCTTAGTGACGACGAGTGTATTGACTCTCCCTGTGTGCTCGATTGAGAAAAACCACGTCAGTTGTGTGTGTTTGATGGTGAGGATTGTGGCTCTGTACATTCAGTTTGTTCGTTCTAATCCACGTGACAGAGAAATGGAACAGACGCATGATAGAATTGTACAATTTCAGATGCGTTACCAAACTATATTCAGGCCAGTGTTACCAGTCTGGGTGATATCTGGTGTTAACGGAATTAACAACATATATTACTATATGTAATATTACTAATTTGGAATATTATTCCATTTGGCGAATGTTACCATTTTAGATGAATTAGCTATCATTATATTTGCTTTGATGTAGAAATTTGGGTTTGAGTTATATTACTAAATTAAATTTGGACAGTCGCCCAAGCTAATTTGACAAATATTAGCAATGGAGTTGGTGCTATATTTCCAATTTAGACTATATTACTAAATGGGATTCAGGCTATATTACTTTAGCAATTGTAATTTGGACTGTATTACCAATCTGAGAGGTGACTGACATAATAATAATAATAATAATAATAATAATAATAATACATTTTAAATAATTTACATAAAGCACTTTACATTTTAAAGAAAATCTCAAAGTGTCAAAATAATATAAAGCAATCAGAACGATTAAAAAATAAAATTAAATTAAAACCAGCTGCCAACTGAGATTAAGACAGAAGTTTAAACATTAAACATTAAAAGTCTTTTTTAAAAAGGTACGTTTTTAGACCCCTTTTATTGACTATAGACTATATTACTAAACAGGATTCAGGCTATATTACTTTAGCATTTGCAATTTGGACTGTATTACTAATTTGAGAGGTGACTGACATTTGGGTTTTTTGCTTATGTTTGGACTTTAGGGCTGATGTTTATGCTTTTTTAGGCTGATGTTTGGACTTTAGGGGTGAAGTGTTGGTTTTAAAGCTGATGCTTGGTCTTTAGGGTTGATGTTTAGACTTTAGGGCTGATGTTTGGTCTTTACAGGTGATGTTTAGACTTTAGGGTCGATGTTTGGGCTTTTGAGGGTTGATGTTTGGGCTTTTGAGGGTGATGTTTGGTCTTTAAAGGTGATGTTTGGGCTTTTGAGGGTGATGTTTGGACTTTAGAGTTGATGTTTGGGTTTTAGGGCTGATATATGGGTTTTAAGGGTAATGTTCGGGTTTTAGGGCTGATGTTGGTCTTTCAGGATGATGTTTGGGTTTTAGGGCTGATGTGTGGTGTTCACGGGTGATGTTTGGACTTTAGGGTCAATGTTTGGGCTTTTTAGGGTGATGTTTGGACTATAGAGTTGATGTTTTGGTTTTAGGGCTGATGTGTGGGTTTTAAGGGCAATGTTTGGGTTTTAGGGCTGATGTTTGGACTTTCAGGAAGCTGTTTGGGTTTTAGGGCTGATGTGTGGTCTTTAGGACTGATATTTTAGTTTTAAGGCTGATGTGACTCCTTTAGGACTGAAGTTTGTGCTTTTTAGGCTAATGTTTGCACATTAGGGCTGTCATTTTGAATCAAGGGCTGATGTTGGGGCTTCAAGGCTGATGTTTGAGCTTTTGGGCCGATGTTTGGGCTTTAGGCCTGGGATTGGGGATTTTAGGATGACTTTTAAGATTTTTAGGCTGTTATTTGGGCATTCTGGGTGGTGTTTGGGCTTTTTAATGCTGAAATTTGGGCTTTAGGGCTGATTTCTGGGCTTTATTGCCAAACATAATTTGTGTTGTATAATTTGGGACCTGCACCATGTCCAGACTAATGGAGTTTCTGGGCTGTGAGCCTCAGCAGAACCAATCTAATGACCAAAATTAGTGTCTCTGTTCAGCAGAGGTTAGAGGAGTGAGTGAATGTCTGCTCTGCTCCATCTCCAGTGGCAAAAACCAGATTCAGGATAACATTATAAGCAAAGAGTGCAATCCTACTTAAGACCCTCCAGCAGTTACTGGCTAAAGCGTAGTAGCAGGGTTCTTTATCTCACTTTTACTGTTCCAGTATTTGTCTGCACAGTCTGGACTGAAAATTAGACTGCTTTAAAGTAATACTATGCTCTCAAGTGGTCTTAAAGCACATTCTGCTGCATTTTGACCTAGTCATATATTTGTTCTTCGGTAGCCTTATTTTAGTTATTACAAAAAATAAAATGTCATTGGCATCACACATGGATTTAACATTGAAAACCAATTTCCGCTACTCCAGTGTTTGCTGAGTTGTCATGCCAGTAATGACTACAAATCCCAGCTTAGCCGCTATGGATATTTCTTCTCAATGAGATGAATTTCTCCACTAAGCTTCATGCCATACAGTTTCCTCAGCTGAGCCCTTCTTATATGGAATCAGCAGTGTGAAATCCTTTCCGTACATCCATCTGTCCTTCACATGATATTTTATCGGGGGTGAGGACGTGCTCAGAATTTCCTGACATTTAAAAAAAAGCCACACATACAGAAGTAGATTTGTTGTTGTAGGAACTGGGTGCCATTAAGGTGTTTATCAGAATAAACCTTCTAGTTTTGTACAAAACCTTTGTTTTTTTATTGAAATTGTTCTACACATTGGCTAAAGGACTGGCCGTACTGCTGTGGGCAGGGCTTAAGGATGATCACTGGCTGTGATTGAATGCTTTCAGAGGCACAGCAAGAGAAATAAATCAATGCTCAGTGACAGGAGAGACAGGCCACAATGTGTGAATTAAAGAACACACACACACACACACACACACACACACACACAATAATTTCACCTGAGAGAAACCTTTTCTCTCTCTCTCTCTCTCTCTCTCTCTCTCTCGCTCTCCCCCTTTCTCTCTTTCTCTCTCGACTGTCTTGCTAATACAAGCAGGCTGTATGTGATGTCATCGCTGCTCCTGCCAGGTTGAGGCTGTGTGTGTGTGTGTGTGTGTGTTCTGCATCATCCATCCCCAGCCAGCAATCTGTACTGAGAAGAAAAGCACGACTCACATGTTCCTGCCTCACCCTTTCAACCTTAGAAACCATGGCAACCGTGAGGAAGAGATGGTCCACAGGTCTTACCTGTCAATCACAGAGAACAAGGCGTGGCCTCTGTGCTTTAGCCTTATTTAAGTAGGTGTGGCATCTGTGTCTATCAGTCAAAAAAAGGAGGCATGAAATGTGGCCTCTGTCTAATAGTCCTAGTAAATTAGTCATGGCCTCTGTTTGGTAGTGTAGAAAAGGAGGCGTAGCCTTTATCGTTAGCCATAATACAGGAAGCGTCACCTCTGTCTGTTGGTCCTAGTAATGAAGACAAGCCGGCGTGGCCTCTGTGCCTTAGTCCTAGCAAAAGAGGTGTGGCCTTTGTACCTTTAGAGGAGGCGTGGCCTCCTTTAGGTTTGTCTGAGGGACTGAGATGTACCAGTCCCGGTAAACAAGGCCAACTCCTGACGCATTGTTAGTAGGATTGTGGGATTGTGTTCTCTTTGTTAGAACATATTGTCCTGAATTTAGTCTAAAAGTGAAACGGAGCAGACACACACACACACACACACACACACACACACAAACTCCTCTAAGCTCTGCACAGAGACACTAATTACTGTGTCATTAGAATCGTTCTGCTGCCCAAAAGTCCACCAGTTGACATGATGTAAGTCCAGAACCCCAGTGTCTGGTGATCTGATTGGATGATGCTCCTATACCACATGTGAACACTTATCTGGGCAAATCCAATAATGCTGGTCTTCATCCATAACAGGGACAACAGGATGGGATTTTGCCACAATTCATTTAATTTTACCTTTAATTTTTTCAAATTACTGATACAAACACATGTGGAGGAAAAACTTGCATGCGACGTATGTGATTTTTCCGTGGAACAGAATTATGGAATTGCCTGCTTCTTCTTTTCCTTTGAACTATAAATGACAGCTTCAGCAGACTTCCAAGCACAGACGCTGCCCAAAATAGGAATCCTCGTCCCGACTGGAACGCCGGGGTAGTGATAATATTCTGAAGCGTCCATGATAACAATACCATGTGTGTGTAACTGATTATTAACTGAGACATGGGTTATTATTCCTGCTGAAGAGGAGGATCGGAAAACAGACCCGTGTGATAATCTCAAGATTCAAGCTTCAAGATTTATTTGTCACATGCACAGTTATTTACAGTATATAACTTGCAGTGAAATGAAAACTGGTGCAAGAACACACTCCAAACACTGAGCCGTCGTTATGTGCTTGAGTGTGTGTGTGTGTGTGTGTGTTTACAGAGCTACTGCAATAAACCGAAGTGTATTACATGGCATAACAGATTGCCTGTGATACAACAGGCACACACACACACTGACAAATCTGTAAATCTTAGTGTCTCAACTAGACCCAGAGAAAAAAATATAACTTTCTGAAGTAGTGTAGAAATAGTGGAGACATTGCTGCAAACTCTGGACTCCCAGAATGCAATGCAGCTATATGTTGACTTACAGCTACGTAGTTAGCGAGCTACTAGATGATGATGGTGGTGTTAGCATAAAAGAGGCTTTAGAACCTGATCTGCTTGAACAGAGTGTACAGAGTGTACAGGAGATGAGAGAGCTGAACAGAATGAAGCACTAAAGCTCTGCCGCATCGCTCTCTTTACATAGAGATGAAGTGAAGGATAAACCCCACTGCACCTCTATCAGCACGGCATTGTGAGACTCGGTCGCTTTGTAGTACTGCTGTGAACGGAAGAAATCCATAGATTAAAGCAAATAACTTTGCTTGCAGCTCAATTGGGATGAAAGTAATGGCACCCTACGCAATGGCTGAGCTGTAGTTTCGGAGGATTTAGTGCACGCTCTTTGGTCCTTTTCAGCTCTCTTCACCTTTTATGGAGTTTTGTAGGCGTGGCTAAACGCAAGTCCATGAGTGCACTTGGTAATTTATAGTTGATCAACACCAAAAAAAAAAACCACCCACCAGTTCCGTGTCCTTTTGAGTGGTAATATAACTCGCATTTAATTATTAAAGCGCATATAATTATTTTAAGTTTTAAATTGGATCTGAATATGAACTCATTCTGCTCCAGGTCTCATGTGATCCATTAAAAGAGAAACATCAGCAGTCTGTCAGTGGAGAATGAGACATTATGCTTTTTTTTTCTTCCCCTCATTTGGCTCCGGAAATTATTAAAATTAAACGCTTATGTTAATCCTCCTCTTTTCTCCTTCAGGAGAAAAAAAAAATCATTCAGACGACATCTGATATTCCTCTCAAACAAAAAAAGGAGGGCCTTTTTTCTTCCTTTTCATCTTCCATTCCTGCTCACACGCTCGCTCGAGCACACAGCGGTGTTATTAATCACACAGACGCGACAAACTTTTAAACCATAATGGAATTTTTTTTTGCCCTCTAGGTTTATTTATAACACTCGTTCTCATATCAGAGGGTTTCTCTTCTCTATGCATCAGCGGAGATGTTGGAGAGTTTTGACACTCGCTTGAAGTACGAGATGCGGAAAGAGCGACGTCGCTGACGTGTCGCGTTTAAACGAACACATCTCAAAGCCTCGTCATGGAGAAGAGAAGGGAGGAAGAAGAAGAAGAAAAAAAAAACGTGGCTAAGAATAGCGATGTAACATTTCACTATGTTGTCACACAAGATACGATTACACTTTCATCTTCATCGTCTTCGCAGCGCTGCTGAGTCACTCACGGTCTTCAGCCAAAAATGTCTCTCACACACATTTTAGCGCCGTGATTTCACACTTACAAATCTGTCACAATTCACACCACTCAATTAGTGTAGAAGGCTATCGAGGTAAAGGTGAAGGGCGGGGTTAAGGGTGGGGTTAGGGGCGGGGTTACACAACTGGTTCATTAATTAATAAATTAGTACACTAAATACCATGATGTGTATTGTGAATTTTTTTTTTTTCAAACATCAAAGCATAATAACTTTTATACCAAAGCGCTGTTGAATTCTGAATTCTGATTGGTCGGAAGGTGTTGATTAATTTTCCATAACAGCAGCCCTGACAGCAGTGCAGGTTTACACTACTACACTACTATGCTCGTTCTGATACGCTCTTGTTTCCATAGTAACAGCTCATTCACAGGGCCTAGTACGTTGGACATAAATGAATCAAAAAAACATTTTTAAGAAATGTTTATGGAAGGAGTCTCCAGTGTTAGAGGTGTTTACGCCTTTTTTTGTGGTTTCTCAGTAAAATGACAAGCTGTGGTTTTATTTGTCTTATTAACTTCAAGAGAGAGAGAAAAAAAAGAGGCTGGTGAGGGAACGACTGTTTATAGCTGCTATAATGTCAATGAGAACACGAACTAACTTGTCTCGCGATGTTAAATGTAACTATAAATGGATAAAAAAGGGTTAACATGCCATGTCCTTAAATATAAAAAAGGGTAAGTCATTGGTAAATTGCTGTAGTGTAAGAGGAATAAGACACTTGGGGACGTGGTGTTATAGGAAAATAATATTAACTCTTCATCATAGCACATCTTTATCTAATCAACAAGGCTTTTTTACATGTAGTTGTTTTATGATGGTGCTGTTCAGTCTGTTTGCTGAGAGACAGATTTTTTTATTTACTTCCTCCCTGTCTCTCTCTCTCTCTCTCTCTCCCCCTCTGTCTGTCAGTCTCTCTCTCTCCCCCTCTGTCTGTCAGTCTCTCTCTCTCTCTCTCTCTCTCTGTCTCTCTTCCTCCCCCATCATTCTCGCTCAGTCTTTCCCTCTCTATTTCTCTATTTCTCTATTTCTCTTCCTCTCTCTCTCTCTCTCTCTCTCTCTCTCCCTCCCTCTATCTGTCAGTCTCCCTCCCTCTCCTTCTCTCTGTCTGTCTCTCTCTTTATCTCACTGGCTGATCTCTCTCTCTTTCTCTCTTTCTCTCTCTCCCTCCCCATCATTCTCTCTCAGTCTTTCCCTCTCTATTTCTCTTCCTCTCTCTCTCTCTCTCTCTCTCTCTCTCTCTCCCTCCCTCTATCTGTCAGTCTCCCTCCCTCTCCTTCTCTCTGTCTGTCTCTCTCTTTATCTCACTGGCTGATCTCTCTCTCTCTTTCTCTCTCAGTTCAGTTCAGTTCATCAGTGCTTTATTCTCTCTCTCTTTCACTGATTCACTCTCTGTCTCTCTGTCTCTATTTCTCTCCCTCTCCCTCTCTCTCTACCTCTCTCTCCCTGTCTTACTCTTATCTAAGCCCTGTCTGTGTGTGGGTAATGAGTGTGTAGTGTGTGTGTGTGTGTTTATGAAACTCAGATTAACAGGATGTTCTTTCAGCCTCTCTGACGATAAACGTGTCCTACATGTGAACCCGTGTGGAATCGACTGAATATTTACTGTGTTGCATAAGTGCGTTGTGCTGTTAAAGGAAAGTAATCAACAACACGGTGCTGTGATTAAGCGGAGTCGCTGTTACTGCGCTGAAGTTGACTATTTTCCTATAACAGCATGTCCCCAAGTGTGTCAGTCCTCTTACACCACAGCAGTTTACCAACAGTTACACTTTGACACATCATACTTTTTATCCATTTGTAGTTACATTTAACATTGGGGAAAGTTGTATAATGTACATCTTCATATTTCTATTTTTTTGGTATCTATTAAAGAATGACATTGTAGTTTCTATCTGTTTATAGTTACTTTTAATGTTGTACAGTGTGCTCTCCTATCTTCACATTTCTACTGGAAGTGTGAGGTTTTTATAGAAGTGATGGAGTTTGGAGTGATAAACATTCCTCCATCACTCTGCCATTCTCTCTTTCACTATCAGCTGTAATTATAGCTGTGGGTGTGGTTGTACTTGTAGTTATAACTGTGGCTGTGGTTGTAGTTGTATCTGTATCTGTAGTTGTGGTTATAGTTGCGGTTGTAGATGTAGTTATAGCTGCAGTTGTGGTAGTAGTTGTATTTTAGTTGTGGTTATACTTGCAGTTATGGTTGTGGCTGTAGTTATGGTTATAACTGTGGTTGTGATTAAAGCTGGGGCTGTGGTTATAGTTATAACTGTGGCTGTAGTTGCGGTTGTAGTTATATCTATAGTAGTCATTGTTGTGGTGGTAGTTGTATCCGCAGTGTATTTGTAGTTGTGGTTATTCTTGTAGTTATAGTTGTGGCTGTAGTTGTAGTTATACCTGTGGTTGTGGCTGTAGTTATGGTTATAGCTGGGTTGTAGTTGTGGTTGTTGTGGTTATAGATGTGGCTGTAATTATAGTTGTGGCTGTGGTTATAGTTATAACTGTGGCTGTTGTTGTGGTTGTAGTTATATCTGTAGTGGTCGTTGTTGTGGCTGTAGTTGTATCTGTGGTTGTAGTTCTATCTGTGGTTGTGGTTGTAGTTCTATCTGTGGTTGTGGTTGTAGTTGTAGTTATAGCTGTTGTTTTAGTTGTGGTTGTGCTGATGTGCCAGTGTAATGGCGGCATGGTGCAGTAAGCTACCTCGAGTTTATCTTTAGCAGCGTTAGCGGGATGTTCTCTTGGCCTTGATGATGTTAAGCGTGTTCCAGATGTGTGATGAGTGAAAGTGTTTACAGCTGTTTATCTTTAGTGCTGACAGTGGGCCTGTACACATGGCCACGCCGCACGCCTTTTTTAGGTTATGTGGATAGAACAGAGTACACACATTCCCTCTCTCCTTCTCTCCTCTCTATCTCTCCCTCTCTCCATCTCTTAGTCTCTCCCTCTCTGTCTCTCTCTCTCTGTTTCTCCCTATCTGTCTCTCAGTCTCTCCCTCTGTCTCTCCCTCTGTGTCTCTCCCTCTCAGTTTCTCCCTATCTGTCTCTCAGTCTCTGTCTCTCAGTCTCTCCCTCTGTGTCTCTCCCTCTCTGTTTCTCCCTATCTGTCTCTCAGTCTCTCCCTCTCTGTCTCTCCCTCTCTCTTTCTCTCAGTCTCACCCTCTCTGTCACTCCGTCTGTCCCTCACTCCTTCTATCAGCCTCTCCCTCTCAGTCTCTCCCTCTCTCAGTCTCTCCATCTCTCCCTCTCTCCTTCTCTCAGTCTCACCCTCTCTGTCACTCCGTCTCTCCCTCTCTCCTTCTCTCTGTCTGTCCCTCACTCCTTTTATCAGCATCTCCCTCTCAGTCTCTCCCTCTCTCAGTCTCTCCCTCTGTCCCTCTCTCCTTCTTTCCTTTTCTCTGTCTCTCTCAGTCTCTATCTGCAGTTCGACTGTCTCACTCTCAGGGATAAGAATAACCATGTGTGTGTGTGTGTGTTTATGCTCTGATCCACTTTAAGTTCAAACTCTGGCTGCAATTTACTGGGTCGACATGATCGAGCATCTCTGAGAAGCCGGGAACGAGCAGCAACCTGTTTTTATTACAGACACGAACAAGGTACATACCTCCGATTTATTAAGTATGGAACAAACCACTGTGTGTGGTGCTGTTACTGGAAAGTAATCAACAACAGGACATTGTTTAATGTAGCAGATTTACTGTTACCACCCCGAGGTTGATTATTTTCCTATAACAGAATGTCCCTAGGTGTTTTATTCCTCCTACACCACTGTGTTTACCAACGATTACATCTACATATTTATACTCGAAAGAAAGAAAGACAGAAAGAAGAATGACATATACAGATGACACAGAGAGAGAGAGAGACAGAGTGAGAGAGCATGAGATGGAGACGGAGTGAGACACAGAGAGACAGAGAGGAGGACTGAGACCAAGAGAGAGAGAATGAGAGAGTGTGACAAAAAGAAACAGAGAGAGAGAGACCGAGGCAGACACAGAGAGTGAGACAGACAGAGACAGAAAGAAACAGACCGAGACAGAGAGACAGACACAGAGAGAAGCGCTGCTGTTGTTGTGCTGTTGTGATGCTGGTGTGGTGCTGGGGTGGTGTTGTGGTGATGCTGTTGTGGTGCTAGTGTCATGCTGGTGTGATGCTGGTGTGGTGCTGGTGTGGTGTTGTGGTGCCGGGGTGTGGTGTTGGTGTGATGCTGTGGTGCTGGTATGGTGCTGGGGTGTGCTGTTGTGGTGTTGGTGTGGTGTTGTGGTGCTGGGGAGTGGCGTTGTGGTGCAGTTGTGGTGCTGGGGAGTGGTGTTGCGGTGCAGTTGTGGTGCTGGGGTGTGGTGTTGTGGTGCAGTTGTGGTGCTGGGGTGTGTTGTTTTGCGGTGTAGTTGTGATGAAGCGGAGTCACTGTCCTCACCCCGAGGTTGTTTCTTTTCCTATAAGAGCATTCTATATTTCCGTATCATGGTATATTAAGCTCCGCCCCGAGGGTTTGTAGATTTAAATGAGGATACAGATCACACCTTATAAAGAATACGTCATAGCTCAACACCACATACATATCACTCGTTCTTTCTTTTCTCCTTTCCATTCTTCTCAGCTTCTTCCAGGCTCTAACCCTATTATAAATACAAATATAATAATATAATAACAGCTGAACATTTTAACATTAATCAATTGGAACCCCGATATTTCTACTGAAATCGTTTAACGCTGTTTTAAGTGAGGTATCTCTGACCCTGAGCTGTTAGTTTCAGCCTGTCATGGCAGCGTTCGGCCAGTGGAGGAGCTCAGACTCCAGAAATATCAAAACATCCCCCTGCTGAAGCTCAGTAC
>CM074948.1:23212327-23228236 GCA_037577455.1 Pangasius macronema | reverse complement strand
ACACACACACACAGAGAGAGAGAGAGAGAGAGAGAGAGAGAGAGAGAGAGAGAGAGAGAGAGAGAGAGAGAGAGAGTGTGAGAGAGACAGCGTGAGAGAGCATGAGATGGAGACGGAGTGAGACACAGAGAGACAGAGAGGAAGACTGAGACCAAGAGAGAGAGAGAGAATGAGAGAGTATGACAAAGAGAAACAGAGAGAGAGACAGACAGAGACAGAAAGAAACAGACCGAGACAGAGAGAGAAGCGCTGCTGTTGTTGTGCTGTTGTGATGCTGGTGTGATGCTGGTGTGATGCTGGTGTGGTGCTGGTGTAGTGCTGGGGTGGTGTTGTGGTGATGCTGTTGTGGTGCCAGGGTATGTTTCTGGGGTGTGGTGTTGTAGTGCTATTGTGATGCTGGTGTGGTGCTGTTATGGTGTTGGTGTGTTGTTTTGGTGCTAGTGTCATGCTGGTGTGATGCTGGTATGGTGCTGGTGTGCTGTTGTTTTGCTGGTGTGCTGTCGTGGTGCTGGAGTGTGGTGTTGTGGTGTTGGTGTTAGTATGGTGCTAGTGTGGTGCTGGTGTGATGCTGGTATGGTGCTGGTGTGCTGTTGTGGTGCTGGGGTGTGGTGTTGGTGTGGTGTTGTGGTGTTGGTGTGGTGTTAGTATGGTGTTAGTATGGTGCTAGTGTGGTGCTGGTGTGATGCTGGTATGGTGCTGGTGTGCTATTGTGGTGCTGGAGTGTGGTGTTGTGGTCCTGGGGTGTGGTGTTGTGGTGCTGGGGTGTGGTGTTAATATGGTGCTAGTGTGGTGCTGGTGTGGTGTTAGTATGGTGCTAGTGTGGTGCTGGTGTGATGCTGTGGTGTTGTGGTGCTGGGGTGTGGTGTTGTGGTGCAGTTGTGGTGCAGTTGTGGTGCTGGGGTGTGGTGTTGTGGTGCAGTTGTGGTGCTGGGGAGTGGCGTTGTGGTGCAGTTGTGGTCTGGGGAGTGGTGTTGCAGTGCAGTTGTGGTGCTGGGGAGTGGCGTTGTGGTGCAGTTGTGGTCTGGGGAGTGGTGTTGCAGTGCAGTTGTGGTGCTGGGGTGTGTTGTTTTGCGGTGTAGTTGTGATGAAGCGGAGTCACTGTCCTCACCCTGAGGTTGTTTCTTTTCCTATAAGAGCATTCTATATTTCCGCATCATGGTATATTAAGCTCCGCCCCCAGGGTTTGTAGATTTAAATGAGGATACAGATCACACCTTATAAAGAATACGTCATAGCTCAACACCACATACATATCACTCGTTCTTTCTTTTCTCCTTTCCATTCTTCTCAGCTTCTTCCAGGCTCTAATGAGGTATCTCTGACCCTGAGCTGTTAGTTTCAGCATGTCATGGCAGCGTTCGGCCAGTGGAGGAGCTCAGACTCCAGAAATATCAAAACATCCCCCTGCTGAAGCTCAGTACTCCAGTGTGTGTTCTTCAAAAACCCGGAACAGATCCTTGTGTGTGTGTGTGTGTGTGTGTGTGTGGTGTTCCTCGGAATATATACTTAAATCCTTTAAGGTGAGACACACACCCCTAAAACACAGACGTCATCACTGTCACCTCTCACTCTCATGCTCATGTATGCCGTTATCCAATCACACGAAGCTATTAATTTACTATTAACTATTAAGTAGTTCATTAATTCATGATTTATTTTTTTTTTTACATGGAAGACAGAACATTTTATATTCTATATTTTATATTTATTCAGTACGGAGAGCTTAAAAGAAAAACAAACCTGTCGAACTTTATGTTCGTGGTACACGTAGTAAACAGAGTAAAATAAATAAATAGTGTACATTTATAATAGTATAAAAAGGGAAATATTTTTTTATTAAAAATGATTAGAAATATAATAATTTTTAGGGGTGGTGCTTGTGCCTAATAGCATTAAACTACTTTTTAAAACCTTATAAAATTATACATTGATGTAAATAAAATTCAAATATGTAAAAGATGAAATAAACAATATCTATTAAAATTAAAAATATATAATACAGTAAAAAAATAACATATTAAAGAAAACCACATTTTATTTATTTATTATATAATTACTTATAGTCTAAAAGCAGCTCTATAAAAACTGAAACATACAGAATGGACAGATTATTATGTTCCAGATGTGAAATTAATAATCGATAAATTATTTTCTGGAGAAATGGAAACAAATGCAGTGTATTTTTTTCCCCAAAAACGTACTTTTTTTCTGAATTGATCATTAAAAATAAATAAATACGTGATGCTAGCGACAGGGGGCAGAATAATCCTCCTGGAGAAAACGCAAAGCCCGCTGTAATCTGCCTCTCATCATTTTGCAGATGTGAGTGTGGGGTATTACAGAGGGATTAAGGCTTTATGAGTTTCTCAGCGACTCGATGTTAATATTAAGGATTTGAAAGCACAGTAAGGATCAACACATCGCTCGGAACAAATGTGCACATTGTCCGCATGAAAGCAAATAGAACCGTGATGATACATCAGCGCTAGGTTTTCCCCGAGCACCAGGATGACCTGATGTGATTTCTGCCTGTGTTTTGATCCGGCAGTAATGTGTCGTGCCATGGAGATTGTGTTTTATTGACACACACACACACACACACACACACACACACACACTTGAGTCCCTGTGACTGCTGTCTGATCGTTTACGTGCCAGCGCATACATTAGAGTGCATCCCATAATGCACTGCGCATTAACATTTCATGTTTCCCATGTCATCGCCTGTTTCAGCAGCAGAAGCAACACTGTAACACCATCAGCATCTTTAAACAGTATCTGAGTCAGACGTTTGATTCGTTAAAACGAATAGGTACAAAAATCGGCTTAGTAAATCTAATCAAATTTCTCCACACTGGCAAATAGGCCACGCCTCCTTTACTGAAACAGACACCCACAGAAGCCGCGCGTTCTTTAATGAAGCTGACACTCATGGAAGCCACACCTTCTTTACAGAAACACTCATAGAAGCCACACCTTCTTTACTGAAACGGGCATTCAGAAGCCACGCCTTCTTTACCGAAACACTCATAGAAGCCACACCTTCTTTACCGAAACACTCATAGAAGCCACGCCTTCTTTACTGAAATGGGCATTCAGAAGCCACACCTTCTTTACTGAAACACTCATAGAAGCCACACCTTCTTTACAGAAACACTCATAGAAGCCACGCCTTCTTTACTGAAACACTCATAGAAGCCACGCCTTCTTTACTGAAACGGGCATTCAGAAGCCACGCCTTCTTTATAGAAACACTCATAGAAGCCACACCTTCTTTACTGAAACACTCATAGAAGCCACACCTTCTTTACTGAAACGGGCATTCAGAAGCCACGCCTTCTTTATAGAAACACTCATAGAAGCCACACCTTCTTTACCGAAACACTCGTAGAAGCCACGCCTTCTTTACTGAAACACTCATAGAAGCCACGCCTTCTTTACAGAAACACTCATAGAAGCCACGCCTTCTTTACAGAAACACTCATAGAAGCCACGCCTTCTTTTCTGAGACACTTATAGAAGCCACGCCTTCTTTTCTGAAACTGACACTCAGAGAAGCCACGCCTTCTTTACAGAAACACTCATAGAAGCCACGGCTTCTTTACTGAAACAGACACTCAGAGAAGCCACACCTTCTTTACTGAAACACTCAGAGAAGCCACACCTTCTTTTCTGAGACACTTATCGAAGCCACGCCTTCTTTACTGAAACTGACACTCAGAGAAGCCACACCTTCTTTACTGAAACACTCAGAGAAGCCACACCTTCTTTACTGAAACACTCAGAGAAGCCACGCCTTCTTTTCTGAGACACTTATAGAAGCCACGGCTTCTTTAGTGAAAGACTCATAGAAGCCACACCTCCTTTAATGAAACTGACAATCATAGAAGCCACTCCTCCTTTACTGAAACAGACACTTATAGAAGCCAGACCTCCTTGACTGAAACTGACACTTAGAGGCCACACCTCCTTTACTGAAACTGACTCATGGAAGCCACACCCCCTTTACTGAAACTGAAGCTCATTGAAGCCACACCTGCTTCCTCTGTAGCGTAGTGCTGTCTCATATGCTACATGCTAGTTAAATGCTAGTGAGTTAGCTACGTGAACTTTAAAAACCTGCGGAAATACCATTAGCTAGGTTGTTTTCTGTGACAGTCATATGGTTAGCTATCAGTTATCAGTTTTGAAAGGCTTTAGCTGAGTGTGTTTACATCCACTTCTGGTTTAAATCCGGATACGGATACAGATACAGATAGTGTCATTGTGTTGCACTGTTAGCGTATTTGATAATTAGGTGTTCAGTTTGCTGGCTTTTTGGTATCTGCTTCAAAAAAAGTTTTTTTCATTAACTTTAGTTTCTAAGCAAACACACTCATGTTCAGAATACAGCAGACATAGTGGTGTGTGTGTGTGTGTGTGGTGGGAAGTGGTGACTGCGCTGGTATGGGTGTGTTTATGTGTGTGTGTGTGTGGTTTGTAATGTCGATACTTAGTGAAGTGTGAGTGGAAGCTAATGCGCTGGGAAGTGCTGTCAGTGGTCTGTCTGTGTGTGTGTGTGTGTGTGTGTGTGTGGGGGGGGGGGGGGTAATTGTGTATTAATGTGGAAACCTGTATTAATGTACAGGGTGTACTTTTTTCCTGTGGAGGAGTCGCCCGTGTGTGTGTGTGTGTGTGTGTGTGTGTGAGAGATGTCTATTTGAGAAATGAGTTTTGTTTCTAAAGCTTATTCTGAATAAATTGTTGATATAAAGTACAATTTTACACGATAACATATTTTGAGGCTCAGGTCATTATTAATATTAAATAAATATTAAATAAATGATTAATATATTATTCTGAGTTTCACTGTATATGTGCAACATCTTGAAATATGCCAAAAAATAAAACGATAGTTCAGACCAATAATGAAAAGAAAAATGTGCAGTAATTTCACCTTGTTTCATCGTTGGTTGATTTCTGGTTTGAAAAATATTCATATAATGATGTTTATTTATGCAAATGAGCCTTTGACTAATTAAGTATGCATAAAATTACATTTTGAAGGTAAGTGAGGTTTATAAATGAAAGTCACAGGTATATAATAATGACATATGATGTATGACGTGATGTGAAGTGGACTGAGCTTTCTTCAGATTTGCTAATCATCAGATATTGCGGTGGTCACGGATATTTATATTATTACTACGACAGTTTACGAGAAACTAATGCGTAAAGCGTAAACTCCTCTGCCCTCAAGATGTCGGAAAACTTGAAAAGCTACAGCTTTACCTCTGACACTGGAGACTCCTTCCTTAAATGTTAAACAAATGACAGAAAAGTTCACCAGATCAACCATTACACGTTCCGTGTATGCGGAGCGTCTGCCGTATGGGTCCCTGCGAATGAGATGTTGCTATGGAAACAATAATGTATTAGCACCAGTGCATTAATATAAATCTACGCTACTGTCAGAGCTGCTGTTCTAGAAAATTAATCAATCTTCTGATGAAAGATGAACTTTTCTTGCAGAAGTACATTACACACACACACACACACACAAATTATGGGGACGCCTTAATGTGAGTGTCTGGCAGGCAGAATGCTAGAGTAGCTGTGTGAGTGTGTGTGTGAGTGTGTGTGGTTAGGCTCATGGTCAGGTGCACTTAAAGAGGCTCCATAAAAACCCCATCAGCCCTTGACCTGAGCCCTCCACCTTACACACACACACACACACACACACACACACTCCGTACTCCATCTCTCACACACTCACCATCAGCGTGCAGCATGAAGAGACGCAAGCTGTCCAGAGTGGCACGTCTGTGGAGCGTAAGTCTCTCTGAGAACTCAAATAATACTCTGATTTGTGTTTGGATTGTGTAACTGTGTGTAGAGCCAGGGCTTTGGTGTTGAATTCTGGATCCTGATTGGTCAGAAGGTGTTGATTAATGTTCTATAACAGCAGCTCTGACAGAAGTGTGGGTCTATATTAATGTGCTCGTTCTAATACGTTATCGTTTCTCTAGCAACAGCAACAGCTCCTTCACAGGAACTTGTACAGCAGGCGCTCCTTATAATAAACAGATTTTAAAAAACAATTGCTATGGTGAATTTTCCTGTGTAGCGAGTTTTTTTAATAACATTTCTGGAAGGAGTCTCCAGTGTCAGCGCGTTGTAACAGTTAGAGGTAAAGCCGCATGTTTAGGTTTTCCGACATCTTCAGTCCTTTCGCAGGAATCACTTTTCTAAGGTAGAAACTGGAGTGTGCGTATATACGGGGTTTTACGGTAAAAGCTTGAGGGAGAAATAAGTAGGTACTCTTCTGATGATCAGTTCATATCAGAGAGTTCGAAACAACTATGAGACTGTCAATGTTTCCAGATTTATATGTCCATCTGCCATTTTTAATCGGATGAGGAAGTCTGCTCTTTTGACGTGTTTTTCATATCAGCGTATTCTGATGTCAAAACGCAGAGCTCCAGGTGGCAAATGGGAAAGCCCATTTATAGCTGCTATAAACGAACTATAAACGAATAAAAAGTATGATGTTATGATAATTAAACCATTGTAATTTTTGGTAAATTGCTGTGCTGTAAGAGCGATAAAACCCCTGGAGACATGCGGTTAAGGGTGTTGACAGTAACCCCATCACGCCACCCTGTCGTGGTTTATTCCTTCATGTCACTAAATCGTGTGTTTTTTTCATGACTCTTACTTATGTTGGATTGGATGTTAGCCAAAGTGGTGGTGTCTGATTTATTAATATTTTATTTATTTATGATTATTTTATTAGTTTTTTTTTTTGGTAGTACTCACACGTGTTTAATAAATCTCAGATTACAAAAATGCTGTTTAATGTTGGATTTTTCAATCAAAACAGTGTATCGTGTGTTCTTCAGGAATTTCTTTATGTTTGTCATCAGCGGTTTAATTTTACACTAAACACTAAAACACCTCAGCAGCTGGAACATGTGATTTTGTTCAAAAGTGCTCCACAAAATCTGCTACAAAAACTGAATAACTGCTGACTTGCTCTGCTTTTGGTGGAAAGTGGGCGGAGCCAGGGATGCCAAAGCAATCACAAAATGGAGGTCGCTCATCCACACACAACCTAGTGAAAGCTCGTGAGAGAAATCTAACCTAGCAAAGGAATAGTTAGCCTAGTGAGAGAAACCTAACTTATCGCATAGTCAGCAAACGCTAACCTAGTGACTCAAAGCTCACCTAGGGGCAAAAAAATAACCTAGCAAGGAAAAGCTAATGTAGTGAGCAAGTGTGAACATTGTGAGAGAAGACTAGCTAAGACTAGAATCTGACCTAGTGAGTGAAAGGTATCCTGGTGACCGAAAGATGAGTGAAAAACCCATCAAAAGAAAGCTGGCCTATTGAAAAGAAAATAATTTACAGAGTGAAAGCTACCCTGGTGAGTGAAAGCTAAAAGAAGAAACTAATCTTGGGAATGAAAGCTTACCTAGTGACTGAAATATACCTGGTGAATGAAAGCTAACATAATGAGTGAAAGCTAATCCAGTGAGAGAAAACTAATCCAGTGAGAGAAAGCTAACCTAGTGGGTGAAAGCTAATCCAGTGAGAGAAAGCTAACCTAGTGGGTGAAAGCTGATCCAGTGAGAGAAAGCTAACCTAGTGGGTGAAAGCTGATCCAGTGAGAGAAAGCTAATCCAGTGAGAGAAAGCTAACCTAGTGGGTGAAAGCTAATCCAGTGAGAGAAAGCTAACCTAGTGGGTGAAAGCTAATCCAGTGAGTGAAAGCTAATCTAGGGGGTGAAAGCTAACCTAGTGACTGAAAGCTATCAGAATCCGGATCAGTATTGAAAATACTAATGCTAATCAGCCATTTTATGTGTATTTTAGCCAAAATAGTACATCGCATATCATGTAGAAATTGTCATCATATCTACTCGGCATTGAAGTCAGCTACCAGTTTTCTTTTCTCAATTTTCCCCCTACCCTTTCGTTCCCTCCCTTTCCCTAACAGCAGTACTTAAGCTAAAAAGATGTTTTTGTATCGTTTCTGTTTCCGTTCCAGTTCGGCTAAATCGTGGAAAATGCTTGCGCGTGTTAGCGTCTCGCGCTCTTTATGTCACATCCATTAGCTCTCAGGGATCCTGGCTAATGGTCTCCATCACCACATTTCCTGCTGTTTACTGTGTAGGAAATGTCTCCACTTAATGCAAAGAGTATTTACAACGAAAAGCCCGACGTTGCACGCTCAGCTGTTTACGTTGGTAAATGCACGCCGGTCAATATGCTATGATAATAACGATGCATCAGCGCATCCACATGGAGCGGCCGGACTGCTTGAACATTTTAATGAGCTTAAGGTGCAAGACATTGGGGGCTTTAACCCTCACTATTAGCATATTTAGCATACCTAGCATAAATCACTGCAGGACATCTCTATCGATTTCACAGCAGGTGGAACTTTGGTTTCCATTCCAGCAAACTTTTCTTTCACCTTGTTACCATCAGGGTCAAAATTACCTGAACAGCACTCTGTAAAAATAAACATGCTTTTTAAAATGACTGTAGAACATAAAATACTGAAGAACATAAAGTTTGTTGGAAATATTTTTTAAATGGGTCTTATTTTAGAAAGAGTATAAATGCTTTAAAAAAACAAACATTATAGCATTTCCTTCTTCAAGAACCGTTAGTTTCTATAATGCTAGATTTTTTAAAAGTATAATGCTAGTTTGTTTGCCAGTTTGTTTACTAGTTTGTATTTTAGCATCCTCTTACAATAATTTGTGTTGCAGCCTGTGTACTTAAATGCTAGTTTGTGTTTTAGCCTGTTTACTATAATGCTAGTTAGTGTTTTAGCCTGTATACTAGTTTGTGTTTTAGCCTGTATACTGTAATGCTAGTTCACATTTTAGCCTTTTTACTATAATGCTAGTTTTGTATTTTAGCCTTTTTTTTTTATAACACTAGTTTGTGTTTTAACCTGTTTACTATAATGCTAGTTTGTATTTTAGCCTTTTTATTATAATGCTAATTTGTGTTTTATCCTGTTTACTATAATGCTAGTGTTTTAGTGTGTTTATTATAATGATAGTTTGTGCTTTGGCCTGTTTACTATAATGCTAGTTAGTGTTTTAGCATGTTTACTATAATGCTAGTTTGTGTTTTAAACTGTTTACTATAATGCTAGTTTGTATTTTAGCCTGTTTACTATAATGTTAGTTAGTGTTTTAGCCTCTTTATTGTAATGCTAGTTAGTGTTTTAGCCTCTTTATTGTAATGCTAGTTAGTGTTTTAGCCTGTCTACTATAATGCTAGAGTTTAGTGAATAACCTGTCTGTTATATTATTACAAACAAGTGAGTGTGTGAATTTGTGTTTGTTTGTGAAAACTCACGGTGCTGATTTGAACCTGATTGTGAAGAGGGTGTCATGTTTTAGCCGATACGTGAGATGCTTACATGCTCATTATTGAGTGATAAAAAAAACAAAAAAAAAACAAAAAACATCTTTTGTGGCTGGTGGTGTGAGTTTGAAACACTGTTAATGATCAGAGAGCTGAGCGCTCGAGTGCTTGCGTTGGGAAGTGTTTAACTGATTGTGCTCTATCTCTCTGGCTTTTCAATGCAGCATTTTAAAGAAATGCTGAGTGTGTCCTTATGCTTGTGATTGAGCTGCAGGGCGTGATTGGGGGTGATGTTTACTGATGCGCAGAATAAAAATGCTAATTCACGCAGTAACAGTGCGGCTGGTTTGACTTTGACTTTACTTTCTTTTTAGTTATGAAAGTAAACGGTTCTTGAATCGAACACTGTGGAATAATGAGTATTGCAAAAAATTGTGTCTGAAACTGTGGGTGTGTCTCATTTCTTTATTTGTGCGTCCTTGCTTCTCAGCTCCTCCGTCTGAAGATGCAAGAAAGGAAATGAGAATGGGAGAAATCAGGAACAAACATATTTACTGTCTAAAGAGTGTAAACCAATCTAGCGAGTGTAAACTAATTTATTGAATGTAAACTATTCTAGCATGTGTAAACTAATTTAATGAGTATAAAGTAATCTAGCGAGTGTAGCCTAATCTAGCGAGTGTAGCGATTAGATCGCTCACATTTGATTAGATCGCTCACATGGCTAATCTAGCGAGTGTAAACTAATCTAGCGAGTTTATGATAATATAGCGAGTGTAGGCTAATCTAGCGAGTGTAAACTAATCTAGCGAGTTTATGATAATCTAGCGAGTGTAGGCTAATCTAGCAAGTGTAGGCTAATCTAGCGAGTGTAGGCTAATCTAGCGAGTTTATGATAATATAGCGAGTGTAGGCTAATCTAGTGAGTGTAAACTAATCTCGCGTGTTTAAATTAATTTAATGAGTGTAAACTAATTTAGAGTGTAAAATACTCTAGCGAGTGTAGGCTAATCTAGCGAGTGTAGGCTAATCTAGCAAGTTTATGATAATCTAGCGAGTGTAAACTAATCTACCGGGTGTAATTAGTCATCTGATGCATATAGGAATGAACAATCTTAAATTCTTTTGCTTGCATTGTTGCGTTTATTTTATTATTTTTTTTAAGGTAGTAGCAGCCTCAGACCCTCAAACAGGAGCTGCCAATCAAACATGCTCATTAGAATATTAGGCCACGCCCATCAGGACAATCCTTAGATGGATCTAATGAGTAATAGGTTCCAAGTGACCCTACACTTTAAGCCAGGACATGCAGGGACGGTGTCTCAGGAGGCGATAACGTTCGCATTAACAAATCTGCTGATGTGTAAATTTTCATGAAATGAAGGATCTGGACAGTTTCTTTTCTAAACCAAGTTTTTCACGAAAATACTGTCTTACCATACTCTCATGAGGCGGAAACGTTCACATTAGAGGGTCTCCTAAGACATACATTTAAACAAATTGAGGCGCGAGATGTAAGATACGAATGTTTTTCCAAACGAAGTGCATGTACATGAATGCAACATTTCTTGTGTAAATGTGAATAATTTGCGAATAATTCTGCCAGCATATTTATTCTTTTTTTAAATCTGTCCTTATAAATCCACATCTTTTTCCAGGTAGAATTATCTCTCTGCTCAGTGTCACCCTTACTGTCCTTCACATTCCCTCTTAATCCCTTTCTTTTGTCTGACTCTGTAAATGATAGCGCAAGATCCATTTTCCTCTTTGTTTATATGTATGATAATGTATATTTAAAAAAAACATTTTATTAATTGTTTTTGACTTCTGTCTGGATCACCTTTTTTAACACTCTGTTGTCTGTTATTCTTCTTTGTTGTTACTTTTGGAGAAAGAACCATAGTTGATACCATTTATTAAGTCTCTTTTTATCGCCATCACGGAAGAACAATAATAAAGTACAGAAGACCCATAAATCATTGCACGAGAGCGGGGTTTGTTTCAGCTAACGATCCTTTAACGAGTGCTGAATCATCCAAAAGCCTGAATGTTTTAAAAATGATTTAAAAGTGAAGGGAAGTGAAGTGAAGTTGTGGCCAAGTGTGGTGACCCATACTCGGAATTTGTGCTCTGCATTTATCCCATCCAAGTGCACACACACACACACACACAGTAGTGAACACACACAAGGAGAGCAGTGGGCAGCCATTTTAGCTGCGGCGCCCGGGGAGCAGTTGGGGGATCGGTGCCTTGCTCAAGGGTCTCACCTCAGTCACCTCTCTGAGGGTGGCAGAGAGCGCTGGTCATTCACTCCCCCCACCTACAATCCCTGCCGGACCCGAGACTCGATGACCATGACCTTCGGGTTCAAGTCCGACTCTCGGACCATTAGGCCACGACTGCCCCCATATGATACATTAAAAATCTCTTCACGGCTCAGAGCTTCTTGTTTACTCAGCTAAAGAGCCTTGACCAGCTTCCAATTTAGAAGAAATTACTAAACAAATTTGCAGTAGTTGGCGTTCCTCAGGGTTTAATTCAAGGACCGTTTTTTTTTTAATCTAGCAAATGAATACACCTGATGTGAATGTGAAATGTACATCTAGAGATAACGAAGCTGAGACAAATCTGGAACAAATCCAACATTTCTGCCAATTGCCAAGCAAATATTTAACATTTGTCATACGGGGATAAATTTAGTGCCTTCTTGTATACATATTTAAACATAAAAAAGTAAAATCTATGTTTGATGTAAAATACAAGACAATGAGTCTGAGGTCAACCACGAAATCTATCAAAAATAATGCTATAAAAAGCATTTTTATAAGGAAATAAAAGACAAAAATAAATTTGATCTTTATCCGAAAAGTGTTTTGAAAAGTTTTGCAAAAATTATCTGTAAGATTTAATTCTTTTTAAAACTGATTGTTTGGGAAATGAAAACCTGCCCCTTTTTACAGGCAGAAGTTTATATGAAAAAAATGTAGGGTGCTAAAACATTTGTTTATGTGTATAGACAAGTGACACTTGAAAGGTATTATTAAACGTTACCTGTTTTTTTTTTTAAGGCAGTGTCTCTTTTGTGAAAAACTATATAGCACTTCAACTATGATATTTTTGTCACCTCTAGTAAGAATTTGTAAGTAAAAGTTTTAAGGACTTATCTACTTAATTGGACGTTTTTTGGATTGTCTTCTCTGTAGCAGAGACGCGGTGTCTCCTGAGTTTCAGCCAGGACTGAATGTTCTGGTCACCAAATCATCGACTAATTTTCTCGTTCCTTCTTGCAATTTGACCAACCCTGACTCACGACCACACCAGAGACTTGATAATGAATGTACCCTTGAATGACACCAGGCCATAAGATTGCCTTCATTTCTGTCCAGGTTGTTGTAGCACACGGACCTCCCCCCTGAGGCCCGGAGCTAGAAAACCTCAATCTAGCATGCACAGGACACACGGAACCCAATCACACAACTCATTATGGCCTCCATTACAGGGTTAAATGCTCAACGCCTTCAACTGACCTTTAACACAGACACAGCTCTAAAACAATAAAGATAAATAATGTCAAAAGGTAAAGAATAAACAATATTCCAAATTGTTAAAATATGTATAAGTAAGGTACCAGGCATGGGACACACAGTTACATTGTAGATACCAGTGTTAGAAAAAATGTAATTAAGTGCAAGTTATATCTAGAAAGAATTACGCTTGTCTAGTGTTTAGACGTCAGACTTTTTGTTTGTTGCTTACCTCTTACTAGGGCTGGGTGATATGATGATATAATATGAACACCGTGATAAATTCTGCCACTGAAATATCTCAAAGTTTAAAGTTTATTTGTTAATGCAAAATAAATAGTCCTAGAATTCAGCCCTGAGGAACGCCAGGTATAACAATATATTTTTAAATTTTTCATCAAGACTTCAGCTCCAAGTATAATAATAATAATGTTACATTATAAATACCAGCACTGAGCCATACTCAGAGCTCAGTTACATAAGCACTAATCAGACGTTGCATGAGAGTTATGCATGTGGGGCGGAGTTTGAGTAAAATAGGGGCATATCCCAGTTACAGTCTTGTACTTAAGCGCATTTTTCTTGTGTGATATAAGCTCGAGTGAACAGCAGTATTCAGTCCAGTGCCGCTGTCTGACCAGGACATTGCTACTCAAAAAATATCTGGCAGAAAACTGACCTAATCGTGTGTAACCTGACTTTGAATATGAGGAACTTTCCCAGCGTAAATATTGACGTAACCTGTGCACTTAAATGTCTAGGGTTCCTACAGTGACTTATGCAAACTAATAAATGTCTGTACTAACTAATCTTTTAGGAGCCTGTAGGACGGGTTCAAAAAGAAATTTCATACCGGTTGACCGCCTGAGTACTGAATTAATGAGCGTCATTGTGAAATATTTCTTAACCGCATCAGATCAAGCATCTCTTGAACATGAAAAGGTGCAGGTGATCGCTTTGATGAGCAGAAGCATGATTAAGTCATGGCACTTTGAAGGCTATGTGTGAACTTGGAAGGAGACTTCATCAGAGAATCTGGCTGGGTTTCCATACAGTTTTATCATGTCCTTGTCAACTTCCCCTTGCCATTAGCCTCAATTTAAGGTTTGCTCTTTTGCTTTGCTTGAAGTTTACCAGACGACCGTTAAATGAGGGATGGAGTCATTATCACTGTAGAAGCAGAAGTTACCCAGAAGCCATTGCAACTGGATGCAATTTCCATTTCAAAACAACAAGAAAATGGCAGATAAAGTTCTTCATGAGTGCAAACAGCAGCTATAAAACACTTCATTAAAGTTTTTGTAACGTAGTCTAAACACCAAATACATCGTGACTGTCGACTTTAATACAAAAAAAATAAAAATAAAATATTTTATTCTGCTAGATGGCTAATACGTTGATAAGCTGACTCTAAACATAACTGGAATGAAAATCCTGAGTGTGAGCCGTAGAGACAGAACATGTTTAAAAGCTGTGACAGTAGTACAGCTGCAAATCACAGGTTTATATTAATGCCCTTGTTCTAATATGTTATTGTTTCTATAGCAACAGCTCGTTCGTGGGGACTTGTAAGGTGAACGCGCGACTTAAACTTTTTTTTTAAAAATGGGTTTAATTGTTGATATGGTGAAGTTTTCTGTAATTTATTTAACATCTATGGAAGGAGTCTCCAGTGTCAGCACTTTGCAGCAGTCAGAGGTAAAGCTGGAACTTTTCTGACATCTTCAGGACAGAGGAGTTTCTTGCCTGTTTTCTTGCTTTCTTGATATTAAGCAACTCTGGTCATCTCGTAATCAATAGCTATTCCGTCTGCCTCTGATTTCATTTAGCCCGCAGGGCGAATAATTGCGTCTTAAATCACTACTTCAGCGTGTCCTTACCCGGTTTACACATCGATTTAAAGAGCTCTAATGAGTAATCCTATTATTGATTCTCCAGGCGCATTCTTACCAGGGTTTCTCCATTTTGATAGTTTAATAGAGTTTAAGAAGTAAACACCTCCATTAACTCTGCATTGTGCAGAAGGATCAGGTCAAACTCAGCCAATCTTCTCTTCTGCCATGGCAATGAAGCACCTGATCTTTTCAATCATGGCCTTCAGGGAGGTAGTTTGGACTCTACTGAGTTTAGCAGAAGATTGGAAATGAAAAAAAAAAAGTTCTTGGAAATTGTAATGGAAGTAGGACAGTATCCATGGTCACCCTGCTCCATTGTATCATGTGTTTAGATATCAAATATATAATGTAAATATCTGGTCATGGATCATTCCGATAGAGTCCGTTCAGATAGGGTTGTTGCTCCATATCTCGGAGTTTATTCATTCTTTTTTTTCTTCTTTTTTTTTTGTTGCTTTTGACCTAAAACTAAAGTCTGTAAAGTATTTTGGCTGAATTCTAACATTTTTTTCACTCCCCTGAAAAATATAATATTTTCAATTAAAAAAGTGTTCTTTGTAAAGCCATGTTTAGGATTTTATATATCCAGATGTATTATTCCAGGCCACATGAAATTTGTAAGACATAAAGACAAACTTGTTTTCTATCTGTCTAAATGCTCAGAAGTTACTACAGAAGGCCAGGAAAAAGTGCCAAATTTCCAAATGTGAGTGATATTAGTGGCTTACAGATCCCGCTTTAATAGATAAATATGCTAAAAGTCACACTTTTCCCTACTATATTTTATTGATTTGTGTCAAAATCTGATATCTCAACAACCAATATCATTCAAGATGTTGACAAAATTACAAGATCAGTTTAAAAGTTTGCATTATTTCGATCACGGGTCCACCACTACTAAGTTATCATCTGAGTACTTTGTAACACACTTTATAGAAATTTCATAACAGTACAATACTTCCAAGTTGCAATGTCCTTCCATGTTGTCTTCATGTTTAAACTGATCTATTCAATTCAATTCAGTTTTATTTGTACAGCGCTTTTAATTTCAATTTCAATTCAATTCAATTCAGTTTATTTGTATAGCGCTTTTTTACAATGTCATTGCCTCAAAGCAGCTTT
>CM074948.1:23162483-23184983 GCA_037577455.1 Pangasius macronema | reverse complement strand
TCAGGATGGAGATGTGGTCAAGCTTGATGTGGGGACCAACGTCACTGAGGTTCTGGTGGAGAACAAGATGTTTGTAAGTTTATCAGTAAATTTTAGTCATCCATACAGAAAATATGCCATAGATGCACAGACTCACTAAAGATCGTACAGGAAAGACAGAGCGATAGAGATGGCTTATAGACAGACAGTACATACACGAATACAGACAATACATGAATAAGTACATAGACGCATGCATAGACAAAATGGATGGGTGGATGGATGGATGGATGGTTGGATAAACAACTGGTCAGATGGAAGAGTGGGTGCACAACTGGCTGGTTGGATGGACAGATAGTTGGTTGGACGGATTGGATGAATGCATTGATAGATGGATTAATAAACAGTTGGTCAGAGGGATGGATGAAGGGATAGATGAGGTACAGACAATTGATCAGATAGAAGGATGGATAAACAGTTAGTCAGATGGATGGATGAATAGACCATTGGTCAGATAGATGGATGAATGGATACACAGTTGATCAGACGGATGGATGGATGGATGGATAGATAGTTGGTCAGATGGATAGATAATTAGATAGATAGATAGATAGATAGATAGATAGATGAGAAGATGGATGGACTACTGACTGGATGGATGGATAGACAGATGGATACACCAATATAGATTGATAATAGACAACCAGCTAAGATTGATGGTTGTCAGATTGGATGGATGGATGGATGGATGGATGAATGAGTGGATGGATGGAAAGCCACCTGGTCAGATGGAGAGATAGACAGACAGATAGAAGGACACGGATAAATAGATAGACGACTAACTGGATGGGTTACATTTAAAGAATGTTTCAATTAGATAACTTTTTCTCCGTCTTGTTCAGGAAACGTATAAAGCCAGCAAGTACCAAGTGTCTCCTGACCTGACTCACATTCTGCTGACCTACAACATTGTCCCAGTGAGTACTAACACACACACACACACACACACACACACACACACACACACACACACACACACACAGCTGTTTCCATCAACTGACCAACAATAATTGCAGGACAGGTGTAGGAAAAACAGCTCCAGCTATAGCTAAACACACACACAGACACACACACACACACACACACACACACACACTCATTTAACAAAAGACTACAGCAACGCAACACATAATAGTGCTGGGATACTTTTACGTCAGACTTTAATTTTAAGTTTAATTCCAGCATCAGTAAGAATAATTCAGTGAGACTGAATCCCAACGGATTCCTATTCACTACATATGCTCACTACATGAGGTGTAGCAGAAACTACATAGTCCCAGGTTTGCACAACAGAGCTCTGTTTGAGATTAATGGATGGATGGATAGGCAGTTGGTGTGTGTGTGTGTGTGTTTTGGTTTTTGTGTTAGTGTGTTAACAGATGTGTGTTCTCTCCTCTACAGCTGTACCGGTACTCCTACACGGCCTTCTACATCATATGCAGCCTGAAAACTCCGTAAGTTTCTCTGTCCTGGGCTGAAACATGCAAAAGAGTTTTAATTACATCGGAAAACTAAAACATTACAGCGTGCGGTCTGTGCTAGAACCCTACAGCGTGCGGTCTGTGTTAGAACACTACAGCGTGCGGTCTGTGTGAGAACACTACAGCGTGCGGCCTGTGTGAGAACACTACAGCGTGCGGTCTGTGTGAGAGCCCTACAGCGTGCGGTCTGTGTGAGAACCCTACAGCGTGCGGCCTGTGTTAGAACACTACAGCGTGCGGTCTGTGTGAGAGCCCTACAGCGTGCGGTCTGTGCTAGAACACTACAGCGTGCGGTCTGTGTGAGAGCCCTACAGCGTGCGGCCTGTGTTAGAACACTACAGCGTGCGGCCTGTGTGAGAGCCCTACAGCGTGCGGTCTGTGTGAGAGCCCTACAGCGTGCGGTCTGNGCTGCCCCCTGCTGGCTGTAATGCTCCTGATTTCTCACACTGTGCTGTGTATCAGTTCTGGCTGTGATTCAAATCCATAATTCCTCTGGGGTTTTTACGGGTCCTTCACTGCAGTGTGTTAGTCAGTGGAGTAACTGACTACAGTCAGCTGTCCTGCAGAAATCCTCAAAAAATAAACCACAAGAAAACACAATACGCATCATCATGTGGGAGCTGCTCAGTGTCGATAAATATACATTACTCAACACAGGAAAGGTGAATTTTTAAAGCTTCAGGGACTATTTTTTAAATGAATGAATGAATTAATTAATTAATTTATACACCGTTAAAAATAAGCATATAAATTAATTATAATAACAAATACTAATTAATTACTCTTCTGCTTTCAGCAAGGAAAAACACTGCACTACACTTACTAATTAATAAACAAATTACTGACTCAAATACTTACTTGTATTAATTGATTGATTAATTTAACTAATTAAATGTCCAGTAGAGTACAGTTTGTGTTAATTAATTGTAATAAATTAATTGATTCATGAACAGTTAACTGAAGCGGGGGTATAGTCAATTAATTATTAATTATTTTGTTCTAGCTGTACTGAACAGGTATTTAATAAATTAGTTACTTGGGTTATTAATTGATTAATTAAATACTTACTTTACTTTTACATTTGATCACTTAATTAATAAATTAACTACCTATATTCTGCAGGAATTAACTTCACTGCATCAGCCAATAAATTCACACACTGTACCGGACTCAATTAAAATATTTTTTTAAATAATTAATTAACTATCAGGTCATGAATTGTAATGAATTATTACGAATGAATTATTTTCGGGTTAAGCATGGAATAATTAATTAGGCTGATTAATCAAACGCATATTTAATTAGTTAACGTGTTAACTAGTTAATCAGTCCAGTCCAGTGTGTTTTATTTACAGGATGAAGCAGGAGTTTAGTTAATTACTTAATTATTAATTAATCAGTTGCTCTTCTTCAGCCAATAAACACACACTGTTGTAATTAATGAATGTAACTGATGAATTAATTAAAGGTGTGTGGGTTTTTTCCTCACAGCGAGACGGTGCCTTTGTCGCCTCCTGAAGTGCAAAACATAGAGCTGCAGTTTGCTGGATGGGGTCCGAAAGGCCAGCAGCTGGTGAGACACACACACACACACACACACACACCTGCATTACACCTGGATAAATCAGTAACGCAAACCCCCAGCTAGTGAACTACAAAGCAGGCCACCGGATTGGTCACATGACCCTGATTACTCATCACACACTCCTCTTCCCAATCACACCAAGCACTTTATAGTATCACTTTATCATCATTCTCCTGATGATTCCGAGATCTTCATGACATTCTGCTTTTGACCTCTTGGACGAGTTTGCTGCTTTTTCACTTCACATCTTTTTAATAACCGGTCAGTTTTATTATACGCTAATAAAATCATTCTAAATAAAAACAGGCAAAGTTGTATGAAGACCGGTCGAGACATGACAAGGCAGGGGGAGCTGGTGCTAAGTGAGATCAGCTGTGCGTGTGCGTGTGTGTGTGTGTGTGTGTGTGTGTGTGTGTGTGTGTGTGTGTGCGTGCGTGAGAGAGAGAGAGACAGATGGCACTAGCCCTGGGGATGACGCACAAGTCTTGTTTTTGCCTGACCTTCAGCGTGTGTGTGTGTGTGTGTGAGTCAAACACAAGACCTGCTCGCTCTAGAATCTATACTAGCGTTTGGGCGGAGCTTAGCGAGCTGATCATCCAGAACGGGAATAATCTTTAAAGCTGTAGTGCTGCGGTGATCAAAGGGCACTGAGAGAGCAGCAATTCTCAGGTTTTTTTCGTCCCCGCCGCGACGACGCTGGAAATCAGGAACAGAGATACAGACAGTGCAGGAAGCAAGATGGAGTGGAGATTGAGGCAGAAATCTGGCAGGAAATCAGCGCAGCAGATGACAGAGAAGACAGACTCACTGCTGACAAATGGCATTGTCACTCACACACACACACACACACACGCACACTCTCTGACGTCAGCAGCCTGCTCTTTTGCAAGCTCCCTTTTCTTCTTCTGCTTGTTTTTTGTTCCTGCGATTGTCATCTTTCCACCCTCTAATCACCTCATTAATAAAAGTCTTAACTCATTAGTATTCATTTCCACAGGAGCGACATCTCATCTAATTAGCAAAGGAACAATCTGGTGCACAGTGCTGCACTAATTACACAAAAACTAATCTAACAAAGGAAGAGTTGTGAGATAGATGGAGTAACAATTTCAAGAAAGTTCATGTCATCTAGAACCATGATCAGAAACGTTCACCGTGTAGCTGGACACTGGAATGTTATTAAGGGATGTTTATGACCCTCGAGACGTCTTTGGACTTTAATGTAAAAGTGTAAATATGCCACACACTGTCGCTGCTCTTTTACAAAATCATTATGGGTTTTGAGCCGCATTTTAACGAGCCAGCGAGCCAAGTGGCGTGAATCTGGAATGATTGACAGTTTTGAATCCTCTGATAGTAACTGAAAGCCCCGCCCCTCACAGTAGTAACATTACATGTCTCGAGTCATGTCTCTGTATCGGTTATGTATATTGCTGTGGTAGAAACTAGAGTATGTGTGTGTGAACACCAGAATAATCAAACTTTATATTTATAGCAGCTTTCCTGCTTAATTAAATATACCTTTCTTACACGTATACATTTATTTCCACTTTTCATTAAGTATTATATTTATTTACGTGTTTAAAATTTTAATCATATTTATTGCCGCTCTGTTTTACTGCACATCCTATTTTTCTATTTATTTATTTTTTTAAATAATTTATTAAAGGATTAAAAATAGTGATCTAGAACACACAGGATAAATTATTATTATTAGTAGTAGTAGTATTAATATTATTAGTATTAATTTCCTCTCTTTTTATCTTTTATATCTTATAGCTTTTTATTTTATGAGCTGAAATGTGCCACATAAATACATTTATGTATTGCCACTAAAAAAAATAAATAAATTGATTCAAAAATAAAAAAAGAAATAGAACTCACAGGCTGGAATAAAAGATGACGTGAAAATATAAGTACAAAAAGAAGCATAAGATTACAATGTACACAAATATAGAATCAGTTGCAATGTGTATAAAATATATATAAAATAAAAAGCCCAGAATTGTGGACTCTGCTCTTCTGTTTTAGTTAAAATAGAGACGCTAGAACAGGGAAAGAAAGTAAACTTTCCTGCTGTAAACTTCTCTAGTTGTTTATGTTTGAGCTAAAACAGACGAGCCCTGGTTACCGTATAACCCCATATATACGCACACTACAGTTTCTACATCCATAATGTCCTGATCACATGATGCTTCATCGAGTTCCCCAGAAAGTTCTGTCTCAGTTCTAAAAGTCTGGAGTGACGCTATGAACCGGCACCTTTAAAGTTTGTGAATTTTGGTAAAACGAGAGCAGTAATTTCCGCTGAATTTCTCACCAGATCTTCATCTTCGAGAATAACATCTACTACCAAGCGACTGTGAAGGACAAACCCATCCGCCTGGTCACTACAGGACGAGAGGGCGTGGTCTTCAACGGACTCACCGACTGGCTCTACGAAGGTGAGGACACGGTGCTGCTCACTTCTGGATTCTGATTGGTCGGAAAGTGTTGCTTAATTAGCAGCGCTCGTTCGAATACATTATTGCTTCTATCGTTCATCGATCATGAGCCTTTGATTTATTACCTGCACCTAGCATCGGGAAGGAAGGTAGAACAAACTAAAGAAATATGGTCTGAACTAGAGGCGTGTGTGCTGGGAAATTGTAAAAATGTCGCGCCATTCTTCATAAATGAAACGTCTTCTGCTCTGACTGCGCCATGAAAAGGTAACACGAGACATTTCAGATGAACTCGGCGTGAGCTTTTATACGACTGCAGGAAGGTGAGACTTGTGATGGCAGTGTGCTGAGTGTGTGATTGATACGCAGAACACACACAGTGATATGATGATAGGATACGATGATATGTGAGAGCGGTGTAACTGATTCTGAAACCAGAAACGCAATAAAAACGACTCAATCAAAACCTGTTTAATGCTGCTGAGGAGGCTCTCGATCACGACCACGCCAGGATTTCAGATAAATTCCCGGATTAACGTTTTTTTTTTGTTTTGTTTTGTTTTTATTTTTATGGCTATATTTAAATTTATGCTTGGATCTGAATCTGCTGCATTCGCTTAACATGATTTGTTTACTTGGTTACTCCTTTTTTCTTTCTGTTCTTTTTTTTTCCATTTAGGGCTATCGTCTTTATTTATATGCAGTCAAAAGAAAATATTTAAGGCACATAGCTCTTGGTGTGAGCTTAATGTGAGTTAGTTCCAGTGATTTAAAAAAAAAAGGCAGTAAACCAATTTAAACTATGTTTGGTTTATTAAAAAAAAAACAGTACAAATCCTAAAAATAGTTTGTCAGTGAAAGAATAAAATACTTTTAAAAAATAATTAAATTATTTAAAAAAAATAATAATAATAATTTTTAATAAAATGTAAAAAAAAAAAAAAAAATTTTAGAAAGTATATGGCCTTAGCCACTTTTTTTTCTTTTTCACTCTAGAATGTTATGGAGTACTAACACTAACTGGGTTTTCCTGTTATGTTTTTTTAAAACCTCTCATGTCACGTTGAACCCTGCTGAAAGCTCCGCTCCGTGTACCGGCCTTGTGGAATTACTAGATCAGTAAATACTTTGGAATGTAAAGTCCGAGTTTGAGAGTTGAGATCATATCGAATCATGACGGCAGTCAAGACAGCTGTGGAGACTGTTATAGAGGGACACAGAGCGTGTTGCGGTGCATGAGACTGCTGAACACTGATGGACAGCCATGTTCTGGCTTGGACTTGGTGCAGTGAGTTTCAACTGGTGTGGCAGAAAATCCCTATTTCTATCCGTTTAAATATGAATCTTTTTAAGTGATTAAAGTTCAAACGCAAATGTTCAGTGACCCTGACAGCCCTGATAACAAAGGCTTTACGTGAACGCCGATGCCCTCTCTGCGTGTCTCTTCATCTCTGTTCAAGTTTTTTAAATAAATAAATAAATAAATAAATAAATAAGACGTCGCCGTTCTTCTGTAGCAGCCGCGGAGCCGAGCCGTGACCAATCCCGACATATCCGTTTCTCACGCGCCCTGAAGTGCACACTCGCACAGCGTACAATGAGACACGTCCACCCTGCGGCTCCGCTCCGACACGACACGGCTCATAAAGCCCCTCGCTTTTTCATTTCTCACTCTGATGCTTTCACACCCAGGGTTTTTCAGCTTCCTTTCTTCCTTTCCTCCTTCTCTTCAGATGCTCAGTGGTGCGGTAGAAGAAAAGGCAGATCTCCTGTTATACTTTATCTGGAACACCGTGTGTGTGTGTGTGTGTGTGTGTGTGTGTGTGTGTGTGTGTGTGTGTGTGTGTGGTGTTATATTGTTCACTGCCGGGACATCAGGTGCTTCATAGCGCTCTCTCTCTCTCTCTCTCTCTCTCTCTCTCTCTCTCTCTCTCTCTCTCTCTGTCTCATAAACACCTAATAGGGTTTACATCCAATTTTTCTGAAAAGGCTAACTAATCAATTCTGAGCAGAAGATGAATATCGGATCCTCTGGAGGAAAAAAAACCCAGAGGCAGCGTTATTGGAGGACGAAAAAAAAAACGCTCTTTCTCCAGAATCTGACACTTTCTCATAAAGTGAAACAGTACCGACTGAAGGGATAACGACTCTGTGACCTTCAGAAAGAAATCATTTGGGCAAAATTGTTTTCAAAGGTCATTTTTTACTCACATTCTTGTTTTTTCACTCAGTCTTAATTATATGATTATTTAATTCTGCCCTTTTCTACCCTTAATTATTGTGAATAATAATTAGTTTCTGTTGTGCGAATTATTTTTTACAAGTTCCGCTGCTTTTAAGTAATTTTGTGCTTTTCTTCTACACTCTTATTGTTTCATCTGTTTGTTTTTCTTTTAACTATATAATTAAATACTGACATAATCATAAATGGTTTCTAGTAAAAACAATTAGAGTCGCTTATTTTAAAAATCAAAGAAAAATAAGAAAGCTTAAATAAGAGAGGCCTTTGCTTTGTACTGAAATGTATGTCTGAATTTATTTAAAATGTATTTATGCACAATTTCAATCTCAGAGCCTAATTAAAATGTCAGAAGCTGGATTTCTGATCATATCATCGTAACGTACAGAACGCGTGCATTTCAGCATTTTAGTTTAATCTGAGATGAACAAGCTGTGAGGATTGGCCACGCCTCCTTCGCTGGGACTGCAGGACGTGCTTCAGCCTGCCGTACGGCGTGTTGGAGATATCGAGACGTTGACAAAACCATAACAGAGCTCTACTGCCATCCTGTGGTCTGAGCTTTCTCTGCTCCCACACTGACGTTCTGTCCCAAAGAAGTCTTTCTAGCCCTGATCGTCATTCAGGGACCGATGATTTAAAAAGGGGTTTGAAACTGAAACTATTACTAAGTAAGAACTTTTGGAAAACTCTAGTGCCTGCAAAAATTCACATGACTCCACACTCACTGTTAAAAACTTCATGGTGGAGCTCATTTCTGGGCCAGAAAAAAAAATCCAGGTTACCTGCATGGTGAAAGTGAGATTTACATTTTTCCCTAAGATATTTTATTTCTAATGATGTGATTATTACTGGTTTAAAGACATGTGTAAATATTACACCTGCACCTTTAACTCACTTCACGATGGCTGCCGAAGTGAAGTCAATTGAAGCTCGTCAGATCAGTTAATTCGATTCTGGTATCTCCATTACCGACTAGGATTCTGAAGCTTGTGGCCAGAGAAGTGCACAAAAAAACCACGCCACATCGGAGTCTTCCCTACCGTCGTTTGTCCTGCAAATGAAGCCGAACAGAAAGCATGCGGACATGCTGGCAGCTGTGCTTTGTTCCTGAGACTAGTGGTGTTTAATTGTCCCTTAATCAGCTAGCGAGCCTCAGAGAGCAGCACCTCTCCTCCTCCTGACGCAGCCAGCCGTATTTTACACTCTGCAGCGCGTGGCCAGATTCAGTGGGGTTTATGTCGTGATGGATCGAGCTCCTGAGGCGGCGGAGCAACAGCGAATGGGGCCAATAAATCACACCCACGCCACTTTATTTTTGCTCATATATGTGCTGCGACCTCTGACCTCCGAGTTTAAAAGCTTTTTCTTCATCTAACCCGTATCAGAGTCACACTCTGGAGAAACGCTTCTGGGAGCGAGCTACTGAGGTGGCGTGGAAATGACATTCTGAAGTGTTTAAAGGTCGAGCAGTATGAGGCGTCGGGCTTTTGTTAATCCAAGACAATTCCTGACCATCAGATTGGATCAACATGCCTGTAGTTATTTATTTCCTGTTATCTGTTCAATTAGCTGATTGGCTAATTAGTTTAGTCGTTCATTAATTAGTTATCACTGATGAATTACTTAGGGGGCCAAGCACTTATTATTACTCTTCTGCAGCTTCTTATTCGGCTGGCTATGGCAACCCATAACCCGTCTAGTAAAAGGTGAAATTTGGCACATTGTGTGGGGAGGGTTTAAGGAGCATTCTGACCACAGTTGGCCCAAGTGCTGTCAACGCTGTAGCGCCACCATCGGGGCAAATTTGTGGGAGAAGCTGCCACAACAGCAACAATCTCAGCAACGATCTTGCACACTGACACAAAACTTGGTAGGCATCTTCAGAGCCTTGAGGCTTGAGGCTATGCAACAATTTCCATCACAGCACCACGTACTGGTCAAAAGCTACAATAACATGCTAACATTGCTTACATCCAACTGCCATGTTTGCTCCTCCTCCAAATTTTGGCCAGTCTTCACTAAATTTGGCTCACATCATCTTGAGACCTGTAGGGAAAAAAAATTCTCAAAGGAAGTTTGATATTCAAAACCGTTCTCACATAAAGGACTAGCAGATGCATCAGACAGGATGCTAGGCTGTGCCTCAGTAAGACATTCGCATAGCTTCAGGATCTCGCCGTAATGTCCCCAAAAAGTTTAATGATTTTAATTATGTTTGTATTTAATCAGATTTAATTGTATTTGTATTTATACTTATTGTTTTATCTGTATTAATTAAATTCTGTTTATTTTTGTGTATTCAGTTTTAATTAATAGATTAATTACTGGATTTATTTATTTATTTATCCATATATTTTTGTTATTTTATCATTGTTTAGTTAATTCTTTTTAATTGATTTGATTAATTCATTTATCTATTTATTGATTGTGTTCAGTTGTTTATTCAATTAACTTCATTTACCTTTGTATATTTATTCATTTTTAATTAATTAATTGACCAAATAATGAGCTGATTAATATATTTATTTATCTGTATATTTATTTATTTATCTTATCTTGTTTTAATTTATTAAATTTGATTTATTCGTTTGTATATTTCTTCTTTTTTAATTGATTGGATTGATGAATTCCTATATTTATCTGTTTATCGATTATATTAGGTTGTTTATCTTGTTACATTTTATCTCGTTGTTTATTACATTTCTATTTTGATTAGCTGTTTGTCTCTTTCTCAGAGGAGATCTTCAAGTCTCACAGCGCACACTGGTGGTCCCCGGATGGCCTCAGGCTTGCGTACGCCACCATCAACGACACTCTAGTGCCCAAGATGGAGATCCCCATGTTCACGGGCAACCTGTACCCCAGCAGCCAGGAGTACCGCTACCCAAAAGTGAGCTCTTTATCTTACACACACACACACACACACACACACCATCGAGGCACAAAACAATCTAATCGTAATGCAGCGGCATTTATTTATTTATTTATTTATTTATTTATTTATAACGACGGCCGCTTCACTGATGAGATACGGCACACAGAGAGCCAAGCCCCGATGCAAACGAAGCTCATTTACATAACTGAATCTTTTGCTCTTCAGAAAGCATCACACACGTCGGTGGAAAGGAGCGCCATTATCACTCTCCTTCCTCTGGTTTTGTCTTTGCAGAGTTACAGAGATATTAATCCTCAAACTGTAATGAAAACATAAAAAGTAGTTATAGAGTACGAGTTTTAGCCAGCAAGTGTTGTTACTAAGGAGACCTGCCTACTTTCACAGGAAGTGGCCATTTGACTGAAATTAAAACCAGCCAACAACTGAGCTGTTCTTTAAATATGGCGATTTTTTCAAACAAAACTCCTGAGAAACTGAACTTTTTTTTTTGTGACCATATCTTAATAAAAAGAAGTGTGTACATTTTGCAAGTGCTGAGAAACTCTCAGAAGATCAGAAGCTGACAGAAGATCACTTGCTGAGTGTGGGTGTAAAAATGTCAAATGTTAGCATTTAGCATAAAAAAAACAGAGCAATGCGATTAAACGCTCAGCTAATTAACACGTGTGATCAAGATCTTTTCATGTAAAACTACCACTGCTATTATTATTATTTTAAAATATTCTATATATTGTACATTTCCAGTACAAAGCTAATTTGCCCCATTGTCTTGTTGTCCATGTGACCCGGCGTAGCTTGTAGTTAAAAAGGACATAGTTGTATGTGAGACAGTTTCTGTCATTCAGTTTGTAAATAAAGGAAACCCTGAAACGTGGCCACAAATGGAGATGATGTGATTTTCCTGATGCAGGCCGGAGAAGAGAACCCTGAGATCTACGTGTCGGTGGTGAGTCTGAACGGGCCGCTCCACACGGTCCGGATGAAGAAGCCCGAGGACCCCAGGATCGGGTCAGTCTTTTTAGTTTTCATGCGCAAACTTCGAAAATGATCATGAGCTAGCAGCAGGAGCTACATCAGCATGTCCGCCATGTTGGAATTGGACAGTGCACGTCTTGTAGAGAGTTCGGATTAAATCACGCAAATCTGGTTTGTGCGGTTCTAAAAGCGATGAATGTTTTGTTTGTAAACAGTGCAGTAGGAGTTGTGTTACCTTTCAGGAAGGAGTATTACATCACCATGGTGAAGTGGGCCACCAGCACCAAACTGGCGGTCAACTGGCTGAACCGAGCCCAGAACAACTCCATCCTCACCCTGTGTGAAGCCACCACTGGAATCTGCACCAAGGTTTCATTTCTGGAGTTCTGGATCCTGATTGGTCAGAAGTTGTTGATTAATTTTCTATAACAGCAGCTCTGACAGGAGCGCAGGTTTATATTAATGTGTTATCGTTTCCATAGTAACAGCTCGTTCACAGGGACGTGTTTTCTGTATAGAGACGCTTGTTTATGAACATTTATGGAAGGAGTCTCCAGTGTCAGAGGTAAAGGTGTACCTTTAGCAGAAAGACAGGAGTGAGAGAGCGACGCTAGCAGGTAGATGGAGAGAGAGTGTTATTAGAAAGCCAGAAGGAGTGAGAGAGCGACGCTAGCGGGTAGATGGAGAGAGAGCGTTATTAGAAAGCCAGAAGGAGTGAGAGAGCGACGCTAGCGGGTAGATGGAGAGAGAGTGTTATTAGCAGAAAGGAAGTGTGTGTGAGTTCTGACGGAGGAGTGTGACATCTTGACCATTCCGAGCTAGGCTCTGAACATTCAGTCAGTGTAAATGTGCGGGAGTTGGGAACCATAAATCCGTTCCATTAGGAAAAATACAGCATGATCAGTGTGAAGTCTGGAGTCAGTGAAGTCGGAAGTCAGTGGGAATTGTGGCCACTTTGAGCTTCCGTAAGGGGAAGAGTACCGTTCCACTCAGTTGGAGAAGTCTTAGCACTAGCACTAAGAACAGGCTGAAGGTCTGTGGCGAGTTTGGTGCATGTAGCTTAAAGCTCTGGGCGGAGTAGTGTTGGGTCTCATTATTATTATTATTATTATTATTATTATTATTATAAGAGGTAAGATAAAGCAGAACAGTATGTAAGCCAACATTATTATAAACAGAAGAGACTGATGTGTGATTTTTCCCCAATAACTATAAAATTTTAATGGCTGTCAAATAGGTAGAAGAGGAAACACACACTTTAGGATGTGCTGTTACAAGAAAGTAATCAACTTTTTGACTGATCAGTTGATATCTATATATAGTGTGTATACACACACAAACACACACACACATACACACACACACACACATCACAATATGGATCCAACCATGTTTCATTTAAATTCCACATAATTGAACAGTGTTGTAAAATCGCAGTGGGAGTGCGTGTGTGTGGCAGGAGTGCGTGTGTGTGGCAGGAGTGCGTGTGTGGCAGGAGTGCACGTGTGTGTATGTTGTAAAATCACAGCGGGAGTGTGTGTGCCTGTGTATGTGGCAGGAATGCATGTGTGTGAGAGAGACAGGAGTGCTTGTGTGTGAGAGAGACAGAAGTGTGTGTGAGAGAGACAGGAGTGTGTGAGAGAGAGAGGAGTGTGTGTGTGTGTGTGAGAGAGAGACAGGAGTGTGTGTGTGTGTGTGTGTGTGTGTGTGTGAGAGAGAGAGACAGGAGTGTGTGTGTGTGTGTGTGTGTGTGTGAGAGAGAGAGAGAGACAGGAGTGTGTGTGTGAGAGACAGGAGTGTGTGTGTGCGTGTGTGTGTGTGTGTGTGTGAGAGAGAGACAAGAGTGTGTGTGAGAGAGACAGGTGTGTGTGTGAGAGAGACAGGAGTGTGTGTGTGTGAGAGAGAGAGAGAGAGAGAGAGAGAGACAGGAGTGTGTGTGTGTGTGAGAGACAGGAGTGTGTGTGTGTGTGTGAGAGAGAGAGAGAGAGACAGGAGTGTGTGTGAGAGAGAGAGGAGTGACAGGAGTGTGTGTGAGAGAGACAGGTGTGTGTGTGTGTGTGTGTGTGTGTGTGTGTGTAAGAGAGACAGGAGTGTGTGTGTGAAAGAGAGACAGGAGTGTGTGTGTGAGAGAGAGAGACAGGAGTGTATGTGAGAGACAGGAGTGTGTGTGTGTGTGTGTGTGTGTGTGAGAGAGAGAGACAGGAGTGTGTGTGTGAGAGAGACAGGAGTGTGTGTGTGTGTGTGTGTGAGAGAGAGAGAGAGAGAGAGAGACAGGAGTGTGTGAGAGAGACAGGAGTGTGTGTGTGTGTGTGTGAGAGAGAGAGACAGGAGTGTGTGTGTGTGTGTGAGAGAGAGACAGGAGTGTGTGTGTGTGTGTGAGAGAGAGAGAGAGAGAGAGAGACAGGAGTGTGTGCGTGTGAAGTAGCTTGTAGAGAAGGGAATAAACAGTTACTGTGCCGTGGTTGTTTCAGAAACACGAGGACGAGAGCGAGAGCTGGCTGCACAGACAGGTGAGTCACTGCACCCCTTCACCTTCACCTCCACCTTCACCTTCACCTCCACCTTCACCGTCACCACACTCAGTTCAAGCTCACACCCAGCCAGCAGCCTGCCTCCAGCACACACACACTCTAAAGCAAGGAAGCAGAGGAGGAAGGGAGGAAAGATGGAAGGGAATAAAGATGGAAGGGAATGAGGAAAGAAGGCTGTAAATAAGGAAAGAAAAAATATGGAAAGAATGAAGGAAATAAAGAACTAGGAAAGGTAGAAGAAACCATCATTTCCTTTCATCCTAAAAAAAAGAAATAAGGAAGAAAAGAAAGAAGGAAGGAAGAAAGGGAGAAAACAAGGAAAGTAAAGAAATAAGGAAGTAGGACAGAAAAGTGTGGAAGTAAGAAATAAGGGAAGTAGGAAGGGAGTAGAGAAGGACATGAAGAAAGAAGGAAGGAGAAAGGTAAATAAAGTGTCTGTGTGTGTGTGTGTGTGTGTTTATCTTCCTGAACACAGAACGAGGCTCCGCTGTTCTCCAGAGACGGCCTCAGATTCTTCTTCACCCGCGCAGTACCACAGGGGGGTCGAGGCAAGTTCTACCACATCTCCATGTCCACCTCACAGGTGAGTGCGCACGCACACGCGCACACGCGCACACACACACACACACACACACACACAGTGTTCTTCCGCTTTCATTTACCTTACAAGTCAAGCAAAATGTGTGTGTGTGTGTGTGTTTCAGCCCAACAGTAGCTCAGACACGCTGCAGTCGTTGACGTCGGGTGATTGGGACGTTACAGAGGTTTTAGCGTACGATGAGGACAAACAGCTGGTGTAAGCATCAATCACTGACCTTTAAACACACACACACTAGCAGAGCACTCCTCACTCTGAGTCTCACACACACGCACACACACACGACTCAAGACGTTTAACCAGCTCTGTTTCCACTACAGCAGTCCGTATTCAGACATGTAATATTTTTTATATTTTATATCTCTGTTAATAAACCAGACTGATCAGTAAGAGTTTTTAATTAAGCTTATAACAGTAATTAAGATAATACGTTTAAAAAGAAGGGAATAATAGACAAGTGTAGTGCTTTGGAAAAGCAGGTTTCTTTAATCTCCCCATCCCTAAAGCTTGGTTTGGGCCAAAACGTATTACTATTCATTATTATTTTGTTACACTGGAAAGCAATATCATGTATTTTTGTTTTCCTTTTGTTTTTAATTAAGCTTTAGTTTAAGTGTAATCAGATTGTATTAAATATATAATTATTGAATTACTGAATTGAATTATGGTCCATAGGAATTAGTTTTAAAAAAAATAAAAATCTAAATAATTCATAATAAAAAGATGTAGCTCTTTTTTTTTTTTAGCAAATTATCTCTCTCTTTATTTAAAAAATGTATTTAGTGTTTTCTTCTTTCTTTCACTGATTTTTAATCCAACGTGCCCTTGATTTTGACCAAAAATTATTCTTACTATTATTATTAGTTATTAAGTTGTTGCATCAGAAGGCAATATTGTAATGCATTATATTATTATTATTATTTTTTTTTTTCAAAAAGTGTTAATCAATTGATGATATTAAAAAAAAGTGTGTTGTGATGTGCATTTGAGATGTTTACTGCAGGAGTAAAATTTATTCCATTGTTTTAAACGTATCGAGAGTCTCTGATGTTAGCTTGCAGCATGTGTAGCCTAGTTAGCTAGCCGGTGGCTACATTAGCTTGCTGGATGAGACTGGCTACCTGAAGAAGTGTTGTTCAGCAAGTACGACAAAAACAAACTTCAGTTGTGTCACTTGTAATAAAAACCTGTGGTTCCAACATGCGGTGATGTGATTTGGCAGATACTTCCTGAGCACAGAAGACAATCCGAAACGACGGCACCTGTACAGGTACGCTCCTCTGTTTTTATTGTTTCATCTTCATCGACACGATGCAAAAGTATTGGCACACAATGAAAAAAATACTAATCAAAGAAACCAGAACTGCTCTAATTATGGGTTGATCTGAAACCTGCTCGATTAATGAAGCTTATTCTTGAAAAACATGTAAACGTTTCTCTGTATGTTTAAAAAAAACATTTTCTTGTGTGAAAAAAATGTGTCTAAAATGTGATTTCTTTTCTATTTTTGAAATAATGCAGAACACAAACATAACACCTTAAAAAAAAGGGGGGGGCAATACTTTTGCACAGTAGTGTATATCACAGAATAAATGGTTATATGTTTGTATTAGGGCTGAGCGATGTATTATATCGATATCGAGAGGTACATTCAGTGTGCATACAGTGTACATACAGTGCATTCAGTGCACATACAGTGCGCATACAGTGCATTCAGTGTACATACAGTGCATTCAGTGCACATACAGTGCGCATACAGTGCATTCAGTGTACATACAGTGCATTCAGTGCACATACAGTGCGCATACAGTGCATTCAGTGTACATACAGTGCATTCAGTGCACATACAGTGCGCATACAGTGCATTCAGTGTACATACAGTGCATTCAGTGCACATACAGTGTACATACAGTGCATTCAGTGTACATACAGTGCATTCAGTGCGCATACAGTGCATTCAGTGCACATACAGTGTACATACAGTGCATTCAGTGCACATACAGTGCATTCAGTGCGCATACAGTGCATTCAGTGCGCATACAGTGCATTCAGTGTACATACAGTGTACATACAGTGCATTCAGTGTACACACATTCTACATACAGTGTACATACAGTGCATACAGTATACATACAGTGCATTCAGTGTACACACATTCTACATACAGTATACATACAGTGCACATTCAGTGCATTCAGTGTACACACAGTGCACATTCAGTGTACATACATTCTACATGCAGTGTACATACATTCTACATGCAGTGCACATACAGTGCATACAGTATACATACAGTGCACATTCAGTGCATTCAGTGTACATACAGTGCACATACATTCTACATACAGTGTACATACATTCTACATGCAGTGCAACATACAGTGCATACAGTGTACATACAGTGCATATAGTGTACATACAGTGCACACAGTGTACATACAGTGCGCATACAGTGTACATACAGTGCATTCAGTGTACATACAGTGCATTCAGTGTACATACAGTGCGCATACAGTGCATTCAGTGCACATACAGTGCATACAGTATACATATAGTGCACATTCAGTGCATTCAGTGTACATACAGTGCACATACAGTGCACATTCAGTGTACATACAGTGCACATTCAGTGTACATACAGTGTACATACAGTGCGTATACAGTGTACATACAGTGCATTCAGTGTACATACAGTGTACATACAGTGCATACAGTGCACATACAGTGTACATACAGTGCGCATACAGTGTACATACAGTGCATTCAGTGTACATACAGTGGATACAGTGCATATACAGTGTACATACAGTGCATTCAGTGCACATACAGTGTACATACAGTGCATTCAGTGTACATACAGTGCGCATACAGAGTGCATTCAGTGCGCATACAGTGTACATACAGTGCATTCAGTGTACATACATTCTACATGCAGTGCACATACAGTGCAGTCAGTGTACATACAGTGTACATTCAGTGCATACAGTGTACATACAGTGTACATACATTCTACATACAGTGTACATACATTCTACATACAGTGTACATACATTCTACATACAGTGCATACAGTGTACATACAGTGCACATACAGTGTACATACAGTGCGCATACAGTGCATTCAGTGCACATACAGTGTACATTCAGTGCATTCAGTGTACATACAGTGCACATACAGTGCACATTCAGTGTACATACAGTGCACATTCAGTGTACATACAGTGCATTCAGTGCGTATACAGTGTACATACAGTGCGCATACAGTGCATTCAGTGCATTCAGTGCACATACAGTGTACATACAGTGCATTCAGTGTACATACAGTGTACATACAGTGCATACAGTGTACATACAGTGCACATACAGTGTACATACAGTGCGCATACAGTGCATTCAGTGCGCATACAGTGTACATACAGTGCATTCAGTGTATATACAGTGCATACAGTGCATATACAGTGCATTCAGTGTACATACAGTGTGCATACAGAGTGCATTCAGTGCGCATACAGTGTACATACAGTGCGTATACAGTGTACATAAAGTGCATTCAGTATACATACAGTGCATTCAGTGTACATACAGTGTACATTCAGTGTACATACAGTGCATTCAGTGTACATACATTCTACATGCAGTGCACATACAGTGCAGTCAGTGTACATACAGTGTACATTCAGTGCATACAGTGTACATACATTCTACATACAGTGTACATACATTCTACATACACTGCACATACAGTGCATACAGTGTACATACAGTGCATTCAGTGTACATACAGTGCACATACAGTGCATACAGTGTACATACAGTGCACATACAATACATACAGTGCACATACAGTGCGCATACAGTGTACATACAGTGCATACAGTGTACATACAGTGCACATACAATACATACAGTGCACATGCAGTGCGCATACAGTGCACATACAGTGCATACAGTGTACATACAGTGCACATACAATACATACAGTGCACATACAGTGCGCATACAGTGTACATACAGTGCATACAGTGTACATACAGTGGCTCCAAGAAGTATTTGGACTCTAAAGCCACAATGTTTGAATTTCACTGCATTAGAAAACCAAGTGTCATTTATTTTCAAAGAAAGACACCGTAAGAAAACTTTTCAAGCAAATAATTTCACAAACAATAGATTATGTTAAAAAATATATAAAAATAAGAGATATATTGGTCATAATTAGACAAAAACGTATTTGGACACTTAATATTAATTCAGGTTGTCACAATATATGAAATTGAAGGTAACTGACTACATACAGTCACTTTAAATTACCCTGGGACCAGCTGGTTAAAAGTAAGTGCCAAAATAGCTGAGACAAGGGCAGTAAGTTTTGAGGAAAAAGTCTAGCATCATCTGTTTGCACAAAGAAGGTCACTCTATTCGCTAGATCAGCAAAAAAAAAAAAAAAAAGATCAAAGATGAAAAGAGACGTACGGGCAGATCCAGGAAGGACCAGCAGCAGACTGGACAGGATAGTTGTGAGTAAAATCAAGAAAATCAGCAGCAAGGACTGGTGAGCAGATCCAAGTTAGTGCACGAGCATGGGAACAGAGGGAGGGGAACACGACAGAAACCATTCATCAGCCTCCAGAATAGTAACGCAAGGGTGAAATTTGCAAGGCAGCATACACAGAAAGACAGCTGGATGGATGAACTGGGATGGGTCTGATGGCAGAAGGCGTGTGTGGAGAAAGCCAGGAGAATAGTAAGCGTACTATAAATCACGGAGGAGGCTGCGGCTGTTTTTCCCTGCACTGGTGCCGGTGAGCTTGTGTTCATTGATGCCATTCCGGATGCGAACTTTCAGAAGTCAGCGGAGAAATGATTCAGGTGGATTTCTCAGCAGGATAATGATCCAGAGCCGTGACCCAATCCCTATAGAGCGTCTCTGATGCAGTGGAGAAGAAATGAGGCAAACTAAAATCCGAAACATTGTAACTAGCTATCATTTTTATATTTTTAAACACGCTATTGTTTGGATTGAAAAGTTTGCTTGTGGTCTTTCTTTAAAAATAAATGCCACTTAGTTTGACCTGTTGTTTTCTAATGCAGTGAAATTCATACATTTGTGTGGCTTAAGAGCCCAAATCATTTTTTGGGGCCTATGTATGCATTTTAAATATTATTATTACTATTATTATTAGCTTTCAGAGATGCTGATGACGGCGTGTTGTGTTTCAGTGCTTACACCACAGGCTCGTTTAACCGCCGCTGTCTGTCCTGCGAGTTCAGCTGCGGCTTCGTCAGCGGATCCTTCAGCCCCGATGCAAACTACTTCCTCCTCAACTGTAAAGGTCAGGGAGATTTTCCTGAGCAAAATTCACTCGTCACAGAATGCAATTGCAGACTGAATTGTTTNTCGTTTACAAGTCGCACTGTGAATTGTTCATGAGTCACACGCTGTGTCATTCACAAGTTGCGCACACAAGTGTATTTAAATAAGCTGATGGCTTTAACAAAACGCAGCTGTTGTTCCTTAGTTCCTCGTCCCACAGCGCAACAATGAACTAACATGTACACACAATAAAAATAGAATATAATCAAATCTAGTAGACAGTCAGTACTTGAATAAATGTAGACAGATGTGTGGCTTCCTCGGCGCTCAGAGTGCATTAAAGCATCATTTCCTTCACGCTGCGGTTTCGATCAGCGCAGTAAGATCCAGTTGCCATGGTCGCTGATCTGCTTAGCGGGATCTGCTGCCCTTAGTTTGGCTTATTAATCGGATGAGTCTTGTGCCAAGCCCTTTATCTCTAATGATCATGCGGCACCCGGAGACGATCCGAAGCCCGCCGAGATGAGGACAAAACACGGCTGTAATCAATCAGTGGTGTGAGAATGAGTGCGTATTACATCAGAGACGGTGTGTGTTCTTACACAGCTTCAGTTTGCACACACACACACACACACACACACACACACACACACACACAATGCTCACTGAGAAGCTTTTCAGTCCCACAGGGTGCATGCTGAATCATTTTCAGCTTATCTGCTGTTTGCTATATTATTATTATTATTATTATTATTATTATTATTATATTATTATATTATTATTACTTGTGCAGTCAGTCGTTTGGGAGCGGTACGCCGATTCATTTGCAAATTGCGCATTGAATCATTTTGTGAATCTTTGTGCAACGAGCGAATGAATCGTTTTCAAGTCGCACACTGAATCGTTTCTGAAAGCTGCATTCTAAATCATTCGGTGAATCATTTGCATTTTAAACGCCGAATCGTTCGTAAGTTGCATTCAGAGTTGTCTGTTGAATCATTCATAAGTTTCATACTGAATTGTTTAGGAATTGGATGCCGGTAACAAACGTGTGAATAAGTATTCAACGTACGACTTAGTAAACCACTTAGTAAACGTTCTACGACTTAGTAAACGAGAATTGTTTTACATTGAGTGCTACTAATTAAACACGGATACTGATGGTATATTAACAGTAGTCACTTCCTTCCTTCTCCGCAGGTCCCACAGTGCCATACACAGCCGTCTACAGCACCCGAGACGGACTCTATCAGAGTGAGTGTCCTGTTCTCTGTAGAATACATAGCCGCTCTTGACGAAAACTACTACCTTAGTTATATTTTTAATGTTTCTAATTTGCAAAACAGAAGTATTTGCAGCAGGCGATGTTTCCTTGCTGCGTTGTAGGCCCATTCAGAAAAAAAGCCATTGTGAAGTGGAGGGGAAAAAAAACAATAGCTAAAAATAAAAGGATTTTAAGAGATACTAAGCGGAAATAAAAGAATAATATCTCAGAATAATAAGTCTGAATAAAAATTGAGATACTCAAATTAACAAGAGCATATTTTGAAATAACAGTAAAGCTGCTCTTATTCTGTGACCAGTACGAGCGTCTCTGATGGCTTCCCTCGGGTCTCATCCCCACAGTCACCTGTAGATAAGCAGCACGTGAGCGCCGAGATACGGTTGCCATAGAAACAAGGTTACGGTGCTTCTACCCGGGGGGGGGGACAAATGAGAGCATGTTCAATTCAGACATTCAGAGCAGAGCAGCAGGTTTGCTTTTCAGAAACACAAATGCAGTGTTAGTGTTGTACACGAGAACACACACACGTGCGAAATGTTCCGAGAGATTTAATTAAATGATGAACCTGAAAAATACAGGAACGTGTCTGTATTTAAAGGATTAATTAAAAATAAATAAATAAATCACACAGCAAATGCCTGAAAATGTCAGAGACTAATCGAAAAGATCAAACCATCAAATTAAAAGTAAGGAATAAAACACATTGTGTGTTGTGCTGTTCCAGGAAAATAATCAGCGACACGTGTCGTGATGTAAGTTTCCTATAACAGCACGTCCCCAAGTGTTTTACGCCACAGCAGTTTACCAATGATTACAATTGCTTATATTGTTATGTTATAGTAAAGAACAACACACAATATTTTTTTTTCCGATTATAGTTACATTTAATGTTGCATAACATCCAGGAATCTAGCTGGTAGAAAGAAAGAAAGAAAGAAAGGAAGGAAGGAAGGAAGGAAGGAAGGAAGAAAGAAAGAAAGAAAGAAAGAAAGAAAGATGCAAAAAGAGTGAAGTGTGTAATTAGAACAAGTGCACCGATCTAAACCTGTGCTACTGTCTGTAGAAAGAGCTGCTGTTGTAGGAAATGAATCAACCCCTTCTGAACTGTGTGAG
>CM074948.1:23144127-23156928 GCA_037577455.1 Pangasius macronema | reverse complement strand
GGTTTACATAACCGTAGCTGTAACGTCGCCGCAGGGTTTACATGACCGTAGCTGTAACGTCGCCGCAGGGTTTACATGACCTTAGCTGTAACGTCGCCGCAGGGTTTACATAACCGTAGCTGTAACGTCGCCGCAGGGTTTACATGACCGTAGCTGTAACGTCGCCGTAGGATTTACATAACCGTAGCTGTAACGTCACCACACGGTTTACATAACCATAGCTGTAACGTCGCTGTAGGGTTTACATAAACATAGCTGTAGCTGTAATGTCAGCATAGGGTTAACATAACCATTGATTTAACATCGCTGTTTGATGGATGTCTGCGTAGGTTTATCATTGCTGTTTTCTCTTTCTTTGCAGCATCATAACTAAAGAATCATACATCGACAAGTCCAGGATCGGCGTGTACGGACGGGTGAGTTCACTGTGCTAAACTGACCTCTGGTGCTTCCACACACCTCCTTACTGAGCGCATATCTTTCTTCATCAGTCAGCATAAAGAAGGGCTTACTCAGAGACAGAGTCAAATCACCTGGGATATGGAGCTGTCTTTCTGTGCGTCAGCCTTTCTCTCACTCTTTCTATTTCTGTACATCGTGTATGTGTTTAGGAAGTTCCTCTGCACATCGGTAGATCTCTGAGTCACGCCTTTGGTTCTGTTTAGAAGAGATGAGAGAACCTTGGGGGTGTTTAAAAAAAACAACAACAAAAAAAACCCACCTTGGAAGTGAGTCCTCCTGAAGCACTTAGTGTTATTTCATGGACTGTCGTCTTGCAGAGAGAGTGTTTGAAAGTGTGTGTTCCACAAGAGCAGTTAAAGTGGTTTGTTTGAAAGTGGAGATAATTGGAGCTGATCTGTCGGTTGTTATGGGAGAACAGAAGAGCTGCTCGAGTGAAGAGGATGAAGCAGGGGTAAATTCGGAGTCCCGCTGTGCTGCAGATGAATTATTAAAACTCGCTCGCAGCTCTTAAACACACAGAAACAGCCAAACTGGGCCAGAGAGCAGAATAAACCTGCTGCTGTTTCTGACATGGATCTTATTAGAGCGCAGATTAGAATTCAGGCTGTGATGCTACAGGTTTAATCTGTGTGACATGTTTCATTCCCTTGGCAGAATGTGTAGCTTCGGTGTGTTGTTTCCTCCTGCAGGTGTACGGGGGATATCTCGCCAGCCTCCTGCTGAGCTCTGAGGACTCGCTGTTTAAGTACAACTTTAAATTTAAATGTGGAGCAGCCGTCTCGCCCATCACCGATTTCAGCCTCTACGGTAAAATAAGAAACAGGAGAAATACAGCACTGTCATCACGGCAGGGTCACTGCTACTAGCCCGGGGGTGATTACTTTCCCAAAGCAGCACAACTCGAACATGGGTTAAAAACAATACTCGTTAAAGTTTCCTGTCATTTATTTAACCTTTAAGGAAGGAGTCTCCAGTGTAAAGTTTCCTGACATTTATTGCTGTTTATTCCTGACAGAATGTATGTAAGGCCATTAACTGTAACTATAAATGGGTAATGGCAGATGGCTGTGGTATAAGAGGAATAAAGAAAACCTTCAGGATGTGCTGCTTTAGGGAAATAATCAGCTTCAGGGTCGTAGCACATCACGCCGTCGCTGATTTATTCTATTAATTCAGTCATGTTTCTAACCCCGCTGTCGTTCTCACAGCCTCAGCGTTCTCCGAGCGTTATTTAGGATCTCCTCGATCCAATCCAAGAGTCTATGAGGTAAAGCTCTTCCATTACACACACACACACACCTCTCTCATTTCCTCTAACCCTACCTCATGTGTGTGTTTTCTCTCCTTTCACAGATGTCGAGTTTAGCTCATCGAGCAGGTCAGCTGGAGGATAAGAATTTTTTAATTATTCACCCGACAGCGGACGGTGAGTTAGACGCCTCCTCTCCGCTCCGATTCGTTTCCTTTCATTATTAACGTCGTTTAACGACTAACACTCGTCTTCATCTGTTCGCAGAAAACGTCCACTTCCAGCACACGGCCAAATTGATCAACTATTTAATAAACAAAAAGGCCAATTACACACTGCAGGTAAGAGCCGGTGTGTGGGACTCGTATTAAATGCAAATTAAATTAGATTTATGGGCAGAATAATTAGCCATTAAGAACTTATGAGTTTTTGATGAGAAACATTTTGAAGCGTGGTATTTTAAAGATCATATACAGCGCACAAGATACATTTTACTAGCTCACGTTTTAATAAACAAATCCAAACGATTGATTCCTCGGACCGATCCTACGCTGTGTCACAACATATTATCTTCTCAGTAAATGTACATAGAGATGTTACGAGGAAAAATAAAGCTTGGAAGGAGGTAGTAGAGATTGTTGGTGCCTCTGGTGAGTGTTCGTCACTAGCACAGTTAGCTAGTTTTGCTAATCTACGCTGTTTTTTTTTTTTAAAGATTAGTCTGTTATTTAATTTGTTTAGTTACTTAGCATCAGAAGCTACATATAGCTACTAAAGTACTGCTACAGGCCACACCCACAAGAGATACACTACAGGTTGTTTCTTGCTAGTGTGAACATAGTGTTCATCACGCTGACCAATCAGGAGGTGGCTTTGTAACCTGTCTAACTCTTATACCCCCCCCTCCGTTCAGATCTACCCTGACGAGGGGCACTTGCTGCAGTCTGAGGTCTCTCGGCAGCACCTGGATCAGTCGCTCGTCAGCTTCTTCGAGGTGTGCTTCAGGCCGCTGGAGATAGTCACTGAGGAAGAGCTGGAGCAGGAGGAAGAGGACGACGGCTAAAGCGGCGCCGGGAAATCCCACAACACAAACTGTGATCAAATTTGTTTCTCTAAAAAAATAAAAATGTGCATCATGTAATACTTCTTCCTCATCATCTTCATCATCATCATCTCCGTTTGGGATGGAGCATCTGCATGGACCAATCGCACCTCGCCTCTGAAAACGGAGCGGTCTGACGGAGAGACGAGCGAGCGAGCGAGCGAGCTTCTTCCTCCCTCACCTTCCTCCCTGATGAAGCTGGACAGCGCCCTCGTGTGGACTGAGCCGGGTGGGACGCGGCTGTGCGCTGAAAACGGAAACCAAGCGGAGGATAAATATAGCACAACACGCTGTAGAGCAGTGCAGGAGAAATAGACATTAAATAGCACTCTTAATATCCTTTGTTAGTTACGGAGCTTACCGTATTTTCCAGACGCCGATGGTTAGCGCTACAAGTTTAAAAAAAAAAAAAAACACTGCACTTAATTACGTGTAATTATCAGGCAATCTTACAAATCACATTAAAGGAGAAGTTTCTTCAAGAGCAAAACGTAACCAGTGTTCATCTTTACCGCTAAGAAGTGGACAACATTCGCGTCTTTAGCTTTGCAGAAAAGCTACAAGGCTATCATTAGCTAACGAGTCAGCGAAGTCCCTCTCACCCAAAATCTTCCACTTCTAAATAAACAGTTGTGTAAACAGAAGTAGATTTCATTTCAAACTCAAATATCTTCATTCACATCAGTTCCGCTGTTTCAGACTTTGGGAGGCGGGGCTTAGAGGGGCGGAGTCTTAACAAACAGCACTAATGAACAGAGTGTCCAAGATGGTGACTGTAGAGGTGCTGAAGTTGCTAAAGAGAAAATCCAGGAAAGCAGCAAGAGAGAAAAATCTGGTTTACCTACTTTATATCAGCAGACCAGACGGCTAAGATGTTGGTTTTTATTTTCAAGAAGTGCAGGAAGCAACAGATTCCGGTGTTCCACTACTTGCTACTAAGATCACAGTCCCGCCTTCTAGTTCTCTACTGACTCATGAATTTTATCTGAAAAAGCAAAAACCTTCTCAGATTGCCATAGCAACGGGTCATAAACACAACAATACAGTATTACAGCTACAGGGTGAAAAGGTTGCGATACGATACGAAAGGAAGTCAGACTGGTGTGATGCTACTTGGAGATTTTCGTTGAGCTAGATTTCCAATAGCTACATTAGCCTTGTAGCCTCACTGCAAAACTAGCAGACAGCGAACACGTCAGGACGTGTATTCTGGAAAATACGGTAATATCGAGACTCTTCTTTCAACCTAAAACTGCTCATCGTTCCTCATTTTGTCCTTCGTCCTGTTCCAGCCCAGCGGCTTTAATCAGACTCTTAGTAATAAACGGCTTGGAAGCAGCTTTCATCCCAGTTTTAGGGCGTAGCATCATGTTCTGCTGATTTGTGAACGAGTCAGATTAGCATTCTGTGTGATTTTAACATTTATGTTCATACAGCTGAGGGAAAAAAAACAGTCTGATGTTATTATTTTAGTCACTGTGCCTTACTGGAGTAAAGCTGTAACACTAAGCACTACGACTCAACAGCATGGACTTTACAGATATCAGACTCCAGACATCAGTATGATCAGTCAGGTTATCTGTAAAGCCGGGCTGGGAGATACGACGACGAGAATCAGCCCTTCCCAGCTTTACGCATCGTGTGCAGGAGCTGCCGCGTTTAACACCCGAGTACATTAATACCAGTTATCACTTCAATCCACGCAAACGGTGCAGTCGTCTTTCCACACAAACATCACAAAAGCCAACCGATGTAGGAATCGGAAAGATCGACAGCTGCGTAGGAGTTTTCAACTCTCCGCTATTAACTGACCTGGAAGCCCCGCCCCCTTAGCCCAACTCGAGTTAGTCATCTCAACTCGGTTTTCCTGCTTGAAAAATGCCACGTCCTCGCTTTCTGCCACGGTAAACGCTTCGAGTCTGTTAACGTGAAATAAACGATCTGTGTGTGTTTGACTTAGTAACATTAAACGCATACATAGCTATCACTTAGCTACATTTAACGGGAATGCACAAACATTTTCGGCTGAAATCGGAACAAATTAATGAGTGTCATGTCTAACACTCGCATTCTAAGAAAAACTTTGATAGGATGATTAGGAAGTGATTAAAAAACATTCAGACAGTTTGAGCAGTCCGGTGGGGAAAAAAAGCTAGAAACATTTCACATTTTCTACAAGGGATGATAAGCGATCTGTCAAAGAACTGCATGGAAAATGTTTTTTTTTTTACATTACATACAAAAGACAAAATTACAATAGTAACATTCATTCAGCTGCATTTTCCTGCTGTGAGGAACAGAATCAGTGTTAATCAGAGAAGTGTCTCGCAGTAAGGGATGTGTTAGCGTCGTATCGCCCAGCCCTACTGTAACGTCATGATTAAGGTTGTGCTGGAATGAAACGTACACGTTTCCCTTCAGCTCAAGAACGTCATCTCATGGCCACCAGTTTAGCGTTACGGACTTGCTGGGGTGGTTAGCCATCTAGAAACATGCACAAAATGACACAAATCAGAGGAGCGTTTCAGCGAGCAGTGAAGCGTAAACGGCGTGTACGTTTCATTTCCTTCACGCTTCTTACGTGCATTTCATATGAACAGCTGTGACGATGCTCAGAAGGTCCTCGAGGACTTTTTTTTCCGGACAGAATGTTTGCTTTGTTTGTGTGTTTTGTTTTTTTGTTTGTTTCAAATCCAGCATGCTAGGCAGATGAATTTGCGTATTTGTTTTTCCCCCATTGTAATTTTTACCTGTGTGTTTTCGTGCTGTAATTTCAGGCAGACTGAACGTGTCTATGTGGCTCCAGTTTAACGTTGCTGTTGTGAGAGAAAAGCTCGTGGTCGTATGTTGCTGTACAGATGTGTACATTACACTTCAGCTGTTTTGTTCCCTGATGTGCGTAACTTGTACATAAAGCATTTTGAAAGCTTGTTTTTCCCCCTCAGTGTGTTCTTCATCTGGAAGGATCTCGGTGTAACTTACTCAGCAGCTTGCTAATGGGCTAATTAAAACACGACACTGCGGGCTTTACGCTACACAGAACAGACTTTATGATACTTTATTACATAATCACGGACTCTGTGTATCCGACGATCAAGAAATTGTCATCAATCATGGTTTAAAAAGATTTTTCACACACATACACGCTGGTGTGTACGCAGAACGGCGCTCTTGTGCCATCTAGTGGTGAAATATGAGCACATCCACTTTAAAGTCTGGAGTTTTAGACTGAAACATCAGCAAACATTCTTACCGAGATCTCAGTCCTGTTCCAATACCGCTTTTAACTGAGTGCCGCAGGTCAGAGTCAGATATCACGTCCTATAAACGTATCCTTCGTTAAAACACGTCACTAAATACTGCTTCTGCATCAGTAGTTGAGGGTGTAAATGTCGATGGTAGGCTCGGGCAACTGGAAAGAAAACTTTATAATAAATTTACATTTTCTCCCTAAAATGCAAGAATTTGAAAGAAGCACATTTCTGTTCCTGTATATAATAGAAACTGTTCAGAAGTTGACCCATGTGAAGGTTCCCCTCAAATCAAGAACGTATTCTGTGTTGTTGTTTTTAAACCGGTTCGTTATGTGGAGCGTTTGCTGTACATGTCCCCGCGAGTGAGCACTACACGTCCCTGCGAGCGAGCACAACGCGTCCCTGCGAGTACGCGTAACACGTCCCTGCGAGCGAGCACAACGCATCCCTGCGAGTACGCGTCCCTGCGAGCGAGTACGCGTCCCTGCGAGCGAGCACAACGCGTCCCTGCGAGCGAGCACAACGCGTCCCTGTGAGTACGCACAACGCGTCCCTGCGAGCGAGCACAACGCGTCCCTGCGAGTACGCGTCCCTGCGAGTGAGCACAACGCGTCCCTGTGAGTACGCACAACGCGTCCCTGCGAGCACAATGCGTCCCTGTGAGTACGCACAACGCGTCCCTGCGAGCACGCACAACACGTCCCTGCGAGTGAGCACAACGCGTCCCTGCGAGCGAGCACAACGGCGCTCTTGTGCCATCTAGTGGTGAAATATGAGCACATCCACTTTAAAGTCTGGAGTTTTAGACTGAAACATCAGCAAACATTCTTACCGAGATCTCAGTCCTGTTCCAATACCGCTTTTAACTGAGTGCCGCAGGTCAGAGTCAGATATCACGTCCTATAAACGTATCCTTCGTTAAAACACGTCACTAAATACTGCTTCTGCATCAGTAGTTGAGGGTGTAAATGTCGATGGTAGGCTCGGGCAACTGGAAAGAAAACTTTATAATAAATTTACATTTTCTCCCTAAAATGCAAGAATTTGAAAGAAGCACATTTCTGTTCCTGTATATAATAGAAACTGTTCAGAAGTTGACCCATGTGAAGGTTCCCCTCAAATCAAGAACGTATTCTGTGTTGTTGTTTTTAAACCGGTTCGTTATGTGGAGCGTTTGCTGTACGCGTCCCTGCGAGCGAGCACAACGCGTCCCTGCGAGCGAGCACAACGCGTCCCTGCGAGTACGCGTAACGCGTCCCTGCGAGTACGCGTAACGCGTCCCTGCGAGCGAGCACAACGCATCCCTGCGAGTACGCGTCCCTGCGAGCAAGTACGCGTCCCTGTGAGTACGCGTCCGTGTGAGTACGCGTCCGTGTGAGTACGCGTCCATGCGAGTGAGCACAACACGTCCCTGCGAGGGAACACAACGCGTCCCTGCGAGCGAGCACAACGCGTCCCTGCGAGTACGCGTCCCTGCGAGTACGCGTCCCTGCGAGTGAGTACGCGTCCCTGCGAGCGAGCACAACGCGTCCCTGCGAGCGAGCACAACGCGTCCCTGTGAGCGAGTACGCGTCCCTGCGAGCGAGTACGCGTCCCTGTGTGAGTACGCGTCCCTGCGAGTGAGCACAACGCGTCCCTGCGAGTGAGCACAACGCGTCCCTGCGAGTGAGCACGCGTCCCTTCGAGTGAGCACGCGTCCCTTCGAGTGAGCACGCGTCCCTGCGAGTGAGCCGTTACTGCAGAAGCGATAACGCATCAGACTAATATAATCTGCACTACTGTCAGAGCTGCTGTTACAGAATATTAATCAACACCTCCTGACCAATCGCAGTCCAGACTCCTACAGCGCTGGGGGAGGGAAAACACCAGTTTAAATAAATGTCTGAAAAGTTAGCAAAAGAGAATACGATTGAGTGAAACTCCTCCCATCAGCATCAGCTACGCTCGTCATGAGCAGACAAAACTAAACGGTGGGTTTATGAAGAGAGAGAACAGAGAGAGAAAGAGAGAACAGAACAGAGAGAACAGAGAAAGAGAGCTCCACTCAGCATCACGCTGACGTTTGGTGCTAATTTTGTTAAATAAATGGAGAAAACTTTTACTCGTCCCTCTGTGGCCCTGTTTAGGATTAACTATAGATAGAGTTCAAGATACAGAGCTGAAACATGTGACTTACATCCCCTACATCTTATTTAAAAAAAAAAAAAAAAAAAACTTGTTTCCAGCACTTGCATCTCGTTGTTATCGATAGCCCAAACCTCCTCATCTTTCCCTCCTCAACCTAATAAAAAAAAAAAAAGTTTCTTCTCCACAATATTTTTTTTTTTTTAAGTAATAAATTTCTAGATTTTTTTTTTTTAATTCGTAATAAACAGGTGACACAGTGGGTCAGGATGCTTGTGAGATAACGTTTTAAAGTAAAATAAAACGAGAAGAGAGAAGAGATATGTTCCTATGTGAGTGAATAAAATCAGCGCACGCACTCACCTGCTGCACCTCAGAGTAAAACACTCCACACGCCACGCTCCTGCTCAGACATAAAGCGTTTATTTTTTTTCCAGTGTTTTGTTTGTCCACGTAAGTAGCGGACAGGGCATGATAGAAAAAAAAAAAAACAAGACCTCTCTCTCTCACACACACACACACACACTCCCCTGGAGATGATGCACATGGTCCAGTCCAGTCCCGCTATCTACACGCCTGTATTATACAACACTTACAGATCAGGAGACTGACGTGATGAGAGAGAGACGTGTCGCAAACACGTATGTACATTTAAATTATTTTACACAAATGAAATGACAATTTTTCTTTAAAAAAAAAGAAAGAAAGAAGAGTGTTAAGACCGAAGTGGAATGCGAGAAAAGAAAGGGGTTGGTGTGTATCCTCTTGACACCGGGAGCACGTTCTCTTCACGTTACACTGCAGTGTGTTTGAGGAGGACACACGCCACACCTCCCACACCCGGGTGCACACGTGGCGTACTGAAGAGACGCGCTCTCAACACTACACGTTGACGAGACACGCTGAGGTTTTGTTACTTGATCTCAAAACAGATGAGAATCGTCACGTTTCCTTACAATGAGAAAAGAACCGGAGATGTTTTACTCCAAACAAAAAGGCCACGCTAAACATTTCTGTAGGAACATTTTCATGAAATATTCAGCTTTAAATCTGTACAAATACGTCACCTGTAGCTCGTCAGCTGTAGACATGGCCTGTCCGCTTTTTAGTTTTTTAGCTGCTGTAATGAGAAATGGTAGCATGGTATTATATAATAAAGCTAGCTGCTCACTAGCCAGTTAAATAACGTGTTAATCAGTGTGAAAAGCGGTTGTTCGGTTTACTCTGCACGCTTGGCTTCATTCTCGGATCAGATTAGCGAAGCGAGCTAACTGTTCTAGCCACCGACGATCTCTGCTTCATCCTTCCAAGCTTTATTTTTCTTTGTAGTGTCTCTATAGACACTTAATGACAGAGTGGGAAACCGAAGAAACGGCGCAGCACACATCCGATCATCCAAGCCAAACGTTTGGATTTGTCACGTTGCCATACTTTTTTTTTTTTTTTGCATAGAAGTACAGAAATCTGTAACCGCGGCTCCGCGTCAGGTGACCATGCACACTAACCCCTCCCACTGCCACCTGTGATGGCGTATTAAAACTGTCAGTTTCAGGAAAGCGCAAAGCAACCGCAGCTACTCTTCACCGCAGTGATCGAGCTCCGTAACAGCAGCCTGAATTCTCGCACATTTTAAACGTACTGATGACTCAACACCTGCCCTTGCGCTTCCGTTACAAGGGAGTTTGGAGTAAAATGATCGATTCATTCCTCGATGCAGGGAAACGCTTTAAAATTGTTGGACCTGGACACACACAGGATAGAGATTACGCTAAAAAAAAGTTTGACTTTAAAAGACGAAGCAGTGGCCTCTGCTGGCTCTGACCGGAAATGAAACCCCAGAACCAGCAGCAGTCCAGCGTCTCAGGCCGAGGCTGCAGGATACGGATACTTACTTACGCACAGTCAGGCCTATATATTACTGTCATCCCCAATTTTTCTACGTTTGATTTTTTTTTTGGATGGTCATATGACAATAGATGAGCAGCTGCATCAGAGAGGCCTTAATTATACACATTTAAAAAAAAAAAAAAACACCACGCTACACAAGTAGCGCTATACAAGTTCAAATAATGGAAAAATCATTTCAAGTACATTAAGACGAAGGGGCTATGTACAAACAGAGAATGAGAAACAGCGCGGGTTAAGCGTTACAGCAAGCAGATTAGATACATTCTTCATTTTGGTTGAGTTGAGACCTTCTTACACTTGCGAGGAACAAGTCGTCTTAAAAACTTTTCAAAAGTCGCGTTCATGAACACTTCGATTGAGAACATAACGTCGCCCGTTTACCCCCTCCCCCTCCCCCCAACCGTCGTCACCACCATCGGTCATCCGTCACCCTCCTCTTCCTGACTGTCAGAAACCTTCTTCACTTTTTTTTTAAAATCACGTATAAAAAAATAACTCATTGTTTTAAGTACCTTACACTCTCACACACTCTACAGTCTGCATCAGAATTCTATGGTCCGTTCACAGGTATTGATAAAAACGCGAGCGCACCACCTGCACCCCGGACAGTTTGTGTGGATGAGCATCAGAGGCCAAGCTGAAGCTTTTGAGCTGAGCTACCGCTTCTCCGTTTAACATTCCCGAACTGGACCCCGAGGCCCCGGCGGAGAACAGGTCCGAGTTTTCCAGGCTGACTTCCGGGTTGCTTGCGCGATGCCGCTCTCTGACGATCCAGTCGGCAATGGAAAAGTCCTGCGAGCTGCATTTGGGTTTTAAGCGATCCATGGCGGAGAGCTCGGCCCCGGTGATGACGGACAGTTCCGCAAAGTCTCTCTGGCCGCCCATCGTGTGGCGGCGCCGTATGTTGGTCTTGCGTTTGCTGCGCGTCTCGGGAGATCTGGTGCGCTGCGATCCAACACCGAACATGTCATCAGCGGAGGCACGGAGTCGACACTTGAGGCGATCTGTGATTTTGATTCGCCAGATGGGGTCGTTTTCGCTGCAGCTGTTTTTTCCCTTGACAACATCCAGCATTTTGGGAATCCTCGACTCTTTATCGCTACGCCCACCATCCGTCGATGACTCGCTGTCTGTTTTTTGTCGGCTTCCTCTCTTTCGTGCTAACGTGTCGCCTGCGACGATGCGTTGCGACACCAGAAGACTGGGGGAATTCTGAAAAGGCGTGACTCCGCCTTCGTCTTGCACAGATAAAACGTCTTCAGACGCGCCGTCGTCTCTGGTGAGCGCGAACACGGACAAGTTGCTCTCGCTGTCCGAATCAATGTTTCTGCCTTCGCTGATAAGCTCGCTCCTCTCGTCATCGGCGTCGTGGGCCGGACTCAGAGCAGTAGACTCAATCCCCGTCAGGAACGTCATGGACGACGTGGTGGAGTAGTCCGACGTGATGGAGCACACCTCCGCTCCTGCGTTCTCCATCCAGGGACCTGGAATTCTGCCCCGCCGGATTCTGGGGCCAGACGCCTGAGAGCTCGTGCTGTTCAGCGTTCCCAAATCCGAAACGCAGCCCTCATCGTACGAGGTCGACGGCGGATCCGAGAGCGAATTCAGACGCACCACTTCCCTCTGCACTCGGTGGTTTTTCGGAGACTCGTCGGATTTATCGAACTGCGGTGGTTTCAGAGGCAGGATGTCAGATTTAAATTCTGTTGGAACGTCAACGATGCTCTTTTCCGATCTCTGGTCAGCATCATCAGACTTTTCTAGACGACTGCAGACTCCTGCCTCGCTGTCGATCTCCTCGTTCCGCTCATCGCTCGGCTCGCTCTCGTCCCGAATCTCTTTCTTGGAGAAGCTGGAGTCCAGGTCGTCCTCCGAGCTGCTCATCTGAGGTTTGTCTTTGGGTTTTTTGCGCTTGCGGCTGGCGAAGATGGACGAGCGCAGCAGCTCTCTGCTGTACTGGTCTTTACCCGAGCCCCAGGAGCCCTGCTGGAGGACCAACAACACGTCAGATTAAAAAAAAGAAAAAAAAGATGAAACTCAATCCGAACATGTCTGGGTGTGAATGGAGTTAACTCGTCACTTACCTTTGATTTGGCAGAGTCACTGGTGGCTGAATCTGGTGACGGAATAAAAAGAGAAAAAACTAAAATCAGAATCTTTGGGTGTGAGAGTTCCTGAAAGAGCGGCGTGAGAAGCCACATGAGTGACGTTTTCATCACAAGAGCAGCACAGCATGAGGTCAGAGAGATGAAGGCAGTGCAGTTAAAGCCATCACAGAGAGAGAGAGAGAGAGAGAGAGAGAGAGAGAGAGAGAGAGAGAGAGAAAGAGAGAGAAACGAGAGGAGACAAGTGCTGCACTGACACTGGAAGCAGCTCATGCACACATTCGCACAGACGGCATGTCCACTGATACCACACATACACACACTTGTGTGTATATACACACACAGCCTGGTTTAAAGGCAGCCTTTCCCAACTCTGAGACAACACACCGAGGCAATGACACACATTTATAAGAGACAAGTGTGTTTTAATATCCGTTTCTCTGACTTAATGTCAGTGACTAAGGGTTTGCGCTTTTCTTAGACAATTAACGAATATTTTATATATATACAGTCAGGTCTGGAAGTATTTGGACAATGACAGTTTTTGTGATTTTGCCTTTATACAACACCACAATGGATTTGAAATAAAACAATCAA
>CM074948.1:23118138-23144027 GCA_037577455.1 Pangasius macronema | reverse complement strand
TGACTGCAAAGGATTTTCATCCAAGTATTAAAATTATGGTTATATTTACAATTATGTCACTTTGTCCAAATACCAATCACACTTCCATCACATCTTGATTGTTTTATTTCAAATCCATTGTGGTGGTGTATAAAAGCAAAACCACAAAAACTGTCACTGTCCAAATACTTCCAGACCTGACTGTGTATGTGTATATATGTATGTGATTATACATACATACATATATACACACATACACGCATACATACATAACACACGAATCTTGTGTGTTCACAATCGTCTGATGTGGTACTGCTTTTGCTTCTGGAGGACTAGAACTGTGCAACTATTCAGTGTATATATACATAATTTAGCCACGATCATTCCTAAGGAGATTTTTTTTTTAATTTAACCCCATAAAAGGACAGTAAGAGATTTACTCTTAGGTGTAAAGGACACGAGAGCTACAGGTTTACAACTTAAACAAAACAAAAAACTTTTCAGGTCAGTGCTCCTGACATTTTATTTTTAATTATTTCAATTTTATATTATTTGTGTGTCATTTGTTTCATTTCATTTTAAAACAGCTCTGTCCAAGACACCACATCAGACGCCACTTGTCATTCCCCGTTACCCCACATGTACTTGGATCAGCCAAAACATGTTTGGTGTCTAATGTTTGCTTCTAAGGTTTCGCACTGGACCTCCGATGCTAATGGAGCTAACCGTTAATGAAGGCTTACAGCATCCAGTTTGGCGCTGTGCACTCTGCATACCTAACGTTAGGTCACCTCAATCGGATATATGGAACTGTTCAGACTTGAGTAAAATAATTACATGGATAAATAAGAGAGAGATATTATCAGTCGTGTCTTCATCTTTCCTTCTAACCCCAGTCTACACCAGCGCCAGGCTCGGGCAGTGGGCGTGGCCTGAAGTGGAATTCAGAGGTCCTAACATTTCCAACAGCTTAGCCATAGTGTTTAGGATTTCTGACCTGTTGCTATGGTGTTACTTTCAGACCTGAAAGCAAATTAAACTTTCCCTTGAGGAAAGAACAATCGACCAAAACTGAAAGGGAGCTGGACAGGAAAGACTTCTGCTTCTGGCACTTTTTCACAAAGCGCACCTGATCCCCAATTCCCGCTTTCTCGCGCTAAACACCAACGCTGTCATGCGACTATCACTATTTTGTACAAGAGAGAACAGAAATAAGAGAAAATATGGAGGAAATTTCAGCTAGCTATGTGGAAACTGTGCACCGGCAGGAATCTTGGCGCATTTAGTTCTGCTTTCCTGCATCCGGGAAGTGACACAGATTATAAAGTTGGTCAAAAGTGAGTATTTTGTCTGAATAAAACGTAAAGATAATTTGCTAAAATGCCGTACGTCAAACGTTTCACCTCCCTACAGACTTCCTCTGCTTGTTCACCTCAGACACATTTAAACATGGTTCAGCTGATCGACACCACCGGTTGGATACGAACGTAGAGGACATCTAATTTTACGTGGACTTTTCCATCACAAGCGCTGTAAAAAACAACAAAAACAAAAAACAAAAACACCACAGATTTAGCACCCCCCACCCCCCCCCATCCCCCCCTCCCCCGACGCTTTCACACAGGATGGACAGTGATGCCACATGAGGCGGCGGAGGAGGAGAAACCTGCAGGCCGTACCATGCTAGAACTCCTTGCGGTCAGCTTCGGAGACAACGAGAGACAGCAAAGAGGCTTTTCAGACACATGACACCATCACTGCTCTGTATCCTCTCTGTTAATTAATGATCTTATAAGATATGAAACGTGCAAAGAAACACCACGATGACAAAAATATAGAAACCCAGACTTCTCTGACATTCACTCAGAAGGAGCGCGTTTTTTTTTTTGGTTGTTTTTTGTTTTTGTACGTTTGGTTCGTGTTTCTTTCTCTCTCTCTCTTTCTTTCTCTCGGATCGGTTCTTTTTTTGTTTTTCTTTCAAAAACGTTTACAAGAACCGTGGGTTTCTGCAGACTAGGCAGCTACACTGGGGACAACACTCCTCCTTCTTCCTACAGTCCCAGCTGTCCATCACAGACATTACAGAGTCCATCAGTGACATCACCGAGTGATAGACGCCGCCCACTTGGCCTGTGTCAAGATTGGGTAATGTGTGAGCAGGGCTGGACAAAAAGGGGACAAAAGGGGGGGACAAGGGAGAAAGAAAACACTGGAGACAAGACGGGTGAGCCATAACGTCACATGAATTTTCATTTCATTTTGCTCTCTTTCTTTCTTTCTTTCTTTCTTTGGGAAAGAACATGCTGGGTTAGTGCAAGAAAGAGGGAGGAACAGAACTGAACGGAAAGGAGGAGTGGAGTCGTAACGCAGGCTGAAGAAGGAGGAAAATGATGCGTGAACAATCAAAAGCAAAAAATAAATAAATAAATAAATAATATAAAAACAAAATAAAATAATCCAGGAAACAAAAAGAAAGGAGGCTTAAAGAAAATAGCGATATTTCAACAAAAAAAAAATTAAACAACCAAACAAACAAAAAAAATCTAAATTTATAAAAGCTTAACATATTGACAGGAACTATTTTATCCAATTTTTTAAATGAAAAAAAAATAAATCAGACACTTGATTTAACCAGAGCAAAATTGCTAAAATAGTTCATGTTTCAATGTGCATGTGCAAAAAAGACATTTGAATAAGCTGGCTAAGCTGAATCCTCAAACACATCACACATCAGAGCTTGAAAGTTCATCCCGGATACGAAATCAGGCTGCTGTCAATCATGTCGCCGATGATTAGCACAAGGACGGCAGTGCTGAAGGAAAACCCGCCGAAAATTGCTTTCCAATGTAACTGTGTGTGTGTGTGTGTGTGTGTGTGTGTGTGTGTGTGTGTGTGTGTGTGTGATTACAACAGACAAGAACTCCAAAACTGCACTGTCAAAGATTTTTTTACTGCAAATGTTTAACATATGGAATTTTCTGAATGTGAATGAATATTTGAATCAAAATTACTGGTCAAAGTCTGTAGATAAAACTAGCACTAGCACTAACACTAACACTAAACACTAAACACTAACACTAAAACTAGCATTAGCACTAACACTAACACTAAACACTAACACTAACACTAAACACTAGCACTAACACTAGCACTAACACTAACACTAGCACTAACACTAACACTAGCACTAACACTAGCATTAGCACTGACACTAGCACTAGCACTAGCATTAGCACTAGCACGGCTGCGTGGCTCAGACGCTGGATTAACAGCAGGAAACCTTCAGGAATGTGCCTGGAAGTAAGTGGAACGACTTTTCACTGCACTGCAGGTGAGTGAGGAATAAAACAGCGTGTGTGGTGCTGTTGTGGGAAATGAATCAGCGGCAGCGTGCGGTGTGAAGGGTCGCTGAAATGTTGATCCTTTTCCAATAACATCGCGGCTCTTATTTCTGTCATACCACAGCAAATAACCAAAGACTCGTCGCCTATTTATTAAAGAACAACACATCGTACTTTTTATCCGTTTATAGTCGCATTTAATGCTAGATCCGCTTCTTTCTTCCCTTATAGTAGCTACAGACTCCTCGGTCCTGAAGATGTCAGATGTCAGAGCTTAAAGTTACAGCTTTACCGCTGACTGTTAAAAAGCACTGACACTGGAGACTCCTTCCATAAATGGGAAGTAAATCGCAGAAAACTTCAGTTTATTTAAATCAGTTTATTTGGAGCGTCTGCTATGCAACTCCCTGTAAATGACCTGTTACTACAGCAACAAAAACAAAAAACTGAAAAACAAAGAGAGGAAGAAAGGTAAAAAAAAAAGTGAGAAAGGCACACAAGAAAAAGAGAACAAAGGAAGCAAGCATGCAAGAAAAAAAAAGAAAAACAAAAAGTGAAAAACTCAAGAGACAAGAAAAAACAGATCTAATAATCAAAGAAATGAAGAAAGGGGAATTAGCATCTTTCTTTCTCCCTCTCTTTTTTTTAGTTCTTCTTATTATAATCTCCTTCTTAAGTTCTTACTTCCTTTCTTTTTTAATGAACGAAGAAAGGAAAATCAAAAAAGGAAGAACACGTTTGTTTTTTTTAATCAATTTATGAAGGAGCGGTTACTATGGACACGATGACGCATGAGAGCGAGCGCGTTAATATAAACCTGCAGTGCTGTTAACACCTTCTGACCAATCACACGGCAGAACTCAGGCGCAGGTCTTCTAGTCTGGGGTAATCGTCACACACACGTCACACACGTTACACACGTCACACACGTCCAGCTGAAAAATATCCTTCAGCTGTAAATTTATGGAGAGTTTATCCACCTGATTGTTTTTAAATATCGGCCGGGATGCCAGGACGCTGTTATTTTCAAGCTCTGAAACATGGAAAACACACGTGTGTGTGTGTGTGTGTGTGCCTACTGTAACTAAAATGAAGCATCATGTTCAGACTTCAGCAGTGACAACGCTGTGCTCTAACCTCTACCTCACTTCCTGTCTTTCTAAAGCGCACGTGTAAGACGAGACGTGCGCGCGCACACACACGTGGTCACCGTCGGCGTACCTGAGACGTCTCCAGGTGAGGGAGCGGTGCGGCCGATGTTGGTCAGCAGGTGATCGATGTTGGGAACAGGCTGAGACTGAACCGTGCTCTCCTGCTCCACAGCCGTCTAACGTTAATAAAGAACATGGTAAAAAATTCATCGCGCTCTCTATTGTCATTATTTCTGTCCTTGAACAGAAGCGTTAATAAAATGTTCCACAGTGGGAAGATACACCACGATCAGCGATCGATAAATAAATAAAGATCACATCAGTACTCACTACAGGCTCCTCATCTCCGTCTTCTGAGAAGAACCAGTCGTACTGTGAGACAGAGACAGAGACAGAGACAGAGGGTTACTATCAGCTCCGTCTAAGCTCAAAACCAATGACAGAGAACGCAAACGATTCACAGAAAGAACACGGAAAGAAAGAAAGAAAGAAAGAGACGAAAGGACTGAAAGAAAGAAAGCAGGCGAGAATGCCAGACTGACTGAAAGTAATTAAATAAGGAAGAAAAAGAACAAAAGAAAGGACTGAAAGTTAAAGAAAGAAAAAGATTCAAAGGAAAAAGCGAGAATGATTGAAAAAGAGCTGAAGAAAGAAAGAAAGAACAAATGAAGGAGCAGCCACCTGCTGAATGAGCGTCTCCACGATCTTGTACTGGTCAGGCATGTGAGTCACCATGTGGGTCATGTTGTCCTCTGAGGTTCTGACCAGCGTCGGGCCGAACACGATGGCCAGGTTACGCGGCTCCATCTGAGCAAACACCGTAAACACAAACAAACAAACAAACAAACTGATCAATCAGTAAAGCCATCCACTCATTTTGGAACAATGAGATGGAAAAAAAAAGGCAGATTTACTCAGCCTGATGAAAATGTACATTATTTTCACAACTCAAAGTTACTTTTGAATTTTTTGAGAGAAAAAAGAAAGGGAGAGAGGGAGAGAAAGAAAGAAAGAAAGAGAAAACCAAGTAGGAATTTGTGGAGAAAGAAAGAAAGAAAGAAAGAAAGAAAGAAAGAAAAAGAAAGAAAGAAAGATCAAAGTTCGAACTGTAGAATTTTTGAGAGGGACGGGAGAAAGAAAGAAAAGAAGGAAGAGCTGAAAGAAAGAAAAAGAAAGAAAGAAAGCAAGAAAGAAAATCCAAGTTTGAGTTTTTTGGGAGGGAGGAAGTGAGAGAGAGAGAGAGACAGAGAGAGAGAGAGAGAGAGAGAGAGAGAGACAGAAAGAAAGAAAGGAGGAAATCCATTTTACATCTTTGGACTGTTTTTTCCCCAAAATCCCAGCTATAATTATTATTATATCCCTAAAAGTTAAGAGTTTTTTCTTTATTTTTATTTTAGTTTTAGATTATTAGTTATTAAAGCAGCTGGTTTAGGCTGTACCATGGTGTAGTCCAAAATTCATTTAAAAATAACATGCAAGCTTTTGCCCTCCTCACCTGCTCCCCCACCCCCTCAAGAACCCGACTGTAGTATTATTTAGAGGCAATAGACAGATAGATAGATAGATAGATAGATAGATAGATAAATAAATACATACATAAATAAATAAATGTTAACTACATTTCCCAGCCTAACAAATTTAAGCTTTTTTTGGGGAACAGAAAAATGCGAATCTGTGGCCAGTTGTTTTAAGCAATTTCTTTTACATTCAGTTTTTCTTTCAGAATAAATACAGAAAGAAAAGGCAGCTGTGTAAAGTGATGTTCCTTTTTCCTACTGTACACCAAACCAAGTGACCCATAAACATTAGCAGTGAAGATCAGTACCTTGTTTTTCTCACAGTTCTCAGAGACGGTCTTTAGATGGCCAGACAGGAACTTCAGGGTTTCATAATGATGCTCAGGAAGCTCGTGGATCTGAGGGGGGCAGGGAGAGAGAGAGACACAGAGAGAGAGTGAGAGAGAGAGAGACACAGAGAGAGAGAGAGAGACACAGAGAGAGAGAGAGAGAGAGGGAGAGAGAGAGAGAGAGAGAGAGACACACACACACACACAGACAGAGAGAGAGAGAGAGAGAGAGACAGAGAGAGAGATCAGTGGTTCTGTCCTGCTGTAGCGCGGTAGCATGTACAGTATGTCTGCAGCTCACCAGTCTCTTTAGCGCTTTTAGTCGCTCCACTCCATCCTCCGTTCGATTAGCTTCGATAAAATCGGAATACTTCACTGTAAACACACAAGATCCCAGTTACACTCAGCTTCATTAGTACGTCAGGAAGGGCCGTGTCCTCTAGAGGGAGCTGCTGCTCTGCTAATACAGCTATTAAACAAATCTTTTCTTTTGTTTTTTTAATAAAAATCATCTACAAAACATCTTTGTTAATTATTTATTTATTTCCATAACATGCTAATTCTATAACGAGGGGGATGTGACGGGATGGGAAATTTATTTTATACTTTAAACAGACGCTTTAAATCAACTTCTCTAAACATCGTGAAGAATATTTAAACAGGATTCTATTTGATTTATTCAGACATTGAATTCAATTTAATGGAACTAATAAAAACGTGTGGCCTAAAACTCTTAAAACCCGTAGAGTTTAAGCTCATTTACTTCCTGAGGCTGTAATGTTTTTGTGAACTGGAGTTTAAGACGTTTCGGGATGTTTAAGGACACAACACTCAGGACATGTTTACTAATAAACACATTCTTCTCTGCTTCTTCTCTTACACGGGTCTAAATTTAATAAAATTTCTGTGTTAAATAGGTTTTTAATTATTATTTTTATTATTATTAGAAAATAAACAGGAGAAAAGTGCGTACCGTTGGTAAACAGAGGGTCTGGTAGCTTCCTGAAGAACGATTTGAGTAAACTGGAGATGACGTTTAGATCCCGCCATTTCTGCAGGGGGGGGAGAGAGAGAGAGAGAGAGAGAGAGAGAGAGAGAGAGAGAGAGAGAGAGAAAGTTTAAAATCCATTTCACACTTATCCCGGGATTTCGGGGCTACAGTGTCACGTGACTGAAAGCTGCAGTGATGTCAGCAGTGTTGCAGAAACGTGGTTAGGTCAGCGCGTCATTCGTCGTGCTCGGGTCACTCACGTCATCGTGCAGGTCGATGTCGGTCATGCCCTTCACGTCCAGCTCCTCCTGCATGCTGGAGATGGCGGCGTTGTTCCCGGGGACTCTGTAGATCCCGGTGTACTCCAACCCCCTCTCCTCCACCAGCTTACAGCACACCTCCACTATCAGAGGCACAAACTACACACACACACACACACACACACACTGTGTGTGTGTGTGTGTGTGTGTTTATCACGTAAAGTTTTATTGGCTGACACTACGTCACTATTGTAACACTTTTTTACTGCAGAAATCTCTGTAGCATAGGGGGAAAAAAAATCAGCAATAATAATTTAGCTCTGTACACTAAGGTCCTGAGCTAACTTGCATATAAAGCAACAGCTAGAAATGTGCAAACTAGTGCTAGGAAATTTAGCACATAACTTCTGAAATTTGCAAACTACCCATAGCAAGGTGGAGCTTGGTTTACTCAATCAGGATTGGCTGAATGGCTCTAAATGAGCCCTGAAAAGGCAGGTTCAGGACAAGACTCTGAGGATACTCGAGCCAATCAGCTTTCAGCAGGAGTTTCACAGGGTTATACTATGCTCTACGTACAAAGGTGCTTGGACCCAACTGATTGCTGCTTGAGGCTATGTTTAGGGTCCAGGCACCAAAAGTTTCGTTGGCTTTTCGTTCGTCGCACACTTCTTATGAAACGTGGCACAATGAGAGAGAACAGTCTCAGCTACTTACACAGCAATTTGTTTGTACACCACTCAAGACCTCTAGTGCCACCAACAGGGCAAATCTGGATATACGTTTAAAATATCATGCTATAGATTTCTTCCTTCTTTTTCTTTCTTCCTGCACTTTAACTGTCTGTGAGCTGCTGTGACGAGTGAATTTCCCCACTGTGGGATCAATAAAGCTCATCTTATCTTATCTTATCTTAGATACCATACTTTAACAACTCACTTCCGCTTCTCCTACAAATTTTGTCTATCATCGTTTCTCTGGTATCTGATATGCAGGACGGTTCATCCCACAACACACACAGGCTATTCTGACTTCTGTTTTTAGCAACATGATCTCATGTTAAACAAACAAGCTTCAAGTTCATTTGCATCTATGGCCATGACTGAAAAGTGAAATCAGGAAGCAAGGCAATATTTCAGCAACGTATCGGCGTCAAATTGATGATGTTTCTTTAGAAACAAGCGCTGACGGTCGCAATGGTTTCTGGTCCTCCTCTGTCGCTAAGGGGTGGGGCCAGAAAGTGCTTGGGCCCCTTAACTGCTCCTTGCAGTTATACTGATTATTAAGGAATAAGTGTGGCACAGAAGTGTGTAGTGTTGCTATTGAGTGTTGTCCTCACCCTGTTGCTGTGTGCAGGAGGACAGTTTTCCAGTCGCACTCCAAAAGTCACTCCTGCTGTCGGCTTTTTCTCCTGCGGCTTTTTCTTCAGCCCCGGAATTCCTCTCTTCCAGGCGGCTTTGTCCCGCGGTGGACTCGAGTCGTCTGACACACAAAGCGCACTTCTTACATTAACACCAATAAAAAGAAACTCTTTAAAAATAACTGTTTTTTCACATCTGTAAAAATATCTTTTCATATTCAAGAACATTTTTATAACAGAAAAATCAATACATTAAAGAAAACGGGAATTGGTTTGGAGTCTAACGCATTCTGAATCTGATAATAGTGCAAACTTTACTAAATGCCCTGCTTTATTTTATTGGTTTTAGACTGGACTCTTCATCTCGACAATTCATTTACAAAGAAAAAAAAGAATGAATGAATGTTTAAAAAAAGCTGTGTACCCTTGCTGCTCCTCTCCTGCTCGCTCCGGGGGGAGTGTGTGCTCTGACTCTTGCCCCCCGCGACCCCCAGCAGGGTGTGTTTGATGCTCAGAGACTGTCGCAAAGCTTTGGGTGAAGGTTCCGTCTTACTCGTAGGAGCACTGCAATTCAATGTGTGTGTGTGTGTTTATTTGTGTAAGACATGGCTGTGTGTTTCGGTCTTGTGAGTGTGTGTCGTAGATTGTGTGTGCTTCATATATATAATAAAATGAGTGAAGCATGGTGGCGGCAGCATCGTGTTGGTCACTGAATTTTCCAAGAAAAAACAGCATTTAAAAAAATAATAATAATAAACATTTTTGAAAATAACAGATTTAACATTGCTCTGAGGAATTTTCAAAGTTTAACCAAACTTTTTTTTTTTTTTTTTGATCGTCCCTTGGTCTCCATGATGCTGTTTGTTTTATTTGACATACTTTTCTAACAAGTCAAAAAAATTACATTTTAATAAACCTTTAATAAACCATACTAAAAATCTATATCTTTAAATTTGTAAAATGTTTTTTTTTTAATGTATTTATCATCAGAACTTAGTAATATCACTAGAAATAATTTTTTACCCAAAAATAAAGTGATTTATTTTTGTAGGCATAAAAGTTGTTCATAGTTTTTCTTTTCTTTCTTTTTTTTTTTTTTTTAAATATGCAACGCTACTATTTTGCAGGCAGTCAGTTAGCAAACCTATATATAGCGTTATATGTATTGCATATTGACAGAAGTCCATACTATATACTACACTACCAAAACAGTGTAGTGGGTCAGCGGTGAGTCACCAGAGCAGCAAGGGGGTGAATATTTACGCAATCAGAACATTTACTTTTTTTTAAAAACTTGTATATGATTTTTCTCTCCGCATCAATATTAGGGACTATTTTGTAAAGATTCCGGACATATTAGTTCAGTCTCGGGGAGGGGGTAAATACTTATGCATGGCACGATATCACTGTCACACTTTAACTCGTAAAACTAGCGAAGGCTCACCTCATCGAGATGTACTCTTTTATCTTTCTGTTTATCAGGTCAGTGCTCGTCACATCGGTGTTCTGCATGAGAAAGGAAAGTGAGGAAGAGTTTCGTTTTTCTCTCAAGACACGAACACACACACACACACACACACGCGCACACACACACCCCTGATAAGGATAACATTAGAATAACCAACATGCAGTGGGAGGGGGGAAAAATCACAACAAAAGCCTGACACACCCTCTGCAAACAATTCTCTCTTGACCTTTACTCAGATTACTGTGTAGAAGAGAAAACACTGCGCAGGTGCTAAAATAATCCAGAGCGGGATTACTCTTAACACCCCGAATATGATTATTTTCCTGTAACAGCATGTCCTGGAGGGTTTGATTCCTCTTACACCACGGCAATTTAGCAGAGATTCCACTTTTCATCACAGTTATAGTTACACTTCTCTCTCGAGGTTCACAAGACAAAAGCATCCACTGTACAAGTCCCTGCGAATGAGCTGGTGCTATAATTAGGGCCTTTCTCACTGAGGGGAACCTTTTCATGGTACCTGAACTAATTGTGGAACTACCCACTTTTTGGCGTTTTCGCCCCTCCGGGACTGGGGCGAATGCAACCCTTTAAATGGTGCTGGGAAATACTTCGCTAGTGCTTTAGTACTGTACATCTAGTTCTGGAAGTAAAGCGGTGTGAAAGGCGCTGGAGAATCGACGCCGTGTTAGAAGGATCTGCAGCTACGGTCAGAGCTGCTGTTACAGAAAATGAATCAACGCCTCCTGACCAATCAGAATCCAAGATTAAGCGGCGCTGTGGTATAACGCTACTGTTAAAGGTGACATGATTTGTGGACGTTGCACATGTACATGTACATGTAGCAAAACGGATAACTAATGAAAACAAAAAAGGAACTGCTGTGGTATAAAAGGAATAAAACGCACTCAATGACAGAACAACACGGAGTGGTTTAATTTCATAACCAAACATGCCAGCCTATCAGAAACATGCAGTGATGATTAAAAAAAAGAAAAAAAAAAAAGATGAGGAATAGCATCCCCCTCTCCCTCTCTCTGTCTCACACACACACAGACACACACACACCTCGTCATCCGGGTTGCTGTTCTCCTGAATGGCTCGTATCCAGGACAGCATGTCGTCGCGACTCTCGGCCTGGAACAGGTACTCGCAGTCGGACGTGGTGAGCCGGAAGACGTTTTTGCGCTTGGTGTCGCTGTAGGAGATGTCGATGAGGCAGGCTTTGATGCTCACCTGCTGCGGCTCGTCGTCGAGCTGCGAGTGCACGTGAGCCTCCTTTCTGTCCTTATACAGGAAGACGGAGTGGCCTCGCAACACCGCGTACATCTGCTTCCACGCCCGCATTCCTCCGCCCACACGCTACACAGAGCATAATGTTAGCGTAAGGTTAGCATAGAACCCGTCACAGTTAAAAGATAAACCACTCCTGGCTGATGGCGTACTTTGTTCTTATCCGTGTTGAGCTGCCGGAAATGCAGCCAGCCCTCCTTAAAGAAATCAGTGAAGATGTCTGAGCAAGAGTCTCTCCTGGAACTGGAGTCATCTGACGATTTATGGCCATCCACAACCTGCATTTAAAATAAATAAATTAAATTAAAAATACAAACAAAGGGTCGTGATCACGGACTGAAAGCGGATCACGCAGCACTGATGAGCATACAGTAGGATACATTCATTACCAAAATCAGCACACACGCGTACTACAGTGTAAAGGAATCATTTGTTGATCGGTGTGTGGAGTGTTCAGGTTACTGGTTAAACATTTCCCCCATTAGCCATGTTGCTCTCTCTCGACTCTGATAAATATCAGCTGCATGCCTCAATGCCTCAGAAACAACTTAAAAACCAGGGAGAACCTTCATTCCACACATCTGTCTCCATTTTCCATGTATTTCCCTTTATTTAAAAAAAATAATCCCACCGTAACCAATCAGATTGCGGTTCCTGCAAAAAAAATGTTACTGTAACCAAGCAGGCCGTGATCCCCGCCCAAAACGTCACTGTAACCAATCACATCGCAGTTCACAGCCAGAATGTCACTGTAACCAATCACATCACAGTTCACAGCCAGAATGTCACTGTAACCAATCACATCGCAGTTCCCTCCCCGAATGTCACTGTAGCCAATCACATCGCAGTTCCCTCCCCGAATGTCACTGTAACCAATCACATCGCAGTTCCCTTCCCGAATGTCACTGTAACCAATCACATCGCAGTTCACAGCCAGAATGTCACTGTAACCAATCACAACGCTGTTCCCTCCCCGAATGTCACTGTAACCAATCACAACGCAGTTCCCTACCCGAATGTCACTGTAGCCAATCACATCGCAGTTCCCTCCCTGAATGTCACTGTAGCCAATCACATCGCAGTTCCCTCCCNTTAAGACCAACGTTATCATGTTGACAGAGGTATACGAAGCTCGTGAAAAAGCTTTTAAACAGCTAATCCAGGAGCCGGTGATGTGTGATGAGCACCGCACCTTCTTGAACACCTTCAGGCTGGGCTTGCTGGAACGCCTGGAGAGACGAGAGCAGGAAGAGCAGTCTTTAAACTTCACCTTCTTTAAACACAGAAATAAACGCTTCATATGTATAATCCTGTGAGGGCTTACCTCCGCCCCTCCTCCCTGTACGTGTCTAAACCTTCGTCATACGATTTGGAGCGCTCCGTTTTGGTTCCACTTTGTTCCAGAATAGCACTTCTGAGAGACTCTGCAAACACACGCACACACACACGGTGTGAAAATGAAACAGTGGCTTGTTTACACAGCAGTGTACAGTGGGAGAGGGAAGCGCGTCTCTCACCCTGGTCGTGAGACAGCTGTCTGCGCATGTGAGGGCTCGGCGTGTCGGAGCCGGGAGAGTCGCCTGCTGCGCTCTGAGCCGTGGAGATCACAGCCGACGCAGGGATGTGACTGGCTCCCTGATCCACACTCGGACTCGCTGGCTCATCTGGAAATATTTCAATAAATATATAGCACTGAAATCACACAATTAACAAGGAAATACAGTCAGAGAGAGAGAGAGAGAGAGAGAGAGAGAGAGAGTGATGTATAGAAAGATTAAAAAGTTAGACGAGATAGACGTAGATGTAGATGTAGAGAGAGAGACAGACAGACAGCAACAGGCAGGCAGATGAAGAGAAAGATAGACAGACAAACAGATAGAGACAGAGAGAGATGCGGATTAAAAACAGAGATAGATAAGACAGACAGATAGATTCAGAGAAAAATAGAGAGAGAGAGAGAGATGGAGATATATGCTTACATAGATAATGATAGAGAAAGACAGACAGTGAGAGAGACAGAGTGAGAGATTCAGGGAAAGAAAGAGTAAGAGAGACAGAGAGAAAAAGAGAAACAGAGAGAGAAGTTTAGCTAGCACCTCGACTTAGAGTGAGAAAGAGAAACAGAGAGAGACAGATGTGTAGTGATACAGAGATGCTTATTATTATTGTTGTTATTATTGTTATTACTATTCCGGTTGTTCTTCTTCTTTAGTGTTTTGATAAAGAATAATGCTCAGTGCTGAACAGTTCTGAGTGGACAGACGGCTACACTTTGTCGAAACGCCTACACACCTCTCAGAATTAGTCACTTTGGATCTGAAGATGTGAAACTGGCCAGAACGATAAATAAATAAATAAATAAACAAACAAACCTGCCTCATTCCTCTGGTTTAGCTCTGAAGTGCCATTTTATTTATTTATTTAGATTATTGACATCATCCTTTGCCTATTTCCCCAAATGCTCAAATGCCTCAAAAACTAGTTATGTAAGAAATTCCTGAATCCATAAAAAAAGAGTCATAAAGGAGAAATTTCCAGAGCTGAAGGCGTGTAATCCCTGTTTAATTCCCTGCAGTAAAGTCTGCTCACACCTCCGGGGCTGGCCGCACTGTGTGTTTGTTTCGTATGTGCACGTTATAAACACGACTACGTTTAAACTCGGGTCGGAGTGCTCGGGCCTGATCGGCTGCCACGCTTTCTCAAGTCCGCTGTGAAACTTTTCTCGAAACGAGGACACTTTTATCTGGCCTGTTTTTTTTTTTTGAAGAGCTAAAAACTTTTGAGGTCCCGAGTCTAAAAAAGCCCAGAGTACAAAGCTGCTCTGCGCCGTGGGGCTTCGGCGGCTAAAATTAAACCCCGTGCCCCAGTTCCATTCGCGGCCGGAGAGGAGCGAGGTGCGAAAGAACGGCGCAGGGCTCGACGGCGCCGCCTGCAGATCCGGGATAACGCCGCTGCACTTCCTGCCGAGACACCTCTACAGTCACGCGCAAAGACCACGTCAGCATGTCGTTACCGGGCCTGACCTTCTTAAAGAAATACGTTAGATAATGTCAGTATTGTGGTGAACTGTGACAACAGGGTTTTTCTGACGTATCGTGGAGATCATGGACTCTGTTTAAAATCCATTTCGTTTAGAAATAAACTGACTGGAAGGAGCTGATTTAGGAAAGAGACTAAAACGCAGGATGTTGTCTCGGGTAGGTCTGCGAAAACACTGCTAAGAGAAAGCCACACACACAACCTTACTAATTTTATCCTCCTAATGCACTGATGCAATGCTCACCGCCTGTCACTTAAATCAACCGCAAAACTATTCGCTGTCACAGAAAGCGGGCGCGCGGCACGCACCGCGTTGTGTCCGTAGCGCGCCGCTTCCGCCAGACGAAAATAACCAGCAGATGGTGACGGATTTTCTGTGTAGGGGGCGAGAACACCGGTGTCACTCTCAAGGCGGTAAGATTTCGCCGCATTGCAACATCATTTGTTCTGCGTTTTTTTGAAGAAGGTGGTGACCCTTGCGGCCGTCCACGGCGATGTATCATTTATCTGATATAAACACACACGTAACAGTAAGGGGGGAGGGGAGAGAGGAGAAGAAGAAGAAAAAAAAAATGGAAGCCTTATTCACGTCACGCCACCAAACGATTTTGGATTTCTCTGCAATTGAAAATCACTTAAAGGTCCATTTATTTATTTATTTATTTATTACTCGTGCAGATAACTGCACAATATGTAAAAAATTATTTTAAAAAAAACATGCGTGTCAAATTTAGCGCAACTGAGAACAGCGTTGTCAGCGCGAAACTTTTCTGATTAAAATCTATGGTGCTCGTCTAAAAGCCACGGAAAAGAGGAGGGAAAAGTCCACACGGAGGCTGCGAGTCCATTACTGGCGATGGCGAGAAATGAAACGTGCTGACGGACAGAACCCGTTTTTCCGAGTGACTGACGGCATAAGCAGAACGTATTAATAATAAATCTTTAAGGTCTGTCGTTAGAGGAAGTTCTTCGTATAAGCAGACACAGAGGACCCCCGCGATGGCGAGGTATAGGATTACAGAGCAGGCGAGAGTTGACTGTTTTGTAAATCAGTAAATCCTTTAACTCATGGCTTGGCGAGGGCTTCCCCCCGGCCGCGGTTACCTAATGATTAAAAGCCGCACAGAAAAAGAAATCCATGAAGCCCATAATGAAACCCAGCGAGAGCCATCAGCCAGCAGAGTGGCTATTGATCTAAAAACAACAGAACGTAATGAACTCGTTATAGCTCCAGTTACACAACGTCGAGGTGTATTAATACAGCCAATCAATTACGACCGGCCCGTGTGTTTAACCGACAGCTACAAGCGTTCTGCTGACACGGGACACAAGCCGGAAACACTCAGGTTCAGGAGTTTAGGCAGGTTCATTTAGAGTTAACGCACTCGTCGTAATACGTTACGGCTTCTATAGTAACAGCTCATGCACGTTTACGCCAGACGCTCCACATGGACTTCTCTGTCATTTATTTAACACTTATAGAAGGAGTCTCCAGTGCCGGTGCTTTGTAACAATCACAGGTGAAGCTGTAACCCTTCCGACAAATTTGTTACCAGCTGAATTATTTGCGACTAAAGTTGTGGTCAGTCTAATGACCTGTAAGGAACGAATTTGTCCAGGCTTGTCTCGATCATCGATCATTTGACGCTAGCACGCTTAACCCAGATGTTTATGTTTCTACACTAACACTTGAAATATCGTAGAAAATATATGGAACTGCAACAGATATACATATATAATCGATGAGCTGTTTCGTGATTTTGGAAATACAGCGCGTTTGTAACGATCTGAAGTGGAACAGCAGCGTGTTTTATGGTTCATGAGATGTAAACTGGTTACTACCACTAAAACAAGAGTCTTTTTGTGACACTAGTTTTTGCAGTGGGCGAACATTTTGGTCTCGCGCGTGAGAAAACTTACGGCATATAGTAGCGACAGCTAGCTAAAAAATTATTTATCATAGGAAGTTTTTACACATGATACAAATACAAATACATCATACAAATGATAAAAATATTTTCTATTCCAAACATATTCTATCAATATCGTATATTGATTACAATCAAATAAGGAGAAACAACCGGTGAGTAAAAATGGTGAGTAACGTGTAATTGACTTAAGCAAGGTGCTGTGACTTAACTCCGATACCTTTAAAATAGTCCTGTGTGTCATCATGATTGACAGATTTGGTCACAGAGGCGAATAAATCGTATTGAAATGTATCGTATCACCACGTAGGAACAACCAGAGCGATTATCGAAATTACATTTCATATTGATTAGTGGCCTCGTCAGGAATACCTTTGGGTATACTTTCTAAACACTGCGTAACTTTAACTAACAGAATATCAACATATATAATAATAATATAATAATAATAATATCACATCACGACACGTTTCTAGAATGTAATCACGATAAACTTGCTAACCGTGTTTCAGTTTAAAAAAAAACCTGTGAAAACCTAAACTCGATGATGCTTTTTTTTTTTATGTAAAAAAAATTCTGTAATTCATTTTAAACACTTTTATGTACTCAGTAGATAATGTAATGTTTACAAACATTTAAAAATATAATAGAGATATTTTGGTAGTATGTGTGTGACAGTATAATGTGAGATAAACCTCTCCAACTCTGCCTTTTCCAATTATTGACTCAATCCTGGCAATTATTCTTCCACAAATCTCACACACATGCTTCCTGAGCTTGTTGCTATGGTGACTGAGGCACTTACCGATGAAGGGGATGGAGTCGAGCGATTCGTTCAGGTTAGCAGAGCTAAACAGGGAGTCTTGATGCTCCTGCGCCTGGATGTAGGAAGGATGGCGTAGCGGTGTGCTTTTCCCTGTGGGGGGTTTTTCTCGCATCACTACACCTTCCACCGGACTGCACCCATTCACCGGTAATCCCTTGAGATCCCGCGGGTGGATCCTCTGCCCCGGAGCGCCAGGTTGCACTTGCCTCTGAGGTGTAGGCACAGAGCAGGAGGTTGACCTCTGACCCACTGAGGCTTCTCTGACCGGTTCTGGACTTTGCATCGTCTCAGCGCGAGTCCTGGACTGCTGGCTAGCCCCTGAAACTGTAATGTGATTACTCAGAAGTCTTTGGTCTTTACATGACTGCGTCTCTTTGGGCTGATTTTTGCCAACGCGCAAGATTCTGTCTGAAGAAACCGCAGGAGGTGGGATGTCCGTTCTACAGCTCAGCTGATGTGGACCGGATCTACCTCGGACGCTGTTTCCATAGGAATGCGGATACATCACAGGTCTCTGGGGAACAGGTTGCCGATTGGGACGAGGTCCTTGCTCCGTCCTGCCGTAACCTCTCCGATCAACAGGCCAAGGAGCCATTTCACCATGCTCGATGTAGTCCGGGGAATGAAAACGAGCGTTCCGGATGATCTCGTCTGAGGAGATGCTCCGAGGAGGCCAGTCTTGCGCTCGAGACACTCTTTCTGTCCCGGTCATCCGATCCTGGGAGGCACTGCGAGGTGGAAGCATAGGGGGTCCTTGATAGGACCGGTCGTGAGACGTACTCCTACGACGGATTTTATTGCCCCAAGTGGCTTTTTGCGCAAAGTTTGAAGAGGTCTGGGAAGCAGCCGCGGCAGCACGCAAACTGTCCAGACGCTCCTGAATCGTCCGACTGTACGCGTGGAGGCCTTTGTGATCAATGTATTCCCTGTAGGTCTGATATGTTCGCCAGTCAATATTTTGCTGGGAAGCCGGAGAAACGGTGGAAGAAGACGGATGATAACGAGGTGGTGGAACGGCATACGAATCTCCATGGTAACCTGGAGAATACAGGTCAGGTTTGCGTGGGTGAAGATACGACCTTGTTCTCATCAGCATAGGATCGGAACCCGCATGACTGTACTCTCCGGAAACCACGTGACCCACGTGGACCTCTGCTGGCACCACCACCGTCCGGACGCTTTCGTTGCACACGCACACCGCCGTCTGAGTCTTCGGGATCCTCGGTGGAGGTGAAGGGGGTACAGGTATCTCCACACGGTATCCCAAATCTGACTGCAGCCCCCCTGAGGCCGTGATTTCCGTCGCCTCAGCCATCCCGAGGGGTTTACAGTCTACTCGTGGGTAACATATGGGAGGTGGCTGTGGGATGTGGCGAGCATTTCCGCTGTAGGCGTCATGACCTTTAAGGTAGGCATCCTGTGAATACGCCTGTGGGAAAGACAGACTTGTGTCAAATAAAGAGTTGCACAAACCAGTGCTGGCGCTATCTTTAATGAGGATGTGTGGGTGCTGTAGCTCGTGTGTGGGAGTCCGACAGGTCAGGAGTCTCGATCTATAAGCGTACTGACATTCTGAACAGACATGAAATGCAAATTGACATAGTAACATGAAAAATGTTAAAAAAAATAATTAAAATAAAAAAATAAAAAATAAAAAAAAAGGCAGCCATCAATGCATGTGTTATCTAATCTCATCTTGGTGTACAAACAGGTAGCCACTTCCCTTCAACGGCAATCACAATTCCACATGCTAAAAGCGCTAAAAGAAGTCCAAAACGCACAAACCAGCATGCCAAAGCTAAACAATACCCAGATCAAGTATCATTTCAGTATTGTTTTAAATTCTGAACCCACCTGTTGGGTCACTAAACGCGTCCGTAGAGAAACAGAGGCCAGGGATGAGTGGTTTCCCCCGGTAGCCACAGCACTAAATCTGACCTCCGTAATCATAATTGGAGATTCTAAAGTGCTAAAGGGTCCATCATTGTTTTTGATGATTCCTCAACACCTTTGCTAGCGCTGACTAGGAGTCAAGACACGACAAGAGCAGGCAAAGCAGCGGACTTTCACCTGACATACCTGTAGAGTTGTGTTACGTAGAGCCGAACTCATTGGTGGAGAACTTTGCCCCTCCCTTGACAAGTTCCAGAGGCCAAAGTTCTTCATTGGAGAAAAGACTGGGACGATGATGAATTAAAAAGGGCGAGGCATTGTAAACACGCCGGCTGGCTGGAAATCAAACAGGTGCATGCATGCTACGAGCTATCAGCACGCTTATCAAACGTTCAGAAGAACCAGCTGTACATGCACAACATCTGGGAATGAGATCATGACGGATCATGCTACCACAACGACACGTAGCATTCTCGAGCTTACCACACGAGCAATCTCCTGTGAAAGCTGCAGCCATTAGATCGCATCAGGAGTCACGAGGATGGGGTGGGAAAATAGGAAGGAAAAAAAAAACAGAGACAGAATAGAGAGAGGGAAAAAATTAAAGTGGTGTAGTGAAGTCATTGCGTAACAGCGTACGAGACGCTAAAAATAAGGCGATGCCACCTGCTCGCGCTCGCCGTTTCGTGCTCCAAGCGGCAAACGCTTCTCCGTCTCTTTCCACTTGCTCCATTTTTCAGCCGCCAACACACACACACACACACTTTCTCTCACTCACACACACACACCCTCCACTCTGTCTCTTCTCTTCTGCTCCCTCTTTCCTCCAAGAGCTGCGACCGTTCACATGACGGAGGCTTGATTATACATTCTGTTCAGATGGCAGAGCTCTCCCCCTCCTCCCCTGCCTTCCTCTCTCTCTCTCCCTTTCTCTCTCCCACACACACACACACACCTCAATCATAAACACGCACACACACTTGACTATCTATCCAGCTGTCCAGATCCAGTGCATTTTACAATGCCTGGTGTCCGTTATATAATATTTTCAAATTATAACCATTTATAGCACAAGGATTTAACATCGTGCATGTGTGTGCGTGTGTGTGTGTGTGTGCGCACCAGCGTGTGTGTAACGGTGTCTCCACCTCCGTTCTCACTGTCATCCTCAAGAGGGAAAATGGTTTTAATCCTCCCGCCTGGACAGGCCACATCATTGCCTTATTACACAGCCAAATGCTTTCCTCTATGCCTTACACATGCTCGCTCTCTCTCTCTCTCTCTCTCTCTCTCTCTCTCTCTCACACACACACACACACACACACACACACACACACACAGCAAACAGATGTGCAACAGAGAGCGGAAAAAAAAAAGGAGGAGGAGGAATGTTTACAGCTTGTGCTTCTAATGCGCTGTCACTTTAATACTGTTGTGTGTGTGTGTTTTTGTGCATACTTAGTGTGTCTCTTTTTATATTTTTATATGTATATAAAAATATATTTTGTATATATATTTTTTATATCTTTATATCTGCTGTTGTAACAATGCAAATTTCCCCAGTGGGGGACGAATAAAGGATTATCTTATCGTCTAAGCGACTCACGATGTAAAAATGCTCATCTTGTCAAAATCTGTTGATCTGACAGCGGTACAGACGCAAATTTATATTAACGAGCTCGTCCTGAAGTCATCGTTTCTATAGTAACGGATCCTCAACCTACAAAAACATATTGGTGGAAAAATATATTTTGGGCGCTATTTTCTTTTTTTATTTTACAATCGATCACTTCTGGCAAAAAAAAACGATAAAAATTTTGAGGTCGTCCAATAAAATGCTCTGGAGAAACGTATATGCCCCGCCCACAGGAGGCGTGTCTCTTGAAAGAGTGTTCAAATCGGTTGTTTGATTTGCGTGTTAACATGCCAGCCTTTGTAAATGTTAGCGGATTAGCGGCGTGAGCTAACTGTACTAGCTACTTCGCCAGAGGCAGTAATGATCTCAGTGCTTTGGATTTGTTCCCTTTATGGCGTCAGGCCAAATCTGCATCTAGCTGAGAAAATTTCGACTCAAATGTCGCCCAGTCGCTCAAACTGCAGCTCCGTGTTTTGTGCGCATACGTAGAAAATGGTACGAACGGTCGCCTTTCACTTTGTTACTCGCTGGAGTGAATGCACCTTCAGCCTGAGCGAAAACGCAATTCCGTCTTTATACACTATCCAGGCTCCTCCTCCTTGTTAATCTCTTCGCACTAAGCTATATCCAGATTTGGGGTGGGGCATGGTGGAAGACACACTGCTGTCGACACACAGTCACGCTGACTTCCTGTTTCAGAAGGAGATCAGTCAACAGACAGAAACAGGTCACGGCTAAAAAAAGCCACTTCTACTCGGGTAAGAACCTTCTGGAACAGTTACAGGCAGTTAGCACAAATGTTTCTAAGATGCAGAGTCTACAGACTTATCAGAACCCCAACCTACACTGCTTCAGAAAAGTTTGTTACTGAATGTTAATTAGAGCAGCGAGGTCCTACTTCACTGTCCCGGATTCAGGAGTTCAGTCTAAAGAGAGCTACTATGTGAGAAATGATGTGAGCCGAGTCAGTATCGGGTCAGAACCATGAATCAGCACTTCAGACAAAACACGTGGAGCCCAATTAGTTCTTTGCGAATAAAATAAATAAAGAAAGAAAGAAAGTCTTCATCGTCTTTGTGTTGATTTTTCTTGATAAATGGTGACGTGCAACAGCTTCCACTTTCACCCTGAACCCTAAATTAGCACTAGCCTATTAGCATGCTGGGCTAGCAAGAGCCCCACTTTGAATTTATAAGAAATCGAAAAGAAGCTCAAAAATCCACTTAGAAACATTTTCCTCCATCAACACATCAACTATATGATCGATGAAAAGGTTAAAATAACTGCATATTCATATTAGCCAAAGCTTAAAAGCTCTACCACTTCCTGCTTACTGTTATGACTTCCTGTTTACTACCCAACCTCCTTACTTAATGGGCAGATCGTAATCCTTTTTATTGTTCTGGTTTGTGCACTTCGCAGAATCAGAAAGAAGAGACTCTTGTCTCAACGGCTGAATGCCAGGTCAGGTGAGTAGACACACCTCCTGGATCCGATTGGTTGAAATTTGGTGGTCCACATTATCTGGGATGCCACAGAGAGGCGCAACAAAAAATGCAAATTAAATTTAAAAAAAATAAAATTATGAATCCCAACAATGACTGAGTCATCCAGTGGCTGGGCTCTCTGGGTGGGAGAGGCATTCTGTCTAACCCCATGTCAATCAGAGCGACACTAGCCAATCACGGGTGTCCATGAGGTTGTGTATGTGGAACAGGACAAATGGCACTTTACTCCAAGTGTGATGCTACATAGGCAACATTCTGAAAAGATGTAACTGGCTGGTTTTTATTGCTGTAATCTCTCACCCACAGAGACAGAAGAGCCAGAGATGGAAATAATGAAAGGGAAAAAATGCTGCGTCTGTGATGTGATCTATTCGGGACAGCGGGTGCAGAGCCAGCAGTGTCGCAGCGTAGCAGTGGCCTGGTTAGGAGGCCCAGAAACAGACGTTAGATGAGGGAGGGATGAAAGAGAGAGAAATGAGAAGCTGAAACAGGTCAGCTAAAAAAAAAAAAAAAAAAGAGTATGAATAAAACAGACCTGGTTGAGTTGCTTCTCATGCTGTACGCTCCAAAGTATCATGAGGCAGCATGTTTATCTTCATGACCTGGTCTTAATATTAACAATACAGTCATAAGTCTCAGGGAAGGAGGCGTGGCCTCTGTGTCCATCTGAGCAAAACAGGCGTGGCCCCTTTCAATCTGAACAAAGGAGGCGTGGCCTCTGTCAGTCTGCGTGAAGGAGGCGTGGCCTCTGAGAGTGAGAGACGGAGGCGTGGCCTCTGTGAGTGAGAGCGCAAGATGGAGGCGTGGCCTCTGAGTGAGCACAAGACGGAGGCATAGCCCCTGTCAGTATGCGTGAAGGAGGCGTGGCTTCAGTGTCAGTCTGCGTGGCTTCAGTGTCAGTCTGCGTGGCTTCTGTGTCAGTCTGCGTGGCTTCAGTGTCAGTCTGCGTGGCTTCTGTGTCAGTCTGCGTGGCTTCTGTGTCAGTCTGCGTGAAAGAGGTGTGGCCTCCGTGTGTGAGCGCGCGAGACGGAGGCGTGGCCTCCGTGTGAGTGAGCGAGACGGAGGCGTGGCCTCCGTGTGATTTAGCGAGACGGAAGCGTGGCCTCCGTGTGTGAGTGAGCAAGACGGAGGCGTGGCCTCCGTGTGAGTGAGCAAGACGGAGGCGTTGCCTCCGTGTGAGTGAGCAAAACAGAGGGGTGGCCTCTGTGTGAGTGAGAGAGACGGAGGCGTGGCCTCAGAGTGAAAGACAGAGGACTCAGAGACAAGTGAAGGGGTGTGGCCTGTGTTTGAGTGAAGGAGGCGTGGCCTCTGAGAGTGAGAGACAGAGGCCTCAGAGACAAGTGAAGGGGTGTGGCCTGTGTTTGAGTGAAGGAGGCGTGGCCTCAGAGTGAGAGACAGAGGTCTCAGAGACAAGTGAAGGGGTGTGGCCTGTGTTTGAGTGAAGGAGGCGTGGCCTCTGTGAGAGTGAGAGACGGAGGCCTCAGAGACAAGTGAAGGGGTGTGGCCTGTGTTTGAGTGAAGGAGGCGTGGCCTCTGTACACACTGTAAGAGGAACTTTACCAGCTGTAGTATGTCCTCATCCTTGGGCATCACACTCAGCTCCAAAAAGGTGTCACTGGGAAGGAAAAAAGCAAATAAATAAATAAATAAATAAACTGAATAAGTGAATGAATGAACACATTAATTTATTCACTTCGGCTGCTTGTAAACAAACTTTACCTGTTCTGAATCACTGCGATGACCTGCGAGTACGTTTTCCCAATGATGCTCTCTCCATTCACCTTCACGATGCGGTCTCCTGCACACAGACAGGACAACAGGGAGACAGTACACACGTCACTTTCTCCAGTTCAGCTAACAAACGTCAAGTGTCCTGGTAGGAAGTAAAAGTAAAGGCACCTGTGCAGAGCCCGGCTCCGTGTGCAGGGCCTCCCTCTTTAACCTGCTTCACAAAGATGGTGTCCATGGGCTCCAGTCTGCTCCGGGCTCGACCTGATCACAGACAAAATCAAACAGTACTCTCTCTCAGTCTGCCCATCTGAACATCCTGAGCTTCACATCCTCACTTCCTACCTTCGTCTTCTCTCAGACTTTTCCAACACAACTGTTACTGTACCTCACCTAATGTCAGTGGTGTGTGAGGTCAGTCACGTCCAGCAGGGGGCGCTGCTGTATTAACTAGAAAGCCATTGTGTAAAAATCCCCAAATCCCACTGACCATCAGGACACTCACACACACACACACACACACACACTCACAGATACAATAACTCAGCCAGGAATGCTCAGTGTTTTTTATCCCCTACATCAGTGAAGGACACCGGAGAAAGGAATTCCCGCTCATCCTTCCTGAGCCGAGTCGGCACGAGGGCACGTTTGGGAAACAGAGAGCATGAGTAGGAGGTGGCGGTTACGTCAGACGTGTTATGGTGATACGTCCACAAACATGATCCTGATCAGAGTAACCGGACACCAGGAACGACACGGCAACAGGACGTCCGGACACGAGTGTTCTGGGGTGATTTACATATTACACACAGTACAGGCTGCAATGAGAGCAACCAGTGTAAACCAGCGGAAACGAGTGTAAACGAATGTAAACGAGCGGAAACGAGTGTAAACGAGCGGAAACGAGTGTGTGAGTAAAAATTATATCAGGACACACTTGAAGGAATGAAAAACTTTCATTAATGAGTGAAACTGAAAGAACTGATTAATTAAAAAATAAAAAGGCAAATCAAAATGAATTCAAGTAAAATACCTGATGACCAAAACTACCTAAAAATGAAACAATGAATTACAATTACAGTTTATACTTAGTCAATAAAATAAAATAATCGATTACTTAAAAGCAAAAATTTCCAAGAGTGAGATAAAATATTTAATTAATTAATGAAAATAAATAAATTAGTAGCATAAGTAATTAAAATAAAATAATACTTGCTCATTTAAAAAGCAAAGTAATCACTCAGAATGAAACAAAACAGTGAATTATTTAAAGTGAGAATTTTTTTCATTGATTACGGGAAAAAGGAAGACTTAAAATATTTATTTTTATTTCTTAGAGTGAAATAAGATACTTTATGAATTAAACTTTATGAACAGCTGATATAAACAAAAATGTCAAATGCTGTCAGATAAAAATGTACAATTTCAGCGAGTGTGAATGAAGAGTTTATTATGTGAATGGATGCTGTGTAAAAGACGTGTAGACTGCGTGTAAACTGCGTGTAAACTGCGTGAGGTTTTAGACTCTTACCTCGGTGATCCCCGTCCTCATCCTGCAAACAGAAGAAACAGATTAGAGACACCGCGTCCATCTTACTGAGACACCTTATCACTCTATCAGCTCACACACACTGTTCTTCTT
>CM074948.1:23094033-23113046 GCA_037577455.1 Pangasius macronema | reverse complement strand
CCTAATCCTGTCCAACCTCGTCACTCCCAAAGAGAACCTCAACATCTTCAGCTCTGCTACCTCTAGCTCTGACTCCATCAATGGACACTGCAAGGATGTTAATAATCCGGAAACATCTGGTGCATCTGGACAGAGATGGGAGCTTTTTTTTTTTTTTTTAATTATTTCCCGCCTGGATGAATTCCATGCAATTCCAGGAACCAGTGCCAAGAGGAGAATCCGAGCTCCTTCACATCCTTCCAAAAGCTGGAGAGTTCAGCTGAGGGTTAAGGAGCCTAAATGGCTTCTGGTCAAATGTTGCGTAATAGCGTGCGTGCGTGCATGTATGTGTGTGCGTGTGTGTGGGTGTGTGTATGTGTGTGTGTGGGTGGGTGTGTGTGCTTGCAGGTGTGTGTGTACTGCTTGTAGGCAGCAGGTCAGGTAAAGCGGTGTATGAGAAACAGAACAAAGGAAGAAAAAAAAAAGAATAGTAATAATTTCCCGAGGCTCAGGTGACACATGCAGCGGCGCCGGAGGAGAAAACGCAAAGTGGGGTTTTGTTGCTCCGGTTCAAGGTGACGGCGACAGACAGAAATCTTTCCACCGCAGAAACGACGTGAAAGGAACTTTTTTTTTTTAATTAAACACACAAATAAGAGACGTCAGTTCAGTTTTAGGTTTGTTTGTTCCTCCTTGTGGAAAATTCTTTTGATTTGTTGACGTTACAACTTCTTGTGAAAAACGCACATTTTCAAATCCATCACCCTCATCAATATGTAGGAATAAGCCAGTGCGTGCGGTGCTGTTACAGGAAAATAATCAACGACAGGGAGGTGTGATGAAGCGGATTTACACGGCTACCACGTGACTGTTAATAACGTCGGTTAATTTCCTAGAACACAGTAACACAGAGTGGTTTACTCCTCTTATGCCACGGAGATTCGCCAGCAATTCACTACTTTCATTTATGAAACATGGCGTACTTTTTATCCAATTATAGATACATCCTATAGTTTAAGGATGTAATGTAGATGTCGGAAAACTTAAACTGACACTGGAGACTCCTTCCGTAAACTTTAATCAAAATGTCTGCTTACGGCAGAAACATTCTTTACTCCGCTGATCCGTCGTGTCTGTAGCATGAATGAGCTGTTACTATAGAAACCGTAAGGCGTTCCAGTTACAGAAAGTGACCAATCAGAACGCAGAATTCTGTGACAGCTCTGTGGTGTAGGATAGTTATAACGCTGCATAAGGCTCTGAAATGAAGCACTAAAACATTAGCAGCAGTAGCGTATCCGGTACTGTAAAGTATGTTTGAGGAATGAAACTGGGAAATAAAGTCTCGTGTGTTTATGTGCAAGACGGCGATTAACATGCTGGTTATTTAACAGTTGGTGTCTATAGATATATTAATATACAAATCTTTTCTTTTTTCTTTAAATGGAACTAAATCCTAAGCTGAACTGAGCGAGGCAGCGGCGTGTGAGCCGTGCCTGTCCACATGTCCTCCCCCTCGGCCTGGCTCGTCTGCTCCCGCAGGCATCTGGTGCAGCTACAACCCATTTAACCCGTTCTATTGGATTTAAGCTGCGTTTTTCTTTTCTTCCAGACGGCGAGTTAATCACATGATGACAAAAATCAGAGGGAAAAGGGAGGCTTTGTAATCAGCTCCTGGAGCTAGAATGCTATTTTCGGAATTAAAAAATAAATAAATAATAATAAATATTTTTATTTATGAAAATATTTTTATATTACACCCGTTATGTCCAGAGGAGCAGATTATTAAGGCATTAAGGCAATGAGCAAAAAAAACACGCAGAAAAGAATCTAGTTTTTAAGTATAAATATTACCAACACCAGGCAGCTGAGTTTTGTTCATGTTTATTGCTTTTACTTTTATTTGTAGTGAATTGGCTCGATTCATTCAGGCCCTTCAGATAAAACTGTACTGTTCATCACACTCATTTAATCAGAAACGAGCGCTAGTTATTAATTTACTACGAGTCACTGCTGGGAGGAGAAGCAAAAACTGATCCTAAAGACGACTCGAGGTCGAGTCACACACACACACACACACACACACACACACACACACACACACACACACACAGAGAGAGCCTGAAGAATGAGCTTCAGTCTCTAACTGAACGACTGCAAAGGACTGAAGGAGTGTGTTTAACACTGTTTACAACAACAAAAACAACCACCACCACCACCTTGACAACAACAACAACTACATCATCAACAACCACCTTAACCCCAGCAATAACAACCACCTTAACCCCAGCAACAACAACCACCTTAACCCCAGCAACAACAACCACCTTAACCCCAGCAACAACAACCACCTTAACCACAGCAACAACCACTGTAACCCCAACAACAACCACTTTAACCCCAGCAACAACAACCACTTTAACCCCAGCAACAACAACCACCTTAAACCCAACAACAACCACTTTAACCCCAGCAGCAACAACCACTTTAACCCCAGCAACAACAACCACTTTAACCCCAGCAGCAACAACCACTTTAACCCCAGCAGCAACAACCACTTTAACCCCAGCAGCAACAACCACTTTAACCCCAGCAGCAACANCAACAACAACCACTTTAAGGCCAACAACAACCACTTTAACTGCAGCAACAAAGATCCAACAACAGCCCCAAAAAAAGAACATCCACTCAAACAACGACGACCCCAAAAACAACAACTAATGCAGCAACAACTAACACCCCAACAACCCCACCACCAAGCTCCACCCTCATATTGGCTCTCTGAAGCATAGTAAGTTTACACTGAAATATTTGGTGTGTTTTGTGATTCTGGTGGTGATTTGGTGGTTGGTGCTGTACTTCTGTTATTCCTGCGTCAGGTTAGCAGCTGTGCGGCTCTATTGCTAGCGCACTCACACAGTTCAGTTTAAACCTTAAACAGGTCAGATTTCACAGTTAGTTCCTAATAACAAAATAAAAAGAGCAAGAGCTTCTTGTCTCAGTGTTAGTGGAGACATTTGTCCAAATGCTGAATTCCCAGAATGCAATTTGGCTACATGATGCTGAGCTACGGCTAGTGAACGATCTGTGAGGTGACTATGGCGGTGTTAGCACGAAAGCGGCTTTGGAAGCTGATCTGTTTAAGCAGAGTGCACAGATACAGAGGTGACAGAGCTGGACTAAAGCACTAAAGCGCTGCCGCAGCGCTCTGTTCAGGTAGAGATGACGCGATGGACCTAATCGCAAAATCACAGAAATCGCTCTGGTCTCTACAGGAAGGAAAGCGGTGAAAAACGGTGGAACACGAGAGTGTTGTTTCAGATGATTCACTTCAGCAGCGTCTAAAGTTTCAGGCCTGAATTCACGCACAGCAGATTTATTGTCTCGACTTTTGACACAGACGTCTCAGAGGGCGACAACCCAACACACACACACACACACACACACACACACACACACACAGCAACCAGTTTTTTAAGAATGAAAAGGTATCAGAGTGAAGCTGGTCATCATCTCATTTCTAAAATATCCTCACTAACTAGGCTGCCTAGATGGGTGGCATTTTTAAGGAAGAGAGTTTCATTCTCTTTAGATAACGCGTGTCACGTTCAAATGTAACACAAGCAAAAATGTTTTTAGAAAAGAAAAAAGAAAAAAAAAACCCGTTCATGGAGAAGTCAAGCTTCAAACCAACGATAGTCTTGTGGCAAAACTGCCAGAATGGTCACTCCATTTATTTATTTGTCACAAAGTGTTCATGAACATATTTTTCCTAATTCGTTGCTACCCGCTTCCTGACTCGCATCGCTACACGCTTCCTCATTCGCGTCGCTACCCGCTTCCTCATTCGCGTCGCTACCCGCTTCCTCATTCGCGTCGCTACCCGCTTCCTGACTCACGTCGCTACCCGCTTCCTGACTCGCACCGCTACCCGCTTCCTGACTCGCACCGCTACACGCTTCCTCACCCGCGTCGCTACCCGCTTCCTCATCCGCGTCGCTACCCGCTTCCTCATCCGCGTCGCTACCCGCTTCCTGACTCGCGTCGCTACCCGCTTCCTGACTCGCGTCGCTACCCGCATCCTGACTCGCGTCGCTACCCGCATCCTGACTCGCGTCGCTACCCGCATCCTGACTCGCGTCGCTACCCGTTTCCTGACTCGCGTCGCTACCCGCTTCCTCATTCGCGTCGCTACCCGCTTCCTGACTCGCGTCGCTACCCGCTTCCTGACTCGCGTCGCTACCCGCTTCCTGACTCGCGTCGCTACCCGTTTCCTGACTCGCGTCACTACCCGCTTCCTCATTCGCGTCGCTACCCGTTTCCTGACTCGCGTCGCTACCCGCTTCCTAAGTTTCTCTTTCTGTGTGTGAGTCTCTTTGCGTCTCTGTGTTTGTTTGTGTGTTTCTAGTAATACTGATATCATAATCCAATGTGCCATAATGCACTTTCCTGAGATATTGTGGCCATCAGGATACCATTTGAATTATTTCTACTTTTAAAACAATTAAAAGTTTTTAAAAATAAAAAGTTTTCTGCTGTTTTTAACAGATAAAATTGCAATAAGTTTTGAAGACCTTATCGGAAGACCTTATGCGTTTCGATACTGACTCATGCTGGAGGTTTCGGTATCGGGCCGTCTCTATGATATTGCGTTAGCTATGACTTTTTAGCCTTGCCCGTTGCCAGGAAACTGAAACGTGAGACGGCTTAAATAACGGATAACCCGTCCACCCCAGGTTACTGGAAATCCTGTCACGGCCATGTTAAAACTCTCGGATTCCAACCTCCTTCCTGTCCACTCATTCCATCTTTCTGTCTAATAGGAAACACGTTTCTTCTCATCACACACACTGAAAGAGAATCACTGTAACTCTGAGCACACTTGGTAATGTTAATATAAATGCTACTGGAAATTGGGGTCTCCCAAAGACTTCTTGCCGATTGTTGGTTTGACGGGTTATTATTATTATTATTATTATTTAATAATAATAACAACAACAACAACAACAACAACAACAATTAAAGCTGCAAGCAGCATTTTCGGGGGCCAAGCACCCAGACTTGGTGAGCCGCACATTCACAGACACGCTACAACTGTTGCCTAAGCAATCACAAGGAAGCAGAACCATAACTTTAGGGATTCAAGAGTTTCACNTCTCTGCCACCCTCAATACCACGACTGAGGTGAGACCCTTGAGCAAGGCACCGATCCCCCAACTGCTCCCTGGGTGTCGTGTGTGTGTGTGTTCACTACTGTGTGTGTGCACTTGGATGGGTTAAATGCAGAGCAGTAATTCTGAGTATGGGTCACCACACTTGGCCACACATCACTTCACGTAGTTTCACTCATGATGTGTATGTTTTGGCCACGGACAGTGGTTGAATTCTCTGAATGTAGGAGGAAAGGTCTAAATAAACAAACGGGCAGCAGGGGGTCTACTGCTGTGACTTGTGGTGTTGCCTGTTGCTACTTTGACATTTGGTCGTGATTGCTGCTGCTCTGGCCTGAACATTTTTTTCTTCCTGCAATTTAAAAACATCAAAGGTATTTATGTTTTTTTCGCATTAGTCTGGGCCTCCCCCCCCTCCACATTGTGCAAGCATCTGCACCAAACATATAACTGTCTTATATCGTGTGTTTGTTTTTTTTATTGAAAATTGCTCAATAAAAATGCTATTTGATATTACAACCTGCCAGTCATGTGTTGCCTGTATAATAGCACGCTGAACAGCTAGATTGGCAGCAGACAGTTGTTTAGACAGGTTTCAAGATGATGTGAGCCAAAATTTGGTGAAGAAATTTGCTGCACAGCCTCAAGGCATGGCTCTGAAGATGCCTACCAAGTTTTGTGTCAGTGCGCAAAGTCATTGCCGAGATACGGCCTCACTTCCTGTTTGGTGCCTTCGCTGTCAGATTCGTTGGCCCATTACAGGCAAACCGTTTGGAGCCGTCAAATTTCTTTTGATTGCTTTTGTGAGGCTTACTATGAAGATGATTTGCACCAAATTTGGTGATACCTGAACAAATTTTGTGTGAGGAGTAGGGAAAAAAAAACGTTTTTGACAAAATCCAAGATGGCGGAAAAACCTAATTATGCAGATATTGATATCTCGGGGTGCGCCGATCTCGTCTCGAACCACGGAATCCAGGGATGCCTTTGGGAAGGCTTTTAAATTTTGAACACACAGGTCAAAAATTATGACCTTCAATATATTTCCAAATTAGGCCCAAATTTGACCCGATGGTGGCGCTACAGGTTTGGCAGCACTTGACCTCATTTAGGTCAGAATGTTCCTTAGACCCGCCCCAATCAGGGTGCCGAATTTCACAACTTTTTACCAGACGGTTCTATGGGCTGCTATAGACACACTAGCCAGAGGTAGAATAACAACATACGCACCTTTGGTGCTTGGCCCCCCAGTAATAATAACAACACTTGAAAAAGATGCACAAAGTTGTCAGGTGAAAGATTAAGGCGATGTAGTGAACCTGCGTATGATTTTGTATCTATGGTTCGATACGAGGCTCTCGATACGATATGCCTGAGCATCGAACAACGCGTTCAACAGTCTGCGCAATAAAGTCAGCTACTCGCCGTACAGCGGTGCTGATATTATATAAGAGATGCCACAGACTTTTAAAATACTCGCTCCTGTGAAACTGTACAAACCAGCGAGCATCACGCTGCGTCACTGCCTCATTCATTTATTACACTCTCTACAGAATCACATCACGAGCTAGCGAAGCTCTAAAATGCTCAAGTCTAGCATTCTTCTGTGGACCTGAAACCTTTCCTTAATGACACTTTTAGAATAAACACATTTTCCCAATGAGTGAACAACCTTATTTTTAAAGAGTTTATATATCATTGTCCAGGGCTGAGTGATACAAAAATATAATATCAATATCAGAATTTCTTTACAGATATCTTTAGTACTGAGAGATCTTTTTTTTCCCCAATAGCGTTTTAAATTAAAAAAAAAATAATGTACAATTATTTGTTAACATTTTCTGCTATTTTTAATGTTTAAAACTGTAAAATTAAAAAAAAAATCTGTTTTTCAATCTTAATTTATTTTCGTAGAAATGAATTTGATCAAAAGTGGCACTGAAGGCATTTCTGTAAAAGGTCCGGGTTTCTGTTTTTGGCGGTTACGGTAGCAAGCCTAAGTATCATGAGAACATTTGACTAAAAGCTGAAAAACGATGAAAAAATAAAACAGGGCAGCAGGTGTAAGTGTATCTCCAGCCGCGTGTTTTTATGAGAACGTGGAAGCTGGGCGAACTTTCCCACCTGCCTGAGACGGAAAAACAAAGTGTGTGTACAGATAGCGAGGAGGCTGCGGCCGTTTCTGGAATAAGCATGTGATAGCGCCAGGCTCTGCGCGACTGTGCGGCACTCTCTGATGACCTCAGCGTTGCGCCGGTTCCTCGACGCTACAGGAGCTGACGGGAATCTTCACATGATTCATCCTGTGTTTGTGTTTGTGTGCACAACATCACGGGAGTTTCCTTCAGCAGCTTCCAAAGAATTTCCTTTTTCGTTTTTCTTCCGCATCAAGAGTCCTATTTATTTTACACCTTTACTCCCTGAAGCAGAGTTGATGGAATGATAAAAAAAAAATTTAATTTAGAAAAAATTAAATAAATTATATAAAGAAACTCAAAGACCGAGCTTAAAGATAATTGAGATAAAAAAAAGCAAATATATTTAAGACATTCATTTATATTTCTTTACTTATTTATTTATTAACAATTATTTGATACTTATTTGATGTTTTTATTTATTGTTAATAAATAAGTGTTTATTTATTTATTGATTATTAACAGTGTCAGTTTTTCTACTATAGTTAAATTTCATGAACTTTATTTTAATTAACAAAAATCATATGAATAAACTAAACAAATTTGATGTCAAAGCAACAAAAATTAACATTTATTTTTAAGATTCATTTATTAATTATTTAACAATTAAAGAGACAATTTATTTAACAACAAAAGAGAGCTGGCAGAAAAGCGTAACAATTTATCACCATATGGTTTTTGTCTCGTTGTATCTCACAGCCCGAGACCGTATTTCTCTTTTACTGTAAGATGGTTACACGTACGCGCACAGTATCTCTCACCCAGCGTAAACTAATCCCGCCCGAACAGGGCTTAAAGTTTAAGTAAGGAAAAGAAACAGAGCATGTCGTCTCCGTGGTAATTACGGTGACAGTCTACCCTCCTTCTTGCCGTGACGCACCCGAGCCTCGGTATCGACGATTCAGAAACACAAAGCGACAACGTCGACCGCCACCGCGTCAAGGACTCGTTACCATGGCGATAATGTCTGAGTCGAATGTCAATCAGCCGTCGGCGCCGTGCATCACCGTGTCACGATACTCACTCAGCAGGCCTGGGAGACACGGCAAAGAGATCGTGTCACGTTACGCGCCGCAACATCGATACCGTGGAATTCCACAGAGAATTGGGCGACGAGACTCTAAAGCTGCAGGGCGAGGCGGTACGGCGGAGACACTCCGTCACGCTGCTCAGAGGCGTTGCTACACCATACGCGCCGTACAGGTCTGAGCTCAAACCCGCAGAGCCGCAGTAGCGTGCCTTACACTAAGAAGGTTTTATTTATTTATTTATTTTTTTAATATAGGAGAAGTAAACTGAAAACACTGAAAAGCAACAAAACACAAAAATCTGAAAAAAAAAAAATTGCGTTTTACAATTTTAAATAATAAACACTGTTCAATGAGTTTTGTCTACAAAAATAATTTTTTATAAATATTTTTAAATAAGGAATTTTTATTTATTAAACTAAAGGTAACAATGAAAAGGAGGCGAAAATACGTCTGTAAAAACAAACATTATATACCTGCTAAAGATGAAACCTGTTCCGTCACTTCTGGTTATGTCTATAAAAACGTATGTATTCAATTTGGTTACAAACAATCCGTAAATATTTAGCAAAAAACTGTAAATAATCATTTTATAATTTTAAGAATTAAACCTGCGCAACGATGCGTATAATGGCTACAAAAATAGAACACTTTTATTTTTATATTTTATAAAAAATGTATTAATTTATACACACACACACCCGCACACACACCCGCACACACACCCGCACACACGCGTGTAGCACTGAAAGATTGAAATCCATTAAAATGAACATTTTACAAGTAGAAAATGTGAACATTAAACCGCATGCTTCAAGTCAGTTTGCAGTAAAGTGTTTAAAGAGTAAAAGTCTTGGACATGGCAGAAGAGCGAGCTGTGACGCCCTGCCTCATGACATCGATGTCTCGTTTTATCCCTCAGCTCTACAATTCTGACCCATGTTGCTGTTTCTACTGTTGCGTCTTGCCATAAATTAGGGAGAGGGGGAAAAAAAAAAACAAAGTGCAAGCCTCTAACTGGTCCACGCACAAATAACAGAGGCTCGTTTGTACACATTTGCATATCGCAAATACATCATCAACATTCAGCGTCCGCGTCCGAACCGGCGACGCTGGTAAAGTTCAGCAGTAGATGATTCGAGCCGCGGCGATCTCCTTACCTCACACAGCGGGGTGTTAACGCTGTAACTCGCCTCGTCCTCATCGCTCCTCCAACCTGTCGCCATCCTTTCACCTCCCCGCAGTCCACATCTAGAGGAGCGTCAGATTAATCCGAGCTGACCGCCGCGTGGACGTCCATCCTGCCTCGACGCCCCGCGTCCTCCAGACAACAACAAACAAACAAACAAACAAAAACCTGTCAATAAACCAAACAAAATCCAGCAACAAAACTACAGTGTCTTCACGGCTGACTGTTTCACAACGATTTCAACCTTTTTCAAATCTTCTAAAACCAGGGCTCTTGCTGTTTTTGAAAATATTAAATATGATTTTTTTTTAAATTACGAAAGAATAAAAAAGAGAAGAGATTTAGGATCTTATGTCAAATCTTCCTTTCTTTTTTTTCTTTTTCTTTTCGGGCTCAGGAGTTCGGGTTATTTGACTTTTTTATTCCCGGAGGAAAGACATGATAAACCTGAAGGACATTTGAATTTTCTTCAAGGCCATTTTTTGTGAAGTTTATATCTAAACTTGCCAAAATATTTTACTGTGCTCAAAAAATAATAATAAAACCCACAGAAACAACCCCCAGCGACGCCTGAAGATGCCCCGCAGCCGACGCGTGCAGGCGAATCCACCGGCAAAACATCCACACCAAAGCATTTTATAGCTTTACTTCATTAAACAATTAATCTCATGATGCTTTAACAACAAAAATTAATTAATTAATAGAATGAATTACTGTAATGAACTGACAGAATAAAAATAATAAATAAAGTTATAAATAAATGTACTTATTCATCATATTTATTTATTTATTTATTTACTGGTTTTAAAACATCTCACTCAGTTATATTTACATTTATTAACTAATAACTTTTTTAAAATTTAACAAACATTACAACAAAAAATAGTTTAAGTAGATTTTAAACTTCAAAACTAAATTATTTAATCGCTCATATATATTAGAATAAGTTACTAACTATTTTTAAAAAATATTTTTTTAAAAATTTCCTGTAAATTCAGAAAAAAATTAACGGTTACTCTTTAAATGTTAAACTTTAAACAATTAAGTTGTTTAATTCTTTTTTTTTTAAAAAAGATTATGAAAAGACACGAATCTGCAATATCCCGATATCGATGTTACAGCGGCGTATCACGCAGCCCTCGTCCTTCTTTTTTATTCATTTTATTTTATTTTTATTTTTTAGTTTGAGAAATCTCATCCACGTCTTGAAATGTCCACACTTTTCTCATCCGGAAAGAAACGGATTTAAGTTTCATACTTTTCAGACATATGTTTAAAAATAATTTATTCCATTGTTGTTGTTTTTAATGTGATGACTTTTGTCTTTTAAAGTATATTTAAGGAAAAGTGAGCCACATGGCTGCGAGACTCCCTGCTGATCTTCAGAGCTACAACCACCACCACCACCAACACCACCCAAATGGCCCAAAATACACCTTATCTGATTTTAAACATCAAACAAGAAAAAGTAAGAAAAAAAAAGTCTGGTGATAATTAAGCTGGAAAAGTGTATATAAAGAGGTTTTTTCCCCCTTTATTCATTATTTATTTACTTATTTATTTACTTACTTATTTATTTATTTATTTTAGGGCAATTAGCCAATGGTACTTTTCCAGGTCAACGCATGAGTAATATTTCAGTTTAAATAATTATATTTTTAATTTAAGTCATTACTAAACAACAAAAAAGAAAGACAAAATGGGACTCTGAGGAAGGTTGCCAGATTTACTACGAAACCTGTAAGAAATTTAAAACCTTTCCGATATTACATACTGAAATACATTTTTAATTATCTACTTTTTCCACTATCCTCATTCATATTTAAAAAAGTTTGCGCAATTTTCTTGGTGTGAATTAAGCATGTGGATTAATTAACTTCACTAAGTTTTAAAGTAAACGAATTAAATTTAAGTAAATAATTAAGTAAATGACGAATCGCGTAAATTCACTCCATCTGGCAACTTTTCCAGCCGAGCCTTGGAAAAGTTTCTTGGCTTGACGTTGTTCGGTTGGCCGTGTCCCAAATCCCTTCTACCTCACTACTTAAGTGCACTACGTAGACCGCACGAAAATAGCGCCCACACCCTATGTAGCGCACTTGACGTCCAATACGACTCCGATTTGGGACACACCCCGCTTCACAAACATAAAAAAGACGACAAAGTTCGCTCACTTCAAAAGAAAGATAAAATTAAACGCCAAATGTTAGCAATGTTTGAAAACAGACTTGTCGATAAATAAAGCTTATTTATAAATAAGTAAATAAGTCAATTAAAATAAAATAAGACATGTAGTCGGAGGTTATGCTAAGCTAAACTAAACTCAGCTAAGCTAGCGATAGCTTCCAGCCTACCTGTTGGGAATGAAGCCGCAGAAAGAACTTAACGTCACACCAAACGCCCATTGAAAATGAAATAAAAATCCTCAGTCCGACTCGTTACTGCCATATAAACCTCATAATCCTGTGTTTATTGTAGTTTAAAAAAGTAAAAAACGGTTTTTAAAAGTTTTTTTTGGCTAACGCTAACGCAAGCGCAAGCCAACCAGCTAACTCGCGCGGAACAATGTTGGAATTGTGCTCGAGGGCTCCACCACGGAATCCTTGGAAACGCCAACCAATCACATGCCGCGTAACAGGTCCTGGGTTTGAATTCCGCCCAATAGGAAGCGGTGTTACAGCCGGCCATCTGCTCAGTGTGTGTGTTTTTTGTTTTTTTTAAATATATATTTTCTATTTATTCTCGAAAGTTTTTTTTCGCTTTCAGTTTATCTTCAGATTTGTACTTCTTTGTTAAAACAGTATTATGAATAATTATGATTCTTTAGCAAATAAAAATATTACACTTTATAACGGACTAAACACAGTCACCTGTTAATCCTTCACATTATTATTATTATTATTATTATTATTATTATTATTATATTTCGCATTAAACCCAGGTACCACGCCCTATAGTTTTTTTCCCTTTAGTGAAATCAGGTCTAAACTTAACCTGCTGAAAATATGTAATTATAGTTATTTAGCCCTTCCATAATATACATACTTTTTTTTCCAAGAATTTTACTGAAAATTATTCTTTTTTATTATTTGTTGTTATTGTTATTTCTTGCGATGCTCTTGATTTTAAGATAACTTTATCTTTTTGAAAATACTATTATAATTTTTAAGGCTATAAACACAATGCGTTTTGTGTTCTATATTTCTTTTAAACGTGTTAAAATATCCACACGAGTGTAATAGTTCAGTTAAGTATGCACTATTTTAATAGATGATTAGGCCAGATCACAAACTTTATTCATGAAATGAATTTTAGTTCCACCCTTCATTCTTTCACCCTTCATAAATAACTAAATTCATAAATAAATAAATAAGTAAATAGATAGATATAGAGACACACACACAGACACACAGAGACACACACAGTAACACACAGAGACGCACACAGGGACACAGACATACAGAGACAGAGAAACACAGAAATACTCACAGACACAGGCACACAGAGATACACAGAGACAGAGAAACACAGAAATACACACACAGACACAGGGACACAGAGATACACAGAGAAGCAAAGAGACACACACAGACAGAGAAACACAAACACACACAGACACAGGGACACACACAGACACACACAGACAGAGAAACACGGAAACACACAGACACACTGAGACTCACAAACACAGATACACAGAAAACACAGATACAGAAAAGAGACGCACAGATACAGAAACACAGAGACACAGACAGAGAAACACAGAAACACACAGAGACACACAAAGAAACACACACAGACAAACACAGAGATGCAGAGAGACACACACAGACAGAGAAACAGAAACACACAGAAAAACACGGAGATACACACCGAGATGCAAAGGGGCACACACAGAAAGAGAAACACAGAAACACACACAAACACACAGAAAAGCACAGAGATACACACCGAGACAAACACAGACACACACACACAGACACAGCGACTCAGCAGGCTGATCATCTCGGCTGGTGTGGAGCTACAAGCGTTATTTACCGCAGCTGGAGCTCTGATATGAATCTAAACTGAGGAATGCTGCAGGTTTCAGCTAAATCCTGCCATAGATTTATTTATCATTAAAAGCAGAGCATCTGGATTGGAATCCTGTAAGACCCAACAAAAAGCAGCAGCAGGCGGATTTTTATTTTCTTGCAGATGGATATGAAGCTTGTTGCACAAGCAAAGGCCATGGTCATTAATATGAGAGTGTATTGGGTGGTTGTGGGGCATTGTTCTGTGTGACAAGTTTACCACATTCATTCATTCAGCTTTATTCTCATCAGCATCGCTGTGACATCACATTTGGGGGAAAAAAAACAAGATTTTTTTTTATTTACCGTAACTCTATTTTGACACAAAAAACATTCACACTCTTTCTTATTTGTGTTTAAGAGAAAAAAGCTTCACCAAACTTAGTAAACAAGCCAGTTAGCTTAGCTTCAAGTGTTTGTTCTGGTTGCTAGCGTGCTGTTAGCACATATTCGAATCTTTATTGATTGTAAATTGAAATGTTTATATTATCCAGGCGTGTGAAGGCAGTCAGAGTGAGGAGTTAATTTCTAAAACTTCCACTTAACAACTATAAATGTCTCAAGATTTTATATTTTATGAAGAAAAGTGGGTAGAAATCATTTAAAAAAACATAAATATTCTGTAGAAAGAATGCTAAGAAGCTAATTTGCTAACAAGCATGTCAATTAGCTACTAGCTTTTTTACTAGCTAGTATATCCAGTTGGTCAGCTATTTTTCATCTGGAATTCTTAAAAGCCATGTTTTTAAACTAAATTTGTTAAAGTTTCGTTAATAGATTTCTAAAGGAAAAACATTTTTCCATATTCTACCAGAAAGAAAGAACTGAATCAGAGCCCAATGACGTCCTTTAAAACGGCATCAGAAGAATGTGATAGAAACTGTACAGAAACGTAAAAAGCGTCCAGGCGTCTTAACCAAATCAGGACAGTTCCTTTCATTCATCTGAACGTCAGAGGTTAGAACACCGTTAACACCCAAGGTGTGGCCATTTTATTAACAAGGAAGTTTTGCTTTCGCTGGAGTTTCCCATTTTGACATTTTCCACATCCTGATTAGACTGCGCATGCCGTGTCTCTGGCATAAATACAGCAGCTGTTTGGATAGATTAGCCGAGTCACATGGCACTGCTGGTTCAAAGTGGGGTCGGCATGCGGCTGGCAGAAGCTGTGGAATGTGTGTGTGTGTGTGTGTGTGTGTGTATTCCCACCACGTTCTTCTTCCTTCAGCCAAATAGAGCTGCTCATCTGTCACTGTTACTATATTAGCATGTATTGTGCGCTACGAGACAGAGACTGTGCTAGCATGTAAACCATGTCAATGCTATCATGGCTAAAAATACATCAACACCGGTTTCTGTTCCGGTTCCTGGAGACTCTGTGATGGAATATCTGTATTCTCCAGTTTGAAAAGCTATCTTAAAGGATCCTGGGTCATGAAAAGTTCCTGGCTTCCTAAAAAAAAAGGATCCGTAAAATTTATTTTGAATCTGAAAAAGTTCCTTAATCCATCACGTCTGAGAGAGTTCCTGATTGTTCAAAAAGTTCCTGTGTTCCTGAGTGAAAATGCTCCTGAAAAAAGTTCCTGGACCCCTGTAAATATTAATGAACTTGTCCTCCTCCTGAAGAGGGGGACTGTTGTTAATTTCGGGATTTTGGAGAGTTTCAGGAAATAAATAATGAATAAAATAGTTGAAAAAGCTTTTTTGTTCTTGAGGCGGTACCTCAAAGGTTCCCGGGTTCTGAAAAAGGGAATTTGGTTCCTTAAAAATTCATTAATCCCTGAAGAAGTGCTTGAATCACTGATAAAGCTCCTGGGTTCCTGAAAGAGGTTCTTGAGTTCCCCAAAAGGGCTTCTAAAAGAGTTCCTGGATCGCTGAAGAGGTTCCTGGTTTCTTATAGATAATAGATCTTGCATTTCCAATAAGGTTCTTAGTTTCCCTCCTTAAAAAGTTCATGCATTCTCTGAAAAGGCTCTTGAAGCCAAGTTCCTGGATTTTTGAGAAGGTTCCTGGGTTCTTGTAGCAGTCCATGGATTTCTGAAAAAAGTTCCTGGGTCTCTGGAGGCAAACCAGGAACCCAAGAATCTACCTCAGCAACCCTGGAACTTTATCAGAAAGAGCTTTTTCAGAGGCTAACACACTTCTTAAGGAACCCAAGGCCTTTTCAGTACCCCAGAACCCTTCTGGTACCTTGTTGAAAACCCATATACATTTGCAGGGGTCCAAGAATTTTTTTCAGGAACATTTTAGGGAACAGAGAAACTTTTTCTACAATCTGGGAACCTTTTTAACAATCAGGAACTGTTTCAGAAATCCAGAAACTTTATCAAGGAGTAAATTTTTTTTTTGTTTTGTTTTTCAGAAAAAAACCCAATAATCTTTTTGTGAGTGTCATGAACTTTTCAGAACCCAGGAGTCTTTCAGGTAGCTTTTCATGAACCCATAAACATTTTCAGGGAACTTAAGGAACCTAGGAACTTTTCTTTAGAAACCCAGAAACCTTCTAGAAACCCATCAACATTTGAACAGATTCTGGAACCTTTTCAGGAACCGCAAATTAATTTCGAAAAGTACGAATTTTTCAAGAAGTTTTTTTTTTTTTTTTTTTAAGAAAACCAGGACTCTCCTCAGATGTCTACGTTAATATTGACTCGATCTACATCAGATTATTGAAGCCCTTCAAAGCAAACCCTGTTGAGAAAATCAGCTTTCTGAGCCCGACCCTCATGGCGCAAACGTGAAAAGGCGGCTTTCTGCAAAGTGTCTGGAGCTGGACAAATGTTCTTTTCATTCAGGAGTGGCCACCTGTTCAGGGGGATTTAGCGGCTGGGAATTTGTCTCAGTGCAGCACGGACACAATCCATCTGGAAAAACGTGAAATTAACTTTGCATGACATCTACCAAGTTCCTAGTTAACGTTTTCACTGAGCGACACTTTTCCCAAACCTAAAAGTTGTTTTCTTAACAAAAAGCACATACGCCATACATTTATAAAATACAACCCCAATCCATTCCTTTAATTACGTTATTATTATTACATTCTTGATTTTGCAGAGTGGCAAGCGTCCTATTCTTTAACGATTTAAAAAGAAATTGTAATTCTGGTATAAGAGGAATAAAACACATTGGGACGTGATGTTATGGGAAAATAATCAACACTGGGGTGGTAACTGTAATTCCACTTTATAACATCACGCCGTCATTGATTATTTTCCTATTCCTTACATAAGCTTTAGCTAGCTGTCTAGCAAATGTGCCTACTAATTCATTTAAAAAATTGGTAAAATTATTATGGAAATATTCCATTAATGTAACACTGTAAATAATAACTTCACGAGTTTCAAGTCACAGCTTCATACATAAATTTGCATACCAAACTGAAACAAACAGGTTGCCAGATTAATCTTTTCCACCCATTTTCACAAGCAACAACCTGAAACTGTTAATGTGGTATTATGTTTAAGAGATCTAATAGTGACCGATTAAACGTGTGTGTGTGTGTGTGTGTGTGTGTGTGTAAGCACCCAATCTGGCAACGTTAAACACACAGCATGGAGCTTGGTCAGCCTTCTGTTCAAATGGTGGAGTCATGTGTCAGGTGTGTGTGAATGGGCCTCTGTAACACACACTGTTCAGCTCCATTGTGGATAACCGTTTCACTGAACCGCTTTTATTTACCATGGGGTCCCAAAACAGGAAAAAAAATTCCCACAATCCAGGCAGGAGTTTTTGAAAACCTGAGGAGCAAAAACCCTCAAAAATCCCCCGTGTGGTTTGGAAATCCGACAATGTTTACATGTTGAAATCCCCATGAATGTGTATGATTCCAGTTTTCCCAGAGAGCGATGGCGGCCGTGTCCGGCTCGACACACTCCACATCTATAATTACACGACAGACTGGAATGATGCAGACGTTTCCCGTGTGGTCCACCTGGCTGTGACTCAAACACGCCTTAAACACGGGTTTACAGAAGCTGTGTTTTTGTTTCCACCGCTGTTGGTGGAGGTGGTAAGGACGAGTTTGGGTGGAGACCGTAATCAAAGATTTCCCTCGGTGAAACCTCACGGATCAGCCGGGAAAAGGAGCTTTTATAAACACCACGCCATGAGCTATGAAACGTATCTGTATCTACATACAGCACTTCAAGCACATTCATATTAATAAACCAAACTATTTTAAGAGATGGTTCTTTTTAAGAACCTTTTAGCAACTAAGCAATTTTCAGGATCCCCAGAATTTCTCTTAAATTCTAAAACATTTTCAATGTTGTTTTTTCAAAAACCCATGAACTCATTTTTTCCAGAAACACAGGAAATTTTAGGGAACCCAAGAGTCGTTTCAGGAATCAATGCACCATTTCTAGAACCCAGGAGTCAATTATTAGCACCCAGCAGTCATTTCAGGAACCCAGGAGTCATTTCAACAATCCAGGAGACAATCTTTAGCACCCAGAAGCCATTTCCGTAGCCCAGGAGCCATTTCAGGAATCCAGGCATCATTTCAGGAACTCAAGAGTCATTTCAGGAACCCAGGAGTCAATTTATAGCACCCAGGAGCCACTTCTGGAACCCAGAACACTTCAGTAGTCTAGGAGTCATTTCAAAAACACAGGAGTCAACTGTTAGCACACAGGAGCCATTTCTGGAACCCAGGAGCCTCTTCAGGAACCCAGGAGTAATTTCAGGAACCTAGGAGTCATTTCTAGAAGCCAAGAATCATTTGGGCAACCCAGGAGTCAGTTCAGGAACCCAGGCACAATTTCAGGAACACAGTAGCCATTTCTGTAATCTAGGAGCCATTTCCAGAAACCAGGAGCCATTTCAGGAACCCAGGAATCATGTCTAGAAGCCAAGAGTCATTTCAGCAACCCAGGAGTCATTCCAATAACATAGGAGTCAATTTATAGCACCCAGGAGCCTTTTGAGGAACCCAGGAGCCATTTCAAGAACCCAGGAGCCATTTCAAGAACCCAGGAGCCATTTCAGGAAACCAGAACCCTCCCATTATTCTCTTCAGGATCCCATTAACCCCTGGATTCTAGGGGTTCAGGAATTTTTTTTCAGGAACATTATCAGGAACCAAAACATTCTCAAGAACCCAGGAACTGTTTCACCATTCAGGAAGTCTTTAAGAAACCCAGAAAATTATCAGGGATTTAGGAATCTGTTCTCAAATGAATGAACTGTTTAAAGATCATAAGATCTTTTCAGGAACACCTTTCAGAAACCTTTCAACTATGTTTTCACAAAACCGTAAATATTTTTAGAGATAAATAATAAACTTTTTGGGGAGTCCAGGAACTTTTTCAGAAAACTGGGAGCCTTTTCAGAAACCAAGAAACTTTTTACAAGAACTCAGAAACCTCTTCAGCAACCCA
>CM074948.1:23069035-23089805 GCA_037577455.1 Pangasius macronema | reverse complement strand
TATTGCTTCATTCTAAAGAGGTTTGGAAAAATTGCCCACCAAAAGCCCTTGTTTTGGGGACAGTGGTTTGGAAGCGGAATACGTACTCTAAAGGATTTATTTAGTAATGGCAACCTTTCGTCCGATAACAATTTGAAAGACAGGTTTCAGTTAGAAGGTGATCATCTCTGGAAATATTTACAAATTAGACACTGCTTGGAGGCAAAGGTTCCCAGGGAACAAAACAAAAATGTGATTTGGCAGAGAGACATTTACAGTGACATAGATAAAGACATATAGTGGAATGTATATAAAAGAAGCAAGAGGCAAATTTATCCAATAGAAGGTATTACATAGGTGTGATTACACACCAGTTTGACCTTTTAGAATGGGCTGTATGAAGGGTAATAAATGCTGGAAATGTAAAGAAGAAACCGGTACATGTATTCGTACTCTTTGGCAATGTTGAAAGATTCAACCTTTCTGGGAAGCTGTGTTAAAATATCTAGGAAGATGTTTGGGATATGACATTCCACTCTCATCTATCCCAGGATATATCTGTTGGGAGATCAGTCGGAGCTTCTCCAGATTAAAAACAATGAGTTCTCTCTTATTACAGTGCGTATAGTCACAGCAGTACGTCTGATACTCAGATTGTGGACTGAATTTATGATTGAGAATGTATCATATGGAAAAAATGTTAGCTCAACTGAATGGAAATCGTAGAGATGTTGAAATGTGGGAGAATTTTATTCAGATTGTTGCTTCGTAGGATGACATCAGTGTTTAGATTGTGACTTAATTACCCTGTTATGCATTACAGTGATATCTTTGTTTGGTTATTTATTATTATTATTAATTTTAGCTCATGTATGCTAAACGTTGTTGTCTCTTAAACATTTTGCAGCCAGGATCCCCTTTAACTCCACAAACCTCCTAAGTACATACTATATATTATATTATATTATATTATATTATATTTTATCTACAACAAAATAAACAATTTAAAAAAGGTAGATGCAATTGGTCACACTCATCCACTGGATACGAATGGATTTATTTTTAAATCCTTTGCATTTACCACAACATTTTGAAACTATTTTAAAACAGCACTTTCTCTGTATGAAGTGCTCGGTGTCCATGGTCACCTGGGTACAGTGCAGATCTTATATTTATTATTAGCACAGAAGTGAGTCAAAAGAACTTCCATTTCTGCCTTTCTTCCCTTTGTTTCACCGTTTAGTTGTCATTTTGTGCTCCCAGCCATCTGTTGTGCTTGACCTTTTATGGAATTTTGTGGGCGTCGTTACACTTTACACATGGTCACGTTACACTTTACAGGTGGTCAGCATGCGCACGTGAGTTCAGTTTGTCTTACACAAACTTTTACACACAACAATGCTGAAAGATCGATAAATGACGCCCAGCGTGTGAACATTTTATTTACTGGAGTTTCACCCATAATTAGCTCCGCCTACATTACACTGGAAAGGAAGAAATTCTAGAGTAGCTCACACTGAAATAACACATGAATCACACACAGGTTCTAATCAGTTAACGCTGAACTCCTCGGGCCTTTTTTTTTTTTTTTTTACACAATGCACCTTTGCTCTACATGCAGTTCAGACGGGCGTATAAACTGAGCTCATGTTTGAGAAAGAGATGACACATGGCTCTGAGATTCCTCACACACTGACTCATGCCTCCACACACTCAGGCGAGAAGTTCTCAAAGCCCAGGAGTCACAGAGAGACGAGACGAAGTGACCTTTCATCTGGTGCTGAAGTTCCTGGTGACACCGAAATAGAGACTGATGGAGAAATCGCCTCAGCTCTTGCTATTACACAGTCTGAATTCTGGATTCTGATTGGTCAGAAGGTTCTGAGAAAATAGAGACTAGTGACGGAACGACTGTTTACAGCTGCTGTAGCATAAGTGAGAACTTGTTTAGAAGACCTTTCACAACATTAAATGTAACTATAAATGGATAAAACGTACCTGTCATTCTGTAATTAACCAAAAGTTGTAATTGTGGGTAAATTGCTGTGGTGTAAGAGGAATAAAACACTCGGGAAAGTGCTGTTAAAGGAAAATAATCAACTTCGGTGTGGTAACAGCCACTCTGTCGCTGATTATTGTTTCTCAGCACAGCGCTGTGGAATTCTGGATTCTGATTGGTCAGAAGGTGTTGATTCATTTTCCGCAACAGCGCCTCTGACAGCAGTGCAGCCGCAGATCACAGGTTTATATTAATGAGCTCGTTTCCACCTGAATCACAGCCATTCCACAGCATTAAACGTAACTCTAAACGGATAAAAAGCATGACGTGCCAGTCTTGAATAAAGCTGCTGTTTTGTAAGGGGAATAAAACACTCGGGAACGTGCTGGTTTAGGAAAATAATCAGCTTCGGTGTGGTTAGAGTAACTCCTTCACACACACACACACACACACACACACACACACACACACACTCTGACCGGTCAGTAAGGCGCTTGAAACGGTGTTATTTCATCTCACTTCGTCTCCATCATTTCTGATATTTATATGATGTCAGGTTTCAATACTTTATTAAAGGATGTTTTTTTTTTTTTAACCATCAGACACCAAACATGTCCTGACTGATATTTCAGAATTCTATTTAGACTAATGGAAAAGCTGACATTTGATTTTCTTCCCCCAAGTCATTTCTTTGAACATGTGACTATGAGGAAATGACTTAATGACAGTTAATAAACAAGGCAGTGATGGATGGTTAATGACTAAATAAAATTACAAAAGCAGGATTAATCACGTCTTTACCTTCCCGGCGAGTACAGACAGACTCTCGGCGCCGATCATCTGGAGGTCCGGCGTCGAGTGATCGTTCTAGATTAGGACACAAAGACATTTACATTCAAAACAATTCAAACACACGCCTGGTTCATGCGGTTTAGACAATGACAACAGCAAATCATTTTACAAAACTACTTTTTGTAAAGCTGCATTTAAACACATGAAACGTGCAACATAAGTAAACTTTTCATAATAAAAACCACTATCATCATCATCATCATCATCATCAAAGCTACTCTTTCACTCTCTCTACAGGACATGTGGATGATAATCTGTGGTATGTCTCCCTCTGCTGGTTCCTAAATGCATCTTAAAGATGCAGTCTGTAATGTTTAAAGTGGTTTTAGACCTTTAAAAAACAAATCTTTTGAACATCATCTTTAAAAAAACAAACAAAAAAAGACTGATAAATATTACAAGGCAGTTGCTTTGGCTAGTTTCCTAATTTCACGTTCTGTTTGAACTTTTACAGCCCAGAAATAAGCTCCGCCTCCCGCTGGAATAGAGATTCTTTCCACTTAATCTTAAAGGTGCAGTCTGTAATGTTTAAAATATTTTTTGAATCAAATCATTTGAATAATATCTTTTAAAAAGTGTCCAGTAAATATTCGGAGGCAGCTGCTTCGGCTAATTTTGGTATTTCAAGTTCCTGTGTGCATTTTTCTGGCCCAGAAATTAGCCCCGCCCCTAGATGGGACAGAGCTTCTTTAACTCTGCTTGGGTTTTTCCTTACACTCTATATCCTGTGCAAAGTTATTTGCTAAGGAGTTGACACACTGATTCATCTCTTTTAGCTCAAGAGAGTTGATTCACATATATGAATCTGCTTTCCTTCTTCTTTTTTTGTGTACGACTCAAGACGTTTCTCTTGCAGTTTAATAATAATAATAATAATAATAATAATTTAACCAAAATGCTTCTGTGGAAAGCTCTTTTCATCATGTTCATTATCTTGAATTCATTCATCCAGAGTAAGCACTTTATCCTGGTCAGGGTCACAGTGGTTTTTGATGCTGAATCGTTAAATGAATCAAATAAAACGTCCTCAGTCCAAACAGTGTGCGAGTGTCCTCAGCCGTGTTTATGATTCGATACAGTGCTGAAATATGACTCACATCCTCATCATTTATATGGAGGGAAAAAAACAACGTCATTGGTGAAAACAGCGCAAACCGAGTCGTTTGGGAGCATAAAGAATCAAATAGTATTGGAGAACTGAGTCAAATGATCTGACTCACTGAAAGTAGTGTATCAGTTGTGCTTGATGTTGATTGCACCGCCATTAGCATATTATATAGATAGATAGATAAATGTTCTGACTGGTCAAAAGGTCACAAAACTTTGTGTGGCTTAGAAATAAATTAGTTGTTTGGAAGCTGAAAAGAGTCGACTCCTCTTTGGGAAATGAGTCAAATGATCTGATTCACTGAACAGATCTGGAATTTTCATCACTATGATGGTTTATTAGCTGTGTGTGACTTTTTTGGGGGAGTTTTGGGGAGTTTTTATAAATTAATAAATTGATACGTCATATTTTTGCACATCCTGGATTTTCTCGATCTTAAATTTTAACAAACAGACCAATCTGTCATTTTTGAGAAGAAAATACACCTCATGAAATCTGCTTAATGTATTGTTGACTGCATCCTACTTCTGACCACTAATAATTAAATTATTAGCAAAATTATTAGCAAAATAATAGACCACTAATAATTAATTTATTAGAAAAACTTATTTATTTATTTGTAATTTAAGCTTATGAAAGTTCGCCTTCTTAAAAATGGAGACAATGAAGCATGCACTGGTAAAAGTGTCAACAATCCATCATGGTTTATGACTTTTCCATATTCAATTTGTCAAATTTACTGTAAATTAATCTCATTCGTATGTATGGGTTAATTACTGAAAACCTTTTTTCTAAATTATTATTATTACTATTATTATTATTATTATTATTATTATTAACTGAGGGCATTAACAGGTGTAAGTGGACTAGAGGTTCAATACATTAAATATAGCTATAAATAAAACATTGTCTCTTAGAGGTTTAGTTTAAAAAGGGCGTGTCTGATTACCAGGTAGCTCTTGAGTCGGATGAAGTCGACGGTCATGAGTAAAGACTTGCTGGAGTTGCGGTTCAGCACCTGGATGCGCTCCACCAGATCGGCGCAGAACTGGTGGCCTCCCTTCAGCACGCACAGCACCACGATGTCGTGGTCACCCAGATCGTCCATGATGTCGCGCGCCAGTCGCTCCGTCCTGCGCACAACACGACAGCGATCACTCATCCCTCACACTTTCCCCTCGCTACTTCCTGTTTCACAGCACAGCCCTGTGGAATGCTGGATTGTGATTGGTCAAGAGGTGCTGATTAATTTTCTGTAACAGCAGCTCTGACAGTAGTGCAGCTGCAAATCACGGGTTTATATTAAAGAGCTCGTTTCCTCTTGCATCACAGCCATTCCATAGCACTAAATGTAACTATAAACGGATAAAAAGTATGGTAAGAAGAATAAGACACTTTGGGACATCCTGTTATAGGAAAATAATCAACTTCAGTGTTCTAACAGTAATTCTGTATCATCACACCACCTCATTTTTGATTATTTTCTTATAACAGCGCGCACACACACACACACACACACACACACACACACACACACACACACACTGTTTTATTCCTTACTTAATCGTTAAATCTCCACCATCATCTTAACAACCTTTCTAATATTTTATTAGCTTGTTACACTATTGAAAATTTTGCATATTGAGTCAGCTGGACTTACCCAGAATGCATCACAAACTGATGGATGAATCTTTTACATTTATAAATGTAAACATGAGTGGTCAAATTCATAGTATTTCACACACTATTTGAGATGTTTTATGTACTCCATACACGTTAGCATGTGACATGGTTTTGCTTTGATGGCTCGTTAACATGTCAGAAAGCCACCTAATTAACACGTTAGTTAGTAGTAGTTAGGAGTTAAGCTAGTTAGCTTAAAAAAGTGATTTTCTACATTTAAATTGGGTGCCACATGGCAGCATTGATGTATTTATTAGCCAGTACAGCAATAGCTATCAGACACGACTGAATGACTGATTGATCAATTGATTGTCAAGGGCCAAATGTACATGTGTGTGTTTGTGTAATGCAGGCTGGGTATTGTAGTGCAGGGCACTCAGGAGCGAAAACAACAACTCGGTCAAAGCTCTGAGGCTGACACATGCAATGCTGCGCGAATGATATGCCACAGAAACATGACGGATTTTATGCTACAGTGCGCGTTTATAATTACCGGTCCATGATGACTCCATGTGGAATGTAGACGCAGTCCAGATCCCCGCTGTAATGCTCCGGATAGCTGAAAAGATCCAGACAGTACCCCGGCCAATTATCTGGGATCTATCGATGAAAGAACATTACTTATAGGGATGTTCATATTAGACATATACAAGACTAGTGCCTTTATATTTCTGTTTACACCCTAACACACGTTCACTTCACACACCCCTGAGGTAAAGTTCATCACGGCAGCTATTACTGATCTAAACAACAGGCTTTTCTGGGATCCTGCAGGACCCAAAAAATATATGGGAGAGGACAAATTTTACTTTCATGCAGATAGATATGAAGCTTGTTGGACAAATTGAATAACTGATTCAGTAACTATTTTATTCTGGACAGGGTCGTGTGGATTAAATTACTATTTTTTTTTTATATTTTCTCAAAAAAGGACCAACTAACTTGGTCAGAAAACATATAGTGAAAAAAATAACAACTGCAGGAGCACAAGGGGTTGTTCAGAATTCCTTCAGGAACAAGTGGGATTAATAAAAAGTCCCATGCACATCTCTAATCTGGACCCTTACTGCACCATGAAAATCAGCCATGTGCTGTCCCACCTTAAATAAAGCCTCAGTAACACCATGTTGCCTGTTAGTGGCGCTCTGTAGTCATTTTTAATAAGGTCCCTGCTGAAAAAAAAACCCAATATAAACCCTCATAGAATTTGTAATGGTTTTAATGGTTATAATAGGAGTTATATTGGTTTTAATGGAAATTGTAATGGTCCCTGTGGGTCTCTACTGGTAATTTGTTGCCTTCTATGGGTGGCATGTCTAGTGGATACCATTAAGGACCAGTAGTAGTAATGGTTAGCTGATGGTCTGTAATGGTATTTGTAGTAGAAACCATTAGAATTTCTATTGTTTTTCTTCAGCAGGGGTTCCCATGCGCACTGAGAATTCCATATACAGAGGGAAAAATAAATTAAATGAAAAGTGACTTTCCAGGTTGCGTTTTTACATGGAATAAATTCACATTAATGACGGAAATAATAAACAATGATGATCGTACCTTCTGATCACCAGCATGTTTGTCGGACTGCAGAAAGTAAGAAAAGATTCAGGCGGCCATTTTGGATTGTAAAATATGCTGCTGTTCCTGTGGAGGCTATTTTGTTTTGGTCACTCGATGATGTGACGGACTAATTTGTCATTATCTAAAGCTAAAAGAGATACTAGATGAGTATGTACTGTACAAAGTATGTACATTTAGATGTTGTCTAGCCAAGTTGCTAGCAGGCAAATTAGTGTTAGCTAGAAGTTTCTTGAAAATTAGCATGTCTGTTCATTTTTGTAGTACTGTTATAAAACTAAATAACAGAAAGCTAGTACTGTTGTAGTACTGTTATTAAACTAAACTGTCCAAAAAGCTAGCTAGCACTGTAAGTTAAGCAAGTATGTATTTGTTCCCTAAACATTAGCTTGTCAGCTAGATAAGTGGCTAGCTGGCTAGTTTGTGTTAGCTAGAAAATTTCTAAAACTAAACTAAAAACTGATCAGAAAGCTAGCTAATCTCCTCTAGGTATATAAATTGTAACTCTTGCTTGCTTAACATTAATGGGTTAGCTAGCCAAGTAGCTAGCTGGCAAGTTAGTGTTAGCTAGAAGTTTCTTGACAACTTTCAAGGTGAGGTTGCAACTTGTAATTCCCACCTACAACCAGTAAAACCCATGAAAACACCCCTTCAACTCATCAACTTGGGGTAGTCTTTTCAACTACCAGTTCCTTCTCCGGTTACGGAGTGACTTCAAACCAACATGGCCGCTCACAAGTTCCCTTCTCTACTTTTAAATGAGTTTATAGCTTGGCTTGACTTTATGATTGGTTCATATAGTGACACAGTACTCGGTTAAATCTACAACACTGTAGATTTCAACAAGATCAACAACAAAATCCTGAAAAGCGAGTCATAACAAAAGAGTAGCATGTTAGTCAGATTGCCCAGCCCTACTTTTCACACAAGTTTTACTCCCTAAGAGGTTCAGAAGTAGAAGAATTTGATTAAATGCTTAGGCTACTGGCTGTACTGATTTGTTTAGGGTTTTTGAGGTAGATTAAGATTTTAAGTAGCCACAGAATGTTCAGTTTCTAGCTTAAGACTTTGCTCTTGCTTGTGCATGCTGCTATTTGATTTCATTTTGAATATTTTTGGCACAAACTGAACTCCATGTAAACAGTTTCACAGTCGTCACCTGGTAACGTACGATGTCGCGCGAGTGACGTCATTTAAGGTGGCACGAGAAATTCGGATAAGAAGCTCACTTTAGAGAATGGTCTACTCGCTCTGTTTACTGTTCAAGACAAATCTACTAATGACTGCTTTATCTAGAAAGTTAATATGATTTGCGGGGTTGTGATTACGCGGATGTGATTGTTTGTACTGATGCGTTTTAAAGCAGCTATTTGCGTTTTGCACTGAAGTGAATGAATGAATGAATGAATGAATGAATGACCTCATTCTTTTATCAAGACTAGACAACTCGAGATAGTGCACTTGACAAACAGATGAAGTACCGAGCCTGTAAACACCGCAGGCTGACCTGCATGTTGCGCAACAAAGAAAAGTCCTGAAGTTCTGCAAAGTTCTCACACTTTCTCGCGACTCGACGGCAAACGCTCGCGCGCTGATCAGAGAAAGATTTCAGGGATTATTTACCACGACGCCTCTGCGAGTCGGTGTGTTCTCACTCAGCTGTGCCATGCTGCAGATCTTCAGCTTTTTAACATCACACATCATCACCCAACAGAACAAAGCTCCTTTTCACTGCTGCCAACATTCAAACAGCTCCGCGCATGCGCAAACAGGTCCAACCCAAGAACCATGAACTATCCACAGAACCCTGCAGGAACCCTTTCCTACCATACAATACCATGAAAAAAACAAACAAACAGATAGAAAGGTTAAATCTAGAACCTTAATATTAAGGGTTCTCCAGCTGCAGAACCTTACAGTAGTGTTTTCCAGCCAGAGAGACTTCTGAGTTTTTAGGAAAATGCCATGTAGGGTGCTTTATGTAATAAATATCACAAAATATAGCAGAATAAAACACAATAAAGTGCAATGAAACAGAAGCAAATAAATAAACAAACAATAATAGATAGATAGATAGATAGATAGATAGACATGACAAATGTAACAGAATAAAGAATTAGAAATGTGGAACAGAACTGCTGAAATACTGCATAATAAAATTAAATAAAATATTTAGAAATAAATTGAAGCACAATAAAACAGATTAAAAATAAACCGCGACCTAAATGGAACAAAATGAAATTAAAAATAGGTTAAAGTAAAATATGGCATAGGAAATATAATAAAATAGAAATGTGTGTAATAAAATAAACTACTGGCTAAAATATCACAAATTAAAATTAAATGAAATTATAAAATATAAATAGACTGAAATAGGCCTACTATATATATTTACTAAAAATAAAACTAATAAAATAAAATATGGCTAAAAATAAAGCAGATTAAAATAAAACACAATATAATCAAATAAAAAAAATCTATAAAAACAGAATGGAAGAAAACAGAATATAATAATATAATAAAATGAAATAAAATTAAATATGAAAATAGAACAGAATAAAAGATAAACGTATAAGAAGCATAAAGATAAAATGGAACAGAAAAGAATAAAATTTAATACAATTTTATAAAAAAAAAATAGAATAGAATAAAAAACAGGATAGAATAAAATGTAATAATATTTAAAAATTACGAAAATAGAAATCTAATTTTGCAAAACAGAATAGAGTAGAATAAACTCTAATGAAAATAGAGCCGAAGAGAATATAATAAAATAGGATAGTATAAAAATAAAGTAGAGTTGAATAAAACAGAATAAAATACAATAGTATAAAGCAGTATTAGAAAAGAACAGAGCAGAATAAAGAGAGAATAAATGCACATGTTCCTGAGGAGCTTGTATAAGTTCTTATATAATTTCTTTCACTAACACAAGTGTTACTTTATTTGGGTGTTTAGGGAATAAATCCCATGAGCTCCTGCTTGGTTGAAAATAATCGCTGAAGCAGTGAACCTGTAAATCCTACGCCGCACAGTTTCAGGGGTCTGAGTGTAAATGTTGTAGTGTAAATATTGATGTGATGCTGTAAAGTGTAGAGCTCCAGCTGAGTAAATAAAATGTGTAGAGAAGGTGTGGAGCTCCAGTCCTGTTCCTCCGGCTAATACAGAGGAATACACAGCTATATTTAGCTCTTCAGGGTGTTAACGCATCACAGAGCTAACAGTGTGCTGGAAAACACCTCCATCCTGCTTTCTCTCTCACTCACACACACACACACACACACACACACACACACACACTAAAGGGCTTGAATTAAATACAGGAGCTGGTATTAAAGACAACATTAACATTAGGGTTTAATTAATGAAGTATCATGAAGCAATTAACAAGTGTGTGTGTGTGTGTGTGTGTGTGTGTGAGCAAGTGTATGCATGTCGGTGAATGCACAATCTGGAGGTTTTCATGATCGTGTCCTCCAGATTTGTTCAAAACATGAGCTAACAGTGCTACTTTACAAGATGTCAGCAAGCTAGTAAGCGCCATGCTAAGTATTATCTAGCTAGCATGGTACCTTTCAGATTTTTTGACTAAATATATAAAAAAATTTTAAATCATCATTATTGAGTCAGGGGAGGAAATAAAATCCTGACAATCCTTGTCAGGTTCGATTACATCATCACCCTCTAATCTTACAAACTAAAAAGTCTGGCTTCACATGGAGCTAATTGTAGCTAGCTGCCTGACTTTAGCTTGTTAGCAAAAAAGATTAAATAGATTGAGATAATAAATCAGCACAATACACAGAAAATTAAATTTCGTGAAGAAAAAAAAAATACACACATCCTATGTGACCAGAAGAGAAAGCTTTGGTCTCCACTCTGTATTTTAGCTAGCCTGCTGTAGTTAGCCGGCTAACAGCTTGAGAAGAGAGTGAGTTCAGTACAAGCTGAGTGCTCAGAATTCAGAATGGAGCCATTTTAGCTGGCTAGCTAATATTAGCCAGTTATAACATGGCTCTTTTTAAAATAAGAGAGGTTTCGCTTTGCCATCTAAGACATCGTAATTGTGGCAGTCATGTTGATCTATTGGTTTTTTTTTTTTATTCAAATAACACGTTTGTGATCCTGAGGAAAATATTCATTCTAGTTTTAGCTCATGTTAAAAAAAGATGATCGATATTAAGCATGATAAACTAGCTAGCTAGCAAGTTAGCATTATTAACAGCATAGCAAATCACGACAAGTCCAATATAGCTCTATTTTTTTTTTTCATTTTCATTTTTCATTTTTTTCTTTCAGTCATATTAACCAACACCATCAGCTAGCAGATCATCACCAGGGCACTTAGCCATCATGTGCAAAGGCTAATGCGCCGTCTCACGTCTTCTTTACATAATTCATGCTGTGTTTCATACGTGCTTAAAAACAACGGCAGTCTGATCACCCTGATTTCCAGTACACATCTGTGTACACAGTGTTCTCTCACAGCCAGTGTGTGTGTGTGTGTGTGTGTGTCTGTGTGTCTGTGTGCACTGAACTAAACTGGTGCACTGAACTGTTGACAAACTGTTTTCCATTTTTGGACTAAAATTCCACACAATTCAATCAGGTCAATTGTCAAATTCCAGGCAATCGGGTTCGAATAACACATATCCGGACAAACTTGATTGACTGTAATCTTTAACACATTAAGAACAAACTAAAAACAAAACAGTGATGTCGAATCAGAAACAGTGAACTGGTGTACACACAATCTCAGAGGCAGAGTCATAGTTTTCATACTAAGAACCAGAAAAATGGGAACAAAAAAAAAAAAAAACACCAGAAAATTAGGGACAAGAAAATGTATGAAATTACAAGTAAAAAAAAAAAAGAAGAAGAAGAAGAAGAAGAAGAACCAAAGATACTGGATGGATTTCTGCTTGGAGTTCTCATTACCTGAAAACACTGCTGCTCAGGATGGCCCCATACGACCAGCCTAAAGATCAATGAGGTCGATCCTGGTGCTTGTGGTTTGTCTCTTGTGGGTGTAGCCTGTCCAATTTTTTTTTGTAGTTCGACTGAGAAAGTACTCCGATTGTACAGCCCTCAGACAACTAAACAATTTATACACACCACATTTGTTTAAAATGTATGTCCATTTTTGCGCGTCAGATCGTAAATGGGAACTCACTGAAGGCAGGAACTAAAATTGTGACTGACGTTACAGCAGTTTTGGTGGCTACTGCTTGCTACGGCAGCACATATCCTAAAATTGGAACAATACAGAGAAGATTAGTATGGCCCCTCTGCAAGGATGACATGCAAAATTGGGAAGTACACCATAAGGGTCATGCAAGGCTCCATAGCTCAGTGGTTAGAGCACTGGTCTTGTAAACCAGGGGTCGCGAGTTCAATCCTCGCTGGGGCCTTCCTATGATGTTTTGAAGGTAGAAAGATGATCTCCCAGAGTGACTCAAGTTCTGAGAACTGCTGCAGAAATTGATTAAGTGCTCCTCATGAGTTCTTATCACCTGAAAACTGCCTGCTGCTGTGGATGGCCCCATGGACAGCCTGAAGATCAGTGAGATTCAGGTGGATGGTTCCACTTAGAAACCCTAAAGAGAGCTTAGGACTGTATTTGGTACAGGCAGTTTTACAAAGTCTCCATCATTGAACAGTTGAGAACTTCCGTGAAATAGACATGGTGACTATAATGAATTCAGAAACAACTCTGATGTTCCTCACAAGTTCCTGGTTACACCATTGCACTTTTTGACTATATAGTTTCCAGTTATAGAAGGGAATTTATTTATAATCACACTATCTGGTGTCTCCCAGATGAGGTTCCCTTCTGACTGTGTTTCCTCTCAAGGTTTCTTCCTCATATTGTCTCAGGGAGTTTTTCCTTGCCACCGTTGCCTCTTGCTTGCTCGTTAGGGATAAATTTATTTATGTAAAATTTATATCTAAATTTATATATTTCTGTAAAGCTGATTTGTGACAATGACCATTGTTGAAAGTGCTATACAAATAAAATGAAATTGAATTGAATTGAGTTCTGTGAGACTACACACTAGAAAAATAGGAACCAGAGAAGTAGAAATCCAAGAAAAGGGAAAATAAAATCCAGCTACTAGAAGAATAAGAAACAAAGGACCACAGCTTAGTATTACGGTAAGATGACAGAATGTTCAGTAGATGTCCTTCCATGCAAGGCTCCATAGCTCAGTGGTTAGAGCACTGGTCTTGTAAACCAGGGGTCGTGAGTTCAATCCTCACTGGGGCCTTCCTGTGATGTTTTGAAGGTAGAAAGATGATCTCCCAGAGTGACTCAAGTACTGAGAACTGCTGCAGAAATTGATTAAGTGCTCCTCATGAGTTCTTATCACCTGAAAACTGCCTGCTGCTGTGGATGGCCCCATGGACAGCCTGAAGATCAGTGAGATTCAGGTGGATGGTTCCACTTAGAAACCCTAAAGAGAGCTTAGGACTGTATTTGGTACAGGCAGTTTTACAAAGTCTCCATCATTGAACAGTTGAGAACTTCCGTGAAATAGACATGGTGACTATAATGAATTCAGAAACAACTCTGATGTTCCTCACAAGTTCCTGGTTACACCATTGCACTTTTTGACTATATAGTTTCCAGTTATAGAAGGGAATTTATTTATAATCACACTATCTGGTGTCTCCCAGATGAGGTTCCCTTCTGACTGTGTTTCCTCTCAAGGTTTCTTCCTCATATTGTCTCAGGGAGTTTTTCCTTGCCACCGTTGCCTCTTGCTTGCTCGTTAGGGATAAATTTATTTATGTAAAATTTATATCTAAATTTATATATTTCTGTAAAGCTGATTTGTGACAATGACCATTGTTGAAAGTGCTATACAAATAAAATGAAATTGAATTGAATTGAGTTCTGTGAGACTACACACTAGAAAAATAGGAACCAGAGAAGTAGAAATCCAAGAAAAAGGAAAATAAAATCCAGCTACTAGAAGAATAAGAAACAAAGGACCACAGCTTAGTATTACGGTAAAACGACAGACAATAAAAGAAAAAGTTCTGCCTACAGGCCTTCTTCCACAGAAAAGTGTTTTGTACTCAACTATAAAAGCTCACTCTGTCTCCTTTAGAATTTTTTATCAGGGCACAGGAGAAAAACCCAGACTCCATTTTCATACTGACACTTTCTGCTCCCTGAGGTTTGAAGAAACAAAAAAATAAATCCATTTTTAGCCTACTCAAACCTCCCAGACACGATTCCTACCAAACTGATCTGGGTTCAGTGTCTGACACTGACTTCTAGCCACAGTGATGTAAGATCTGGAGCAAAGAAATGGGGTCAGAGAGCCGTGGATGATGTGAGGGAGCGCTTTGCTCTGCTTCAGTCGTAAGACATTGCTGATGAAGCTCCAAGTGTGACTGAAATATTCATGCGGCTGAGGGAGCTGAAATGGAAAACAGAAGGCAGGCTGCAACTGACCTGAGATCAGACTAGAGAGCTCAAATAAANCTTTACTCTTCTTACATCAATTTCCGTGTTAAGAGAAGCACCAATTAGTGTTCACTTCAGAAACAAGTCGCTCAAAGTGGGCGTGGCCTGTCCAGTGCTGTTTTTTTTTTAAGTTCTGATGAGAAAGTAGCCAATAAGTACAGCCCACTATATGATTTATGTTCCTATGTTACATACTACCATTGTTCTCAGATTTGATTAGCAAAGCAGGCTAACCTGTATTAGCTACTTACACTCACCAGAGTCACCAGTGATCTCTGCTACTTCCTCCCAAGCTTTATTTTTTCTTTGTAAATTCTCTATACACATTTAATCACAGGATAAGATGAAACCATGGTAACACATTTTTCCTTCATTTTTGTGTGTCAAATAGTAAATGGAAACTAACTGCAAGTAGAAACTAAGCTTGTGAGTGATGTTACAACAGTTTCTGTGGCTTATAATCATTTTTTTACCTGTTGAAGTACACTTTGAGGTTCTTCAAAGCTCTACTGTGGCCAGAAGTGAGTTCAGTTCTCATTGGGGCCTTCAAGGGATCTTTGAAGGTAGAAAGACAATCGCACAAAGTGACTCTGGTTCCAATGTTAAAGATTAGAAACTGAGAACACTGGCATAGAAGTTGATTAAGTGCTGCTCATGAGTTCAGCAACTCTCAAATCCACAACTCCTGCTTCTGAGGTCAACTCACCTAGAAAATGTAGATGACTAAGCAGTTTCTATGGCTTATAATCAATTGTTAACTTAAAGTACACTTTAAGGATCAATACATGTTCTTCCAGGTTCTGCTGTGGCCTGAACTTGAGATTCCCTACACAAATACACGGAGAACATGCACAAGAGCTCCACAGTCCACTATCCGTGAATTGAGCTCAGAATCCAACCCAGGAGCGGGAAGTTCTGAGGAGCATTTCTACCTTCAAAAGGTCTACCTGAAGGCCCCAGCGAGGATTGAACTCGCGACCCCTGGTTTACAAGACCAGTGCTCTAACCACTGAGCTATGGAGCCCTGCTAAAGGCCATGAAGAACATGTTTATAAAAGTCACACCCTCAGTGCTTACGTACCTACAGAATGATGATGTTTACTTTTCAGGGTGTGTTACAACTGTTTTACATAACAAGAGCTCAAACTAGCATGCTGCAATGTGGCTCCATAGCTCAGTGGTTAGAGCACTGGTCTTGTAAACCAGGGGTCGCGAGTTCAATTCTCACTGGGGCCTTCAAGACAACTTTTGAAGATATCAGAGACAATCTCATGGACTGACTAAGGTTCTGATGTCTCTGAATAAAATGTTGGGAACTGAAGAAGCTGGCACTCGACACATCCAGCATTCCTTGGGCCTCAAACCCCCACTTCCTGCTTCTTTGAGGACCACTAATCTAGAAAAAGCAATTAATGTGACTTATAATCATTTCTTAACTGAAGTACACTTTGAGTATCAATACACGTTCTTTGAGGTTCTGTTCTCTTAACCCTCAGCAACACAGGGAAGAGCTCCACACAGACAGTAACCTAAGCTCAGGATAGACCATGAACCTGGAGCTGTGAGGTGTTACCCACCGCCTTTCTAGTTTCAGATCTTCAAAAGTAAGCTCAAAGGCCCCAGCGAGGATTGAACTCGCGACCCCTGGTTTACAAGACCAGTGCTCTAACCACTGAGCTATGGAGCCTCACATGCAACAACACGAGCTGAAGAACGTGAAGAACACGTTTGGTTCTGCAGGCGTATTTCAGCTACACCCTCAGTGCTTACGTACATACAGGATGAGCAGATTGACAATGTTTATTTATAACCAACAAGAGATCCAACTACAATCCTTTCCCAAGGCTGTACCAGCTAGGCATACTCACAGAGGCACTGCTATTTCCTTCCAAGTGTTTCTTTGCACTGTCTCTAAGATGAAACCATGGTTATTTTTTTTCTTCCATTTTTTTTGCATCAAACAGTAAATGAGAACTAATTGCATGTTGGAACTTGTGAGCAGGGAACTGAAGAAGCTTTGGAAAACATCACCTGTTGTGTCTGAGGAATGATTTGAGCCAATATCTTGGATTCGTTGTTTAGAATCTGCATAGAATTGAGAAAATCATGATTCAGATATTGCCCTGCCAGTGAAATAATGTCTCGGAACCAAGCACATCAGCAAAAAATAAACGCTCGACTGTCACTTTGTTGCTTGCTAGTGTGAAAGGGACAATGATAGTGGGAACTAGAATACTAGAAGTCTAGGGGCAGGAAAACTATTAGGTAAAAATTGGAAAAACAGGGATCAAAAACAAGGAGGCTAAGAACCAGGAAGCAAAACTGTAAGAGAAGGAAGTGGGAAAAAAATAGGAGCTACTAGAAATAAGGCACTGGAAACAACGCAGGTATGAGACAATTCATAAATTCTAGTGCATCAAAAAAGTGTTCCAGGTAGAACCCTTTTATGAGACCAAGAACCCTTAAAGAGCCCTTCAAGAATACATGACACACCCAAGTGGTGTAAATATAAAAAGCCAACAGCAACAAAGAAATAACACAATCATAGATATGTAGAATATAATAAACCAGACAACAATCCATGTTGACGAGGTTACACATGGAACAGTGGTTCTGTATACACTGGTTCGGCATCACTTGGATCCAATGCCAAACCAGCAGAAACTCGAAGGACAGTGATTAATTAAGTATTTTACAAGCTTATAAGATTAAAGGTTTCGACATGTGTGTGTGTGTGTGTGTGTGTGTGTGTGTGTGTGTGTACAAGGAAAAAGAAGGTATCCAGGGCTTGGAACAGCGCCCCTGGTGGTTAGGAGGAGTGAAATAGAACAATGCTTGAACGGTTTTTACTTATATTTTAACACTTTGTTTATAATCTTTTGGATTGTATCTCCTGTTTTAGTCTATATTCCATGAATATAGAATATAGAATATAGTTCCTGTAATGTATTTTAGCATTAAAACATTTTTCAGAGAGGTGTGTATCACAATTTTATATTTACACTGGTCAATCAATGCTAAATATTTTAACAGTATTGTACAGTTCTGCTCATTTAATATTTATTTCTGTTTTTGCACATTTATTACTCTTATTTTTTTGTATGTTCTATTTGTATTATTGTCATATTGGCGCTACAGTTATATTAATATTTATTTATAAAGTAACCTTTTCATTTCCTCAGGAGGGATAAGTTAAAATCTTATCTTAAATAAGAGAAGTCTTCTTGTTGCTGCCTTCAGCACTGGACAGCTTTCAGCACTTCGACCCGCCTACTCCGTTTAGCCCCGCCCCGAAAATGTATGATTGACAGATATAGTGGCTATTCACTGCTCCTGAACGGTGTGATGATGGAAGTGGTGGAATTTTTGTGCCTCTCACTTGCAACCGAGCTTTCACTGTGTTTCCGCCTGAAGAGAGGAGAAGAGAGGAGAAGAGAGGAGAGATGTTCCTGACTGGACCTGCATCATGGAGCGCAAACTGAAAACATCACAAAGGATTTCCATGTGGACTGACGGCGAGGCTGCACGCGCGGTGTAACGGGATGACACTTGCCATGAGCGCGAGGATTAAAAATAAAACAAAATAAAAAAGACCTCAAAATGATTCTTGGAGTTCAAGACACGCATCTGCCTGCGAGGATGCGGGATTCGTTGTAGACGCGCGTGCTTGGCGATGCACGTTTGCATGACCAAACTCGTTTAGGATGCTCGCGCTGAGGAAGAGTATTTAAGAGCGAGTTTCTTTCCGGCGGCCGCTGTCATGGGTGTGCTGCTGCTCTGCCTCCTTTTGCACGCGGGACTGGCGCGCGCCACGCACGATGGTTACGTGGAGTGGTCGGACGGCGGTGACGACGACGACGACGACACCGCCGCCACCGCCGAAATCGGCGCGAGGCAACACCGCATCCGTGGAACGGAGCGCGCGGCTTCGGCGGGAGCCGGCGCGGAGGAGCTGCCGCGCGTGGTAGCCGCCTTCCTCCACACGGGCGACGCGTCCGCGCTCGCACACGTGAACTGCTCGCGGCGTTACGAGCTCAGCAGCCTCGGTTCCGCTCCGCCGGCGCCACCCGTCGCTTCCGTACACTCCGTTCGCGCAGCGCTGGACGCCGTGTCGCGCGCCGCCGACTTCCTAAACGCGCTGGCGCGAGAGACGAAGCAAGAAGAGCAGCAGCAGCAGGTGTGGTATCGCGCGCTGGTTCGGAGCATGCTGGACCGCGACCCCAAGATCTACCGCGCCGCGCTCGCGCTCCACGCCGAGCAGCTCCACTTCCAGGCCACCAGGATGGACGGGCACGTGGAGCTGCGAGACCTTTCGGGTGAGGAATCCGAATGGAACCGCCAGGTCCGGAAAAGAACCCCGATGATAACGCAGACTCGAAGCTCCCACAGCACACAAGGTCACGTGCAGTGGTCTGCGCCTTATCTGGAGTGCGAGCGCGGGCGCTTCGTCCCGCACTGGCTTCTAACGCTGTCGGTGAAAGTGTACGGGCTGAACTCGGACACAGAGCCAGAGATCAGGTGAGTCCAGGTGAGTTTTAAGTGAATGTTCAGGTGAGTCCAGGTGTGTTCAGGTGAGTTTAAGTGATCTCAGGTGAGTTTGAGTGATCCGAGGTGAGTGTCTAGTGATCTCAGGTGAGTTTAAGTGACCTCAAGTGAATTTAAGTGATCTCAGGGGAGTTTACAGGTCTCAGGTAAGTTTACAGTGAACTCAGGTGATTTTATAGTGATCTCAGGTGAATTTAAGTGATCTCAGGTGAGTTTAAGTGACCTCAGGTGAGTTTACAGTGAACTCAGGTGAGTTTATAGTGATCTCAGGTGAGTTTAAGTGACCTCAAGTGAATTTAAGTGATCTCAAGGGAGTTTACGGGTCTCAGGTGAGTTTACAGTGAACTCAGGTGAGTTTATAGTGATCTCAGGTGAATTTAAGTGATCTCAGTTGAATTTAAGTGATCTCAGGTGAGTTTAAGTGACCTCAGGTGAGTTTATAGTGATCTCAGGTGAGTTTAAAGTGATCTTAGGTGAGTTTACAGTGATCTCAGGTGAGTTTACAGTGATCTCACGTGAGTTTAAGTGATCTCAGTTGAGTTTAAAGTGAACTCAGGTGAGTTTACAGTGACCTCAGGTGAGTTTATAGTGATCTCAGGTGAGTTTACAGTGATCTCAGGTGAGTTTAAGTGATCTCAGTTGAGTTTACGTGATCTCAGTTGAGTTTAAGTGATCTCAGGTGAGTTTACAGTGACCTCAGGTGAGCTTATAGTGATCTCAGGTGAGTTTACAGTGATCTCAGGTGAGTTTAAGTGATCTTAGGTGAGTTTAAGTGATCTCAGTTGAGTTTAAGTGATCTCAGGTGAGTTTACAGTGAACTCACATGAGTTTATAGTGATCTCAGCTGAATTTAAGTGATGTCAGGTGAGTTTAAGTGATTTCAGGTGCATTTAAGTGATCTCAGGCTAGTTTAAGTGATCTCTGATGTGCTTAAGTGAGTTTAAAATGATTCTGGGTGTGTCGGTGTGTATATGTGAGTTAAAGTAGTTTAGGTGAGCTGAGGTGAGTTTAATGTTATGTCAGATGAGTGTAACATGATCTCAGGTAAACCTAAGTGACTTAGTGTGTGTTAAGGTGAGTTTAATGTGATCTCGTGAAATTAAAGTGATCTCAGGAGAGTTCAAGCATTATATGTACCAATTCTGCACAATGATAAATATACACAAAGGTCTTTGAGGAACAATATCCTCCACACACACAAATCAGTAGGAATGTGACAGTTTGGCTGGAGTTTACATGAACAAATGTAAAACGCGCTTACAGAAATGAAGCTTCAGTAATATGAACAGGTGTGAATATATAAACAACAAAATATGACAGTTTACAGGACAAATAAGGATGTACAGTCAGGTCCGGGAGTTTTTGTGATTTTGCATTTATACTCCACCACAATGGATTTGAAATAACACAATCAATATGTGATTGAAATGTAGACTTTAAGCTTTATTTTAAGAGGTTCCACAAAAATATGGCAGTTACCATTTAGGAATTACAGCCATTTTCAGCAAAGTACCTCCATTTTCAGGGGCTCAAAGGTATTTGGACAAAGTGA
>CM074948.1:23019177-23034238 GCA_037577455.1 Pangasius macronema | reverse complement strand
TGTGAAGCATGAAAGAAATAAACACAAGGAAAAATACAGCAACGACATGGGAAATGAACTGAATCTGAACGTTAATACCGTAATTCATGAATCATTTCTGGCTTATAGCTCACACACACACACACACACACACACACAAAACACACACACACAAAAACACACACACACAAAAACACACACACACAATGCCGTACTATCTTTGTGAGGACCTTCCATATGGACACATTTATTAATGCAGCTAATTAACTCTATGCTACACGTAAATCTAACCCTGACCTCAGGAAGCTAAAGAACCATTTGAGCTCTTTTCTTTTATAAAATAGCTCACTGTCCCCCCACAAGCTCCAAACTCTCCGATATTCCTATCCTTGTGGGTACATTTGGTCCTCACCAAGCTATAAAAACATGACAACACACACATACACACACACAAACCCCCAGCACTGTAGTGTTCATTAATTCCCTGCTTCATTATGCAAAGAGGATCAGTAATGATGCTGAGCTGGTGTGTGTTCGTGTGTGTGTGTGTGTGTGTGTGTGTGTGTGTGTGTGTGTGTGTGAGAGAGAGAGAGAGAGAGAGAGAGCGCTCACCCAGCACACCACACGGCCGTTGTAGCAGGGCAGTTTGGCATTGTCGTCCGTGATTTCCTCCTTAACCACCCTGGAGGAAAAAAAAAAATTAAGAAAAAAATGAAATGAAATTAAATTATGGACACATCAGCAAATCTTCGCTGCTCTGATGTCAGTCAAACAGCAGCTGGGCGCGGCTTTAATCCCGCGAGGAAGACGCTGTGAATATATTAGAATAAATAAACACGACGAGGTCCGAGATGAAAGCAGAGACGAGCAGTTCAAGCAGTTTTAAAGGTTTTTTTTTTCCCCCCTCAAAGGACCACCAGCAGGACTGGGATTTGAACTCACAACCTCCTGGTCACTGGGGCATAATCTTCATGAAAAATCACCATCTGTGTTAAAACCTTTTTGGTTTTAATGGATAAACAGATTGTAGGCATGTGTGCAACTTTACGTTTATTCCCCTGGGAAACAGGACTTTTTTTTTTTCGCACTAATTTTAAATGTTTCTGAGGGGATGTGGATAATCTTTGGCCTATATGTCTGAGGGAAAAGACTTGCATTGTAAAAATGCCTGAATTTTTCAAAGGCAACAATAGTTCCTGTAAACTGTAAATATTATTTGCACTAATTTTTTTATAGCTTATGCCTATTAAATATTTTCAATTCAAAATAAAAAAAATTCAAATCATGCACAATCCACAACATAAAGCAAAATGAACAGAAAAACAGATGGATATACAAGTTAACAGACAATATTTCAATCACATTCAGGAAGAGGGTGCAAACTTTTGAATCGATTCGGGTTTATTTAACACTATTAATATCACTATGCACTATATGTGTGATAATGAAGAATCTGTGAAACTGAACACAATAATTGTTCTGTTGGTGTAAAAAATCTATTTATTATGTCCTATGAGGGGCTAAAACTTTTGCACCCAGTGAAATTTACTCAGAAACGTTCCCAGGCTTGTATATACTCTGTGGCCACACCCATTCCCAAACAAGTGTGCATGGGTTCTGGGAGTTGGCATGAATACAGTGAGGTGAGTGCAAAAGTTTGTGCCCCCTCCTGGGGGTTTCTAAGTGTGTTTTTTCACTTGGTGCGAACTCCTGAGTCAGCACTCAGGATGGTTTGTGGGCGGGGCTCATAATGGGTTGATTGTTGTTGTTTTTTTTTTCTCCTGTCACGTAGAATTTCTTCGGGATTGTGCAATTCCGTACATTGATTTGTGCACTCAGGCATTCAAACCGTTAGCCTCTAGATTCTTCCTTATTTTCTTTTGGTACCAAAACACATGCAGTGAAGAACTTTTTGGACACATGACATGTTGTTGTGTAACCTGCAAACAAGGAGCTGATCTCATACAAGAAGATTTTACAGCACTCCAGTCCCGTGAAAGTCTGGTTTTATTTATCGATCAGCAACTCTTTCTTCGCCATCACCAAACGTGAAACAGGAAGTAACGTCACAAGTTGAACCAGTCATGTTACTGGTCATGTGGTGCGGAGAGCGGAGAGCATCCACACCTCATGCAGACTGCACCAGGGTTCGGTTGTTGAGTTGTTTTGTGAGATCACAACTCGTGCTGATACATGAATCCGCCCCTGTTATTTCCACATAAACGTGTCGCGTATAAACCCGTAGTGGGTGTGGCCTAAACAGGAATGGTGTTTTTTTGTTTGTTTGTTTGTTTGTTTATGGTGTGTGAATTCTGGTTCTGAAGCATGGTTGAAGCAAGCCCCATACCACCGTTTTCCAAGAGGACCAGCGATCAGCCCTCCGGACTCGAACACAGCTTTCACAATTCAGAAATCTGAGTGCAAACAGCCTCGAGTCCAAAAAACAAAACAATGCAAGTGTGAACACGAACTAAGAAGGAGGGGGAGAAGGAAAAATTTAATCTATGGGTGCACAAACTATTGCATTTGAGTGTATGGGTACAGAAGAATAAAAAAGATTTTTCCCTCATTGGTATCATTAAATTAAATTAAATAATTCAGTGCTCTGAGACTGGTAATAAACCTCATGATCATGGTGACGAGTTTAAAAAGAAAACATTGTGATTTGCTTTAAAAAAAAAAAAACAACAACAAAAAAACAAAGTTCCGCCCCGTAAACACATCGTCTGCACGCCTGTGTGATGTGTTTCAGAGGGTGGTGAACGGGGTACAGATGAACTTCCCACCATTCTCTTCCTGATTTATATCCACACGGAGAGATGAAACACGTTTAAGCTTTTAAACGAGCTGCGTGAGGAGCGAGGATCCGACTGGAACGTATTTCACGCAGGGCAACGCTGCCGTAAAACTGACAGCACGTATCACTAAATTCCACACTCGGTCCGAACCGGCATTCCTCCACTAACGCAACACACACACACACACACACACACACACACACACACACGCGGGGAGGTATGTGAAGAAGCAGCTGAGATCCTGTTAAAGCCTGCTGGAGAATCAAAATTTAACGCTGACTTATTTAAATGAATGACTTCAGTTCAAGTAGTCGTAATCCTTAACGCAACACGGAACAACCTTAAAGTCTTTTCAGATTTTCTTGTTTTTTTTTTTTTTGGCCTTGTAGCATATAGTTTCTGTTCAGATCTGAACTGAGGCCATTTTCCTCCCTGACAGGGTGATCTATTAAACACAAAATACAGCAAGCTCGCAAAAACAGCTAAAGGCGCCAATACTTATATCTCAACGACAATGAGTGCAAAATTTGTCACACAACATCTAAATACAACATAAATACAACCTCGTACTACATACTTAACTCAACCGGTGTCTTATTACGCATGTAGTGCACTAGCTGGGGTCTTTTTTTGTGTGTACTATTGTTATACCCTATGTAGTGAGCACTTAAAGTGAATATAAGTGACCCAAAAAAAAACAACAACCAACAGGATTCCTGCGTAAAGATGGTGGATGTTTACGCAGATCCTGTGGTTCAACAACAAAAACAAACCAAACTAGTCCTGAACTGATTCAAATTCAAATAATAACAAATTTCCGAATTCGTATACATAGATTTTGTTGCAAAAGTGAGGTAAAGACAAGCTTTAAATATCGAGGATTAAATAATGGCTGGGCGATAGAATGAAAAAAAACATCATATCATTTGAATCACAATGAAGAATTTTAGGTTTGTTTGTTTGTTTGTTTTTGCTAGTAAACCAAAACAATCAAGGTTTCCGAAATGATTGGACGGTATTTATAAAAGTTAAAGTATTTTACGAAAGAAAGGAAAGACAGACGAGTTACTTTCCACGGTGATCACAAACCGAATTTTAAAAGTGCAGACGCCGGACGATAACGACGATCGACATGATCTCGATATCATACAGCTGATACTGAAACTTCTGTATCGTTTGCTTTAGCTAGGTCTTAGCTAGCACTATCTGATGTCAGAATGAACGGTGCTGTAATTGCCAACCAACTGTTTGCTCGTGACGGACAACTCCTTCTCAAACGTTTTAACGTGACCAGGACGAATGTTGCGCACTCGCAGGCTAGATTTTAAAGGCTAGAATTTATTTCGCACGTGTTCAGGACACTTCACGACACCTTCTCGATACCCGACACGAATAACGACATTCATTTTTCTGAGGTTTGCTAATAAAGCTTCAACGAAAAACAGCGGGCTAGAACGTGGAAAACTACCATCCGAGATTTTATGTACTGAAAACTTTTTTTTAAAATAAATAAAGGAGAGGAAAGGATAATGAGGGGCAGGAAATGATGCAAAACCTCACTCTCTCTCTCTCTCACACACACACACATACACACACACACACACACACACACACACACATAAAGAGGTGAGAAGAACTTAGTAAAGTATCAGAAGTGGTGATCTTTACTGAATCCTATTCGTATCAGAAACAATCACATGGAAAGAAGCGTCACTGATACGTGTAAATCTAGTCGTCAGACTGTACACGTCGTAAGTCGTAGATGAAATCGAGAATAATATTTCATTTCATTTACATCTAACTGTAGGAATTTATACTAGCGGGCTCATAATTAGCAGACTTTAGCCTGGATGACTTTAGCCGTGAAGTTGTGGCAGGTTTCAGAGCCGCGTTTAGCACTAACACGGTTTTTAAATTACCCAGATGGTTCTCGCTAGAGATCATTTTAGCTTTGTTTGATGTGGATCACATCAAACAGTCACACATTTGTTGAGGGTTGTTGCGGGGTACGAAGACTCCAACCCCTCGATTGTGACTGAATTCAGCTTGTAAACACAAAACAACATCAACCCTTGGTATTTGTTTCTTTATATAGAAAATTACCGATATGCACCGATACCCGGTATGTCAAATGGACGGTGTATCGTTCAAACCCTGCGTGACCGTAGGGCACACATGGCGTCCGCACTGCGCATGCGCAGATCACAAAAGAACGCATTCAACGGACCACACACTCGCTTTAAAGTGAAAAAAAAGGAGTCAAGGCCCAAACCTCAGTTTCCTAAAAACTAAAGTCATTAGTGAGAAGTCATCGGAATTATTCACCTCCTAAAAAGTCTTACGTCATAAAATTTGCGCATTTTTTGTGTAGTCATGCTGAGCAACTCACACACACACACACACACACACACACACACAGCAAAGCAAACACTTTTCTCCCCCCCGACTTTGTTTATTAGGCTTTTTTCACTCTCACACACTGCTTTAAAGGGCTCAGAGACGTTTCCGAGTCGATGGTGGAGATATTTCGGATGTAAAAAGCAGGAGAAGCAGCTTGTGGAGCTTCAGCTCTGAACCTGGTTTAAGCATGAAAGCAGCTGAAGACCATAAAAGTCGCAGCAGAAAGAAAGAGCACAAAAGAGAGGTGTAAAAAGTGCAAGAAATAAAGAAAACAACACGAAAAAAACACAAACAAAACCAAATCCAAATCTTCCCTCACCCAAAGTCGTCGTCCATGGACTTGAAGAAGAACTTGTAGTTTGGTTTTTTGAGAGCATTCTTCAGCTCGGACAGCGTGACCGCGGCCGCAGGGACGGGAAGCTTCACCAGGTACGGAGTCTCCTGCTCGTCCAGATGGTAGATCACTTTAGTTTCCCCCATGGCAGAGAGCCGGGGAGAGACAGGACACGGTGGGCATCAGTGCCCCTCCAACACCCGGGCTCGCGTTTCCTTCTCCTCCTGAGAAACAGCCAGACTTTTCCTGCTCTTTCTTTCTTCCCCGGGAGTTGCCAGGAAACCTTCCAACGCGCACAGCAGCTCTACCCCCGCGTCCCGGCGCTCCTCTGCGCCCTCATCTCCCTCCCGCACTCTCTCACCAACACACACCACCAACACACACCACTAACACACACCACTAACGCCAGACAAGCCCGTGCTGGGTTTTTCCTCCCTTTCTCTCTCTTTCTTTCTCCTCACCAGCACTAAAGCTCGCTCCTGCTTTTCTATTGCTGTGATTGAGTAGAGAGAGAGAGAGAAGGGTAAAAGCCTGACATGCGCCCTCTGGCGGTCAGGGGCGGGAAGTGCTCATTATACACACACACACACACACACACACACACACACACATGTAGCCACAGTCAGGGGTTTAGTGATTTGGGGGCCCTAGGTTAAGTCTGCTGTGGCCACTGTAATGGTACTTCTGAATAAATACAAATATATGTCATTTTATATTTTGATATCTTTCCACACACACACACTTTAAACGTTTCTACTTTATTTATTTATTTATTTATTTATTTATTTATTTATTTACTTGTTTGTCCACTTTATTACACATTTTCATCACAAGACACAAAAAAGAAAGGAAAAAAAGAAAACGAACGAGCAAGACCTGAAGTGTAGTTAGAAAATGCTAATCAGGTCTCCACTAAAACACTAAATATTTTAACCCAGAGGAGCTTAAGGATCCCGTCTTTCTATTTTATAAAGGAAAGGAGGGTTTACATTTCTACCACTTATATATGTGAATGTGATATTTACCCGGTAAAATTCTACTTTATTTCCACCTGCATTCCTACAGGTTTGTGTTTGTTGCTTTTATTTGATATCATACACGGTGTCTGAAACGTCAGGAACCAATGAGATTAAAACAAAAAAAATATATATATACTTCATTTTGTATTTATTATTTACAGCATACGCTGCACATGCTCTACTCCCTGCTGCTCTACACACTTCTCAGCCACTTTATCATGTTTTTGCTCAACATACTGCCCTTGGCTCCTGACTTTTCACTCTTTCACTGTATTGTCTTGCTCTTGATGGCATCTACTAGCTCTCTCTAATCGATATGTCAGTGTACAGTGACAATAAAGCTTTCTTATCTTATCTTATCTTATCTTATCTTATCTTATCTTATCTTATCACAACATCTTTTTCACAATAATACCCAAATTTCACTTATACACTGGTAAATAACAAAACTAATACTATCACATTTATGACATCAAACATGAATATACTGTACTGTACTGAATTAATCTGAATAACTGAACAGCACTGTCTGTCTGTATATATATATATGTGTGTGTGTGTGTGTGTGTGTGTGTGTGTGTGTGTGTGTTATGTGTGATTATATTTTTTATTTAAAATTGTAATTTAATTTTTTTATAGTACAATTGTTTCACAATAAGGTTTGTCAAAAACTAGTTTAATGTACTTAATATCTAAAGATGACTACAGTAAAATTAATTACTTAAGAACTGTTCTATATTTTACAATATGTAATAAGCCATAACTGTTACAGTAAAAATGAGCAAATAAATAAATGAATGAATGAGTAAACAAATAAACAGCATAAATAAACAAACACTGCATCAATCAAACATTTTTGGCTATTCGATTTCTAAAATTATTGATAAAATTTTCATTAGAGAATTAAAGCCGCCTCAAAACTTTTATTTGATGTTTTACCACAACGGGGCGTCTCTGACCCCGGAAGTAAATCCCCCGCCGATAAAAGAAACATTTCCGTCTTCACTCGAATTTGAATTCCAGTGTAAAATGTGGCGCAAGGTTTTACATGGATACATCAAATACTTTTGCGTTTCTAATAATTAAAGCCATAAGTAAAAGAAATAGTTTTTAAAAATGCGTAAAACTGAAAACGATGAGGGGGAATTCACTTCCGGGATTAGTTGGACGCCGTGACGTCACCACGCAGTACATTACAAAAGAGATTCACGTCTAAAGTATTTTTTAAAAATATTTTTATAAATAGAAACATTAGTATACAATGTAACATACTTAAGTAAAATCACTTTATTATTTTGATTCAGACAAATATTAGATGCTTCCTATATATTTATATAAGTAAGATTCGCAAAATGTCATTCTCCTTTAATAAAATTTGCCAGAAGTCATATTTTGGTGATTAATAAGGCTTTTAGAAAAGGACAAGAGTGTTTCACGGAGATAAAAAGAATTTTTTTTAAAAAAGAGACAAAAGCCGACCAAACCATTAACATGCTAACTAACTAGCAAGCTAACAAGCTAGCTGAATAAAGCACAATTCCTTCAGCAGTTATGTACAGTGGCTGTTTCATAATTCAAAATATAAAGCTTAGTCGGCTTATATCCATCTATTATATTCATCTTTCTACATCATTTTATATTCAGACTTTTATTCAAGTTACTGAAGTTGACGTGACCCCTTAGTCTCCAAGAGCTCAGCTACCAAACTTACTCAAGTGAGAACCCAGCTCTTACTCTGGTTACTGTCTTTTAAACAAGTGGAAATGCTTAAAATCATGATTTGTGCTTTTTAATTTAATAATCAGTCACTCGTACACAACTTCTCTCTTTCAAACTCAACTTCAGGATGAAACCACACACACATACACACAGCACTGCGAGATCAATCTTTATTAGAAATCACAAACACATAAGCCAGAAAGCAGAGACATAACCCACCTGCGTAGTCATCCTTAATCATCAACTAAACCGAACCTGACTGAGTGAAGCATCTGACTGTTTTAAATGCCATCATGTTTCACACTGCATGATTCCAGCACTTTTTATTATTTTATTACCTGTCACAAATTACTTGTGTACTCAAGATCCCAAGAAAATCTGGGCTGAATTCTATAACAGACTTTACAATAACGCGTGTCCTCTAAAGAAGATCCTCTGCCGGCAGATCTGTGCTTAAAGAGAATGACTACGTTCTGCTTACGCCATCGATCTCCCGGAAATCAGCTCGTGCAGAAAACAGGCTCGCATGAACACGAGGCGAGCATGAAGTAATGAGGTAGTTTTTCTGGTCGTTAGCATGTTACGTTTTTTTTCCATCGCCGCTACTGTACGTGTAGCTGTGCTGAGAGTTTGCTGTCCTCCTATTGGTGGATTTTAGTCGAGAGTCAGAGCAGCAGCGCTCACACTCCGATATTCCCCACAATGACACAACCAAGTCACATAACATGTTGTTAGACACGGATTTCAACTCACGAGTTAAGAATGCTTTTACAATGTGCAAATTTTGTCAGCAAGATGGTGGCTAACACTATAACTTTCACTAACACTATAAAATTTCTTATTTAAGAACTACAAGTAGATTTTCAGTAGCAGATCTGATCATTTTTTTTACCGAATCGTTCATTTCTACCTTAGTGTTAATTTATTTTTGCAGTTATACACATCATGTATCTCACCCATAATCGGATAAAACGCTCCACTAAAAATCATTCAACGTGAAGGTTAATGGTGTTTGAACGCAGCAGTTGCTTCCATCTGCTGTACTTCATCATCATCATCCACCTGCAATGAGACAGAAAAAACATTTAACGCTTAATTTTTTGGTTCACAGAGTCGGATTTAAGGGTTTTAAATACCCGAGTGATTAAGTGTTCTTATCGAGGCAGAAGCGTCAGGAGTCAGCGAGACGTCCTGCCTTTACTCTGCGCCCTGAGAAGATTTGCTGTGCGCCTTTTCTGACACCGCGTTCATCACAGACAGGAACGAACGGGCAACACTAAGGCCAGACCGAAACTACAGAACGTTCCCGACTCATCGAGACATCCCTCTAACTTCTTCACATAAGAAAAGGAAGCAGCTGTATATACACAGTACTCTGTATAAGTTTTCGTCACATGCAAAGAAATAAAATACTATAAAGAGCAGTAAACAGTAAGAAATGAAAGTCAATATTTGGTGTGAGGATTCTTTTTTTTAAAAAGTAGTCTCAGGTANAATGAGCTGTAAGTGTTACTGAGCATCTTGCAGAAGCAGCCACAGTTCTTCTGGAGACTTTGACTGTTGACTCGCTTCTTATTTTTGCAGTGAAACCCAGCAGCCTTCATTCTGTTTTTTTTGTCTGAAAAGTCTCTCTTATGCAATCTGCTGCTTTCTTTACTGACATACAAACATTTAATTTTGTGCTGGAAAACTAATGTTAGGGAATCTAAAGTGTTTTTGTACTGAATCAATAATGTAGAAGTCAAAGTTTGTACTAAAAAAACAGGGTGTCTAAGACTTTTGCACAGTACAGTGCATGTGTGCGTTAACTAGCTAAAGACAAGTTTGTCTCGAGACAATCGTCTGGATTTGTGGCTTCTTTACAGTATCGCATCTAATTTGTATCTCAGTATGATTCTCATGCACATACGTAGAAGAAGAAAAAGGGGGGGGAAAAAATCAAATCGCTTGATAGCGTGAACGAAGGGTGATCATGGAATTCGGATGTTTATTGATGTGGTTTGAGACTTCCTGTCCTCTATAAAATAAACTAAAGGAAGGTTGTGTCGGCCGCCATCTTGTATGACTCCGCCCCTTCAGGCCACACCTCTAAACCTGAAGGTGAAATGGTAGCTAGAAGCAGCCGCTTTTCTCCCTGCCATTTTATCAACATGAAACAGAAATAACGATGCATTTTTCTCCATAATTCACACTAACATGTCTAAGATAAACTAAGACTTTTGCGCATGTTCAAAGGCGGGCAAGGTGGTTGTATTTTTAACATAAGAATTGCAAACTACAAGTAACTGATATCAATAAATCCTGCAGAATTTGACCAGAGATGCAATTTAATAAGGTAGAAGCCCAGTGTGGATTCTTCAAAGCATGTATATGAAGACTAAGGCCTGTAGTTACGGAAATGATTCATTGTGAAAGACTTTTATCACTTGTTAGCACGTCAAAATTAAATCTTATCCTTGGATTAAATGATTTCACAGTAGTAGAGGTATATGTATTTGCATAACTGACCAAAAATTTGATTTCACCTGTGTTTAACATGAACATGGCGAGTTCAGCCGTCCTCATGGTGTGAATAATCAGGCTTTCGATTCCTACCTGCATCAAAAAATATCAAGAAATAAGCATGTAATCAAAGCAGCAGTGTTACAGAATGAAACTCTTGTGCACAAGCCCTTTTCAGGATGTCCCTGTCACAGCACTTCACACAAATCATGGGGATTCTGTGATCTGAAGCCATGACAAGAGTTTCTGTGCGCCTTATTTGACACCACATCCATCTAGAAGAAAATGAACGGGCAACACATAAAGGCAAGGACAATGAAAACACTGGGGGGGAAAAACTGCATGGAAAAAAGAGCATTATTTCATATTTGTGTCTATTTTTTCCTCATTTAAAAAAAATACATAATTAAATCATTTCTAATATTCAGAATATTAAAATAAACTTACTCATACACACCCAGTAGGAATCATAAGACAGGAAGAAGTTAAAAGTTGGATTAAAAAGTTCATTTTCTTTATACCATGCTGATCCATGAGCCCACTTCAGCACGCGCACATGCTGCTCTCCACCACGCGGACGCGCTTTTCATACCGGAAGTGAGGACTCTGTACACGCTAAGGACCCCTCCCCAAAGAAAAAAAAAAAGGTGACCATAGAAGCGCCTGATTAAATATTTTTGCACATATTAATACAACAATAAAAATAACTACACCTCATAATGAATAATAATTCACAGAGATAGATAGAGAGAGAGAGAGAGAGAGAAAGAGAGAGAGCGCATAGATGTAATTAAAAAATATGCAGAACTCGTTCAGGTTGAATCCCAAATACATTCAAATTTAAAACCGAGTTCACTACTTAGCACGTAGGGAATATTACGATTCAACGTACACGAGTTGTATGTTCTCGAGTTTAGTTAAATATAATTAATATTAGCGGAGTATGTTAGAAAGCGACTCCTTTTCCTCGAGCCCGTGCTTCCTAGTAGAGGTCCTGTAGCTTTGAAGCACCCAGGTGTAGTGAGGAAGTGCGAATTTGGGACGCGGCCCGAGTCTTGCGCTGTTGGCACTTAGCTGTCAAGCAGGGTGAAGTCGTGCGCTTGCTAGCGTTAAGTGTCTCTATTAAAAGCGCATTTATTTAGGATAACTGTGGAGAAGATCTAACAAAGTGTACATTTAAACTGCTGACTCACAACAGCACGAGGGTAAGTGGCTAACTAGATGTGCTGCTAGTTGTTTAATACTAGCTAAATGTTAGGCTAGATTAAATGTCAGTGTTGAACATGATTTCATTTTCAAAGTTCAGTTATATGGTTAAAGGTAAAGTCAGTTATAGGTAGTTTAGCTACTAACTAACTAATTATTCAGGAGGTAACTGGCTCACTGAACTAGCTAAATAGCTAACTAACTAAGAAGCTAATGTAGTGATGTGTCGTTAGCGAACGAGTCGGTTCTTCGAGTCGGTTCTTTTTCGGTGAGTCGACTCGCACTGATGAGCATTTATTTATTTAGTAATTTATTTATTTTTTAAGCATTTAGGCAATAAAGATACTCCATTTATCTAATAAAAAAAGCACATATACCTTAACATCTATGCAGCGATGCTGTATGCTGTGTCCATCCACATGTGTAGTGCTTTGATGATTTTGCAATGATTTATGATTTATAGATTTAATGCAATGCGCAATAATGTTATTTTGGTCATTAGAAGGTTGAATAAGACGCCAGAGTTATAATCTGTATCATAATCATATCCTAAACATTGTCCGATTCGTTAAAAACAAAAAAAAGGCAGTGAGTCATTTGGAAGAGTCGACTCTTCTTAGTGAGCTGAGCCGAATGATTCACTGACTCGCTGATTCACTAACAAAAGGAGGTTAAATGGGCGTGTTCAAGTAACAAATATGCAGGAAACAGGAACTACTAGTGCGTTTGTGATTACACACATCTGTTGTCTGTGCTAATATTTATATATAGTTGATATTTAATATAGTGTTATAGATATGTTATAGATGTGTTATAATCAAACCTCCAGTGAAGACGGCTGCTATTTTTTACTTTGGCTCTGGTACGTGTCTGAGCAGCTGCAGGGTGACAGAGCAGTTATTTAGGCCTCATGCTGAGAAAGCTTCGGCTTCTTCAGCTGTATACTAACCGCACTGAAATACCACCCTCATGGTGGTGACTGAGGGAGGAACGAAGAGCCTGAACAGCTACAGGCTCAGCCTCCAAAAAACGGCTGATTATAATAACCCTAATCATAAGTAATAATTTACATATCATTTGTGATTGGTGCAGAGCTGTTGAGCTTACTTAGTGATGTCACAATCTGAGATGACATGTAGCCCCGCCCATAAATCAGTTTGACACCAGGCTACCAAGCAAGTCTGTTTAAACAGAAGAACGGTGATCAGGTCTTTGACCTGTGTTACATGATGTACTCTCTGAAGTGTTAACAATTACAGTGAAAACCACCGGTTATTTCCCAGCACAAGCCCAAGCTTTAAATCTGCCTGCAGCCCCAAAAAATGTGTGTAACATGTGTATTGACTAAAGAACATTTAAGAAACATTCATATCAACTGAATTAACTGAAGAGTCATTTTGTCACTTTGTGTTCATTTTGATTATCGTTTTTTGGTCATTTTTCCACAAGGATTTCCTTTTTTTTATTCTTTTTTTTTTGGTCCATGTTGTCATTTTCATTTTTTGTCATTTTGGTATTTTCTTTTCTTTTTTTTAAAGTAATTTTTTCACTTTGTTTTCTTTTTTTGTCATTTTCCTTTCTTGCTCATTTCGTCATATTGTTTTCCTTTTTTTTGGGTCATGTTTTTTTTGTCATTTTGACGTTTTCTTTCATTTTTTCCCATCTTTACGATTTCTTTTTTCATTTTGTTTAATTTTTTTTTCATTTTTTGTCATTTTGTCACTTTCTTTTCTTTTTATCATTTTGCAATTTTCTTCTGTTTTCTGATCATTTTAACATTTCCTTTTCTTTTTTGTCGTTTTTATTTTTTGTATTTTTGCCATTTTTTTTGACCAATCTTTTGATTTCCTTTTACAAGCCAGCAAAAATAACGCAGAATAAAAATGTGAAACGTTGTCAAATGTCAAAAATTTCATAACGGAAAATCTTTTAAGTGCACTTAACTGTCTATTCTTACGATATTTTGGACTTAAACATGTGGTCACTGTAATTTTATTGTGTGTTAGGGTGTACTTACTTGTGATTTACTTGAACCTGAATGCTGTTGTGTGTGTGTTCTTTTCCTGCAGGACTCTGAGGACCTGCGGGCGGCGGGAATGGACGCTCACGCTTCATCACGCTCGGTCTCCCGGAAGAGGAGGAGAGACGACTCGAATGGAGAGACAGAGGAAGGAGACACGATGGTCAAAGTTAAACGCCACACCGTGGTAATAACGCAGGGCTTAAAAAAGAGACGCTGTGTAGCATTTAGACTGCAATTTCCTTTACAAACCAGCAAAATATAAATGATTCAAAATTAGGATTAAAAAATATTTCAAAATCATGATGTCTCAGAAATGCATACTCAGTATTGATATCATCGTGGGGATGTTTTTTTTTTGGGTCATTTTGCATTTTTCTCTCTTTTTTATGGTCAGTTTGAATTGAACATAAACACACACAAAAATAATAAATAATAAACGGAATGAACGTTCTTTCTCTCTCTCTCTCTCTTTTTTTTAATGGCTTAGGCTCTAAGAGATCCAGCTCCGTACGCCGATCAGCTCGATTCATTAGAGGATCGGCCATATAAACGCGTCAGCATGGAGGAGGCTCAAAGGGGAACACCACGTAAGTCTCACACACACACACACACACACACACACACACACACACGCACACACACACACACACACAAGTAATATAACAACACCTGTGTCTATAATTCTACTATAATTGGTATTTAGGCTGCTTTCACACTTAAATTCACACAAAAATCACTGCGCTTACTGCCTTTTGTGCTGATATGAAAAAAAAACGTGACGTACACTGTAACCATGACGACACTCTTACATGTCTGAGATCAGATTTTACGTGTCTACGTGCTGTAGATCAGATTTATCATTCTCAGTAATGCACATATCCCAGCTTGGTTAAGGGCCTTGCTCAAGGGCCTAACAGTGGCAGCTTGGTGGTGCTGGGACTCAAACCCCTGACCTAGAGCCTTAACCGCTGAGAGAGTTTAAGCCATGTGTGCGACTAGACATCACATCACATCGACTAGACATCACATCACATCGACTAGACATCACATCACATCGAAAAGACATCACATCGACTAGACA
>CM074948.1:23002925-23019094 GCA_037577455.1 Pangasius macronema | reverse complement strand
ACATCACATCGACTAGACATCACATCACATCGACTAGACATCACATCACATCGAAAAGACATCACATCGACTAGACATCACATCATATCGACTAGACATCACATCACATCGACTAGACATCACATCGAAAAGACATCACATCACATCGAAAAGACATCACATCACATCGACTAGACATCACATCGACTAGACATCACATCGACTAGACATCACATCACATGGACTAGACATCACATCACATCGAAAAGACATCACATCGACTAGACATCACATCGAAAAGACATCACATCGAAAAGACATCACATCGACTAGACATCACATCGACTAGACATCACATCACATCGACTAGACATCACATCGACTAGACATCACATCACATCGACTAGACATCACACATACCAGTGAAAGTCCCAAAAAATACAGACACTGATGTGTTTACTTACAGCAACATTGTCCCTCTAACATGCGACCTGATTGGTCAAGAAGTTAAAAAAAAGGTGCTTTATATCACTCAGTGCTTTTTCTTTACATTTTAACATTAAACTAGACATTGGATGTGCTTTATAAATCCTTTGGTGTAGGGTTGCATGTAAAACGTGGCTGGAACAAAACCACCAATTGTGAAAGAAGTCTAATGCGGCTGAATAACTACTTTTATATCAAGCCTTCTATATTTTAATATATATGTGTATATATATATATATATATAATATATATATTACAGCTGGAAAACTTTACCACATGCTCAGGTTCACTCGTTTGACGTGATGTTTTGGGGTGTGTGTGTGTGTGTGTGTGTGTTAGCTGACAGGCCGGTGAGGGTGTACGCAGACGGCATCTTTGACATGTTCCATTCAGGACACGCCCGCGCCCTCATGCAGGCCAAAGGCCTCTTCCCCAACACACACCTCATCGTTGGAGGTACACACTGATCTTAAGTACATGCTGTGTGTGTTGATAAATGTGTGTGTGTGTGTGTGTGTGTGATTGAGTTATGACTGTGATGATCTGTGCAGTATGCAGCGACGACCTCACACACAAACTCAAGGGCTTCACCGTGATGAACGAGGAGGAGCGCTACGACGCCGTCACACACTGCCGCTACGTGGACGAGGTGGTGCGCAACGCGCCCTGGACCCTCACGCCCGACTTCCTCACCAGACACCGGGTGTGTGACTGCCGAATTTACTGAAGGATCACGCACATATACACATCATCATGTGCACTCTAGTACAGTGCCCTATACACACACAAATATATATATATATGTTAGTGTGGATGTTAACACCAGTACGTGTGTATATCTTTTAGTACAGTTGTTAAGGTTTTCTTGGCCAAACTGATCTCAACAAATGTACAAAAAATAAATCGCTGATTTTCTTCAGACTTCGTACACGAGTGTATTGATAATCATCAGTAAACTGCCAAGCGTGTTCACGGCACATTTACACTTAGCCACACCTACAAAACAGCACGAAATGGCAAAATGGTGACTAAACGGTGAGAGAGCGCCCCCTGAGCATGGTGTTCCCTCACTCTTCCAGTAATGCAGCTCAGCCACTGCAGCGCGTCGGCTGCCGTAGACACACGGCTAAGCTTCCTCCTTTTATAGGGCACCATTACTTTTGTCCTGACTGACCGGCTAGTCTTATTCGTCTTAATATATGGATTTCTTTCGTTCATGGATTACATTTGTCTGATGTGCATTGTGTTATACTGGGGCTCTAACCTGGTGTGTTTGTGTGTCCTCAGATTGACTTTGTTGCTCATGATGATATCCCGTACTCATCAGCGGGGAGTGATGACGTGTACAAACACATCAAAGAAGCAGGTTGGGGAAACAGACAACATACCACCCCACCGAAACACACACACACACACACGGTCTTTATTCCAAAAAACATTCTTTCTATTCCCCTTTATTCCATCTCATATACATACCCGTTTATTACGATTTTTTTCAGGAATGTTTGCTCCGACTCAGCGCACTGAGGGCATCTCTACCTCTGACATCATCACACGCATCGTCCGCGACTACGACGTGTACGTGAGGAGAAACCTGCAGCGCGGCTACACGGCCAAAGAGCTCAACGTCAGCTTCATCAATGTGAGTCTTCACTCCTGTCTCGCCTCTGAAACACACACGCAGACACACACCTCACGACGCTGCGCGTTTGCATTCCGCCCACAGGAGAAGAAGTACCACCTGCAGGAGCGTGTGGATAAGGTGAAGCAGAAGGTGCGAGATGTGGAGGAGAAGAGCAAAGAGTTTGTGCAGAAGGTGGAGGAGAAGAGCATCGACCTGATCCAGAAGTGGGAGGAGAAATCCCGGGAGTTCATCGGAAACTTCCTGCAGATGTTCGGGCCCGAGGGAGCGCTGGTGAGCATTTTGTCACTTCATATTAAAGTATTAAACAAATCCATAAATTACGACGGATCAGATAATCTGTTTTACGAAGACAAAACTAATGGCGCCCTATAAAAGGAGTTCGAGTTAGGGTGTGTCTACGATAGTCGACATGCTGCAATAGCTGCACTGCATTACTCTAAGGTTTAAGTGTGGTCACTTAGGAGGCGCTCGTCCACCATTTAGTCAGTTTCAGTCTTTCACTTTCACTCTGGTTTTTTTTTTTAGTTTTGTGGGCGTGGCTTAAATGTAAGAATGAATATGCGTGTGCTATTCATCAACAAGAAACTTTCTGAAACTTTTGTCAATCTGGCAGGAATTTTAGTTCAGTTTGGCAAAAACCTTGACACAACAATTCACTAAAAGATTGATAAATGAGGACTTTTTTTTTCCACGTGTGTGTGTGTGTGTGTGTGTGTGTGTAGAAGCACATGCTGAAGGAGGGGAAAGGCCGCATGCTGCAGGCCATCAGTCCTCGTCAGAGCCCAAGCAGCAGCCCGACCCGCGAGCGCTCGCCCTCACCCACCTTCCGCCTCCCGTTCTTCACCAAGACCTCGCCGCCCGCCTCGCCCCGCGCCAAGCGCCCACGCCATGACATCACCACCCATGGCCAGAATATCAGCGAGGATGAGGACGACGAAGATTAGGAAGGAGGATGTCAGACACTTGGCGTAGAAATGCTGTCGCGGAAACACGTCGCTCCTCTGCATCCTCCATCAGATATGGAATGAAGAATGGATATATTTTTAAACATGTCACCTGTTGCAGCTATGGCCTTGTGTGTAGTATCTGTTAGCACACAGGAGGACTGTGTGTGTGTGTGTGTGTGTGTGTGTGTGTGATGTTACAGCATGCCAGTGTTCTGGCTCTGTTTCCTGTAAGATCCGGGTTTTGGGGAAGAGCCGCTGTTTTTACTCTAGAATCGTCCGTCAGCGTGCACGGGATAGTTTTATTTTTACTGATTTTTAAAAACAACCTTTTTTTTTGTTCTTTATACAGTCTAATAAGTCACCCAGGGAGGCTGTACATTTTTTATTACATCTGCAAAGCTCATTGTACAGTTCTTTATCTTAAAAACCTGTCAAGGGTGCGCTGATTGGTCGAGCGACCATGTTTGTTGCTATGGTTACATCTCCGACTGTGTTATTTCTCTCTGTGCACTTATAGGCCAAGGGCTAAAAAAAAAACAAAACATAGTATTCCTGGTTACATAGTATGAGTACATAGTGTTCATTCAATACCGCACACTTGCCAGCCAATCAGAAACAAGTATTTTCCAGATTTTCAAAGAAGTCGTATCTGACATTTTCTGGAAGTTTTTTTTTTCCCCCTAAAAGGTGTTGCAAGGTGTATTGGAAGTTTTTTGTTTTTTTTTCGTATAGTCTATAGCGGTATTTTTAAACCAAACAAACACTAAGCTAGCCTACGCCCAGTAGGAGGCGCTGAACTGCACACACTAGCTAGCCAACTAGCCTTGTAGCAGAAAGTTAGCTGCATTAGCCTTGACTGCGTTTAGGGTGCACAGGATATTTAACTTTACTACTCGTTTTTATTAAGTCTTGGACATTTTGTCATGTCTTTTTTTTTTCGTAGATAAAGCATGAAAAAAGCGTTGAGGAGCATCAAAGCAATCCTACAAACCTGTTCATCAAATGAGTGTTTCAAAAAAACATGATAGAGATGACGAGGAAGACATTTTTGCAATACGGTAAATCTTTGTGAAAATAACATCCAGCTTGATGAAGCATTATTATTATTATGGAACTTTAATAATCGGCACATACGCACGCTGCGTTTGCGTTTCTGACTCGACGCTCGGAACGACCTCAGCAGGTTTTATTGCACTGTTCGGACTCTGCTGATCGGATGCGTTTATATATTTCTGTAAAGTTGCTTTGTGACAATGTCCCATTAAAAGCGCTATACGTATGAAATTGAACTGAATATGTGTAAGATGTAGGATTGTGTACAGCTACTTTAATAACCTCACTAATTCATTAGGCTCTCACTGCACAAAATGGACTTTCATTGTAAGATAGTTTTACCTTTTCTTCTGTCTGGTGTCTGCTCGGGTTTTTATTTATATCAGAACACAGAAAATGATTAAATCAGCATAATATGAACAAAACTTGGTATGAATTTCTTATTCCAGCCTGACAACCAGGTGTGTGTGTGTGTGTGTGTGTGTGTGTGTGTCACAGACAGAGAGAGAGAGAGAGAGGGAGGGAGAGGTCAATTTGTGCCAAAATTAAATTAAAAATAATAACCATTTTGGGTAAAATGAGGGTTTTCATAATGGGAAAAATCCTACTATTTATTATGAAATCAAAATGTAATTAAATTAATTTATTTGTTTATTGAAATGACTAAAAATAAACATGAATTAATTTACTGATTGTCTTTCAAAAATATTATAACTGCATTTAAAATGCAGTATAACTAATAATAGATCATTAATAAAGTTAATCACTGTTCCTTCCTTCCTTTCTAACACCCCCCTGTTAAAATGGCAGGTTTTTGTGTTTTAAAAAGAAAAAGAAAAGAAACCCAGTTTTTTCTTTTTGTTTTTCACTTTAATTTATAGGTTGCGATTTCACAATAAAGGTAGAAAAGGTTCTGACATGATTTATCCTGGTTTATTTATTTTTTTTAACATCACAAAAACCTGCCATTTTAACAGGGGCGTGTAAACTTTTTATATCCACTGGAATGTGTCCAAAGGTAAGAAGTGCTAATGTGTTTACTGTTCCTGGTGTGGGCGGCCATTTTGAGGGAGTTTTCTTTGTTGTTTTTTTTTTCCCCCAGTGGGAGTTACGGGTTTAATCCGAACGCAGCTTGGTGGGTGACCATGAGGGAGCAGAGAGGAGCACGACACATTGTTTCCCCGATTTTTTAATATATTTATATATACGTTTACTGTTACAGACAGCGAGATCAGACGCTGACACACAGAGAGAGAGAGACAGAGAGAGAGAGAGAGAGAGATAGAGTGAACAGAGCAGGACGCATCACATCGATCCTCACAGCACTGCACCACTTCCTCCTTCGCCGTACACACTGCAACGTCTCGCACAGCGGGGGGCGTGTCCCAAACGCCACTGACAATTCATTCTAACAAACTAGTCAGTAAGAACATTTTTTTTCTTCGTAGTCTGTAACCAGAAGAACTGCTGTGTAGCTAGGATGTTAACTAGCATGTGCAGTGCTGTGACATTCTCACACTCACTCTCTCTCTCTCTCTCTCTGCTCTAACTGTTCAAACACACAGGTCACGGTTCACATTTGCATAATTCTCTACTGTTTGCTTTGTTTAATTCATCCACCTATCTCTGAGGGAAGGTGTGGGACGGGAGACGGCCGCTCCCGCGGTCAGCAGCGCGTCTCGTAGATGCCGCTGCGGCCGATGTAGCGAACCCATTTGATCACGTCGTGGTCGCTGTAGTTCAGCTTGGACTCGAACACCTTCAGGTAGCGAACCTTCAGACCGGATGGAGCGAACGGCACCTGAGAAACAAACACGGCTCGGGATGAAGAGCTGAAGTGTGCAAATGATTCTTCTACCTTATTTACAGCTCATATGTGCTGACAAACTGACTAAACGGATTACAAACATAATCATAAACATATCTAATATTAGAAAATGAAGTACGAGACATTTCTGATGATAAGCACTGGGCCAACATCATTCAAATTCATATTAGCTAAAGTGTTTGTATGAGAATATAACACTTATATGAAGCGTGAACATTAGCAGATGTGTTCAAACCAATTATGTAACTATTCAGAAAATTTGAATATTATTGAAACGAAACTTCCTTCTAGAAAGAAAGTGAGCCTCCGCAGAAAAGTACTAAAATTTTCTGTTTTCACCAGTTTTTTTTTTTAGTGTTGTATCCAATATCAATGAATTTTTTTGGCAAGAAGGTGAAATCAATGAATAAATAAAATAAAATCAAATAAAAAAATGGTGGATTGGGTATTGGAAGGAAAAAAAAAAAAAAAAGAAGAATTAGACTAAAATCCCCCCGTATAAAACTCTACACTAAATCATTTCTTTCTTTATCTCCGTTCTCTCTCACTCTTTCTGTCTGACTTCACTCTCTCTGTTGTTTCCTTTCTTCCTTTTTCCTCATTCATTCCATCTCCGTTCCCTTCCTTCTTCCTTCCTTCTCGCTCTTTCCTTCAGATTCATAACCATACACGGTACGACTTGCACTGAAATGCTTTACACACCTGTTCCGACATAAAGCAAGAAAATATAGAAAAAATATTAAATATAAGAAAAATATATACAGAAAAAAGTAGATGAAAGGATTTTTTTTTAAAGAAAGCGTACAAGAATATATATATATATATATATATATGGATGGGAGCAGCAGCAGTCTGACAGTACAGCTATTCCTTCTCCCACGTATCCAGTCTTCATTTTGTTTCCTTCTCATTTTTCTTTTCTTTCTCCATCTGTTTCTTTAGCTCTTTCTCTTTTTTCTTCCCTTACTTTTTCCTTTCTCTCACTTTCTCCATTTCCTTCTTTCCTTTCTTTCTATCTTTCTACCCATTCTTTTGTTTTTTTCCCCCCTTGTCTATTCATTCCCTTACTTCCTTATCTCTCACTTTCTTTCTCTCTTCATCTCTCTCTTTCAGTGAAATCGATCTGACCCTGTAACAAATGGAAAAGCCTGTTCACATGACATTTTTGTTAGGATTGATATTTAATCATATTTATACTTTATTACAGTATGTGCAATGTTAATGAATTGTCATGTTTCTTGCTGTGTATTTCATCCTGAAAGTGCTTCAGTTAAAAAAATGTCTTTTAAACTTAAAGAATAAAATATTGGTATCGGTTTAATACTCAAGGTTTCAGTATCAGTAACAGAAACGTGCCGTCTCTAATGTAAACATATGTATAAATATGAATATTATTTCATATTCAAAGTGAGCCTTTCAGCAAGTGGGTGTACTAGAAACTAATAGTAATGCAGGATTAGAAATGACCTTTTTGTCTCTCACCTCAAAGTTCATTGAAATGGGAGGACGAGCCCACTTCTTCTTATCGTTGGTGGGCAGCAGCTCGATCTCAGCGCTGATCTGAGACTCCTTCATTCCAGCCATGCGCTTAATCCTGATCATAAGAGCATCACAAACTCAGACACTATCTATCTATCTCTCTCTCTCTCTCTCTCACACACGAGTCATAATAGGAAAAGTACTCATCACTGACTTCCACACGATGGCGTTCTCGCTGGCCTTGTACTTGGCTTTGCCCTTCATGCAGATCACCTGCACGCCGCTCGTGTTCAGAGGGGTGGGGATGCGCACCTGGAACGAGGCGCGGCTCATTAATGATGAATCGTTCAAAAAGAAAAAAAAGAAAAAAGAAATTGAACTCACCTCAATCTTCTGTGCCAGTAAGGAGGGCTTGAAGTTGGACTTGATGACGACTTTTACCTCCAGCTTGGTGCGTCCGACCTCGCGGACCAGCGGAATGACGCGGAACGGCAGGATGATGTCTTTAGTGGTGCGATACCTGCGACAATCCGGGCAGAGTTTTACTGGAATGTAACACAAGAGTAAAACTCTGACAGAGGACGTGTGAAGGTCACGCTAACCTCATGAGCTCGTATTCTCCGTCTGGAGGGATGAAGCTGATGCTGCGCTCCGAGTCGAACTTGCTGTCTGCGTGTGTGACCACCTTCCACGTCAGCAGCTACCGCTACCTGACGAAGGGCGACGACTTTTAGTGTGTGTGTGTTCACTGTAAAACATACGACATAACCGTTCCTACCTCCTATACCGCAGAATCCCAATCAAGGAACACAGACTTATAACACATTTAATAAATGGTTTATCATGTGAAGGGCAAGTTATGTTAATTCAGTTTATATCACAGTGCACTGAATCTGATTGGTCTGGAGCTGTTATCGCTGCTATAACGTAAGTGAGAACGGGAACTAACTTGTCTCTCTGACATTCCACAACATTATCTAACTGTAAAAATGTGTTCATTAATAAATTAAACACCGTAATTCTTGGTAAACTGTTGTGGTGTAAGCGGAATAACACGCACAAAAATAACGCACCTCAGGAGGGAGGCGGCACTCCGCTTGTGCGTTGTGCTGCATCACACCACCCCCGAACATGCGTTATTTTCATTTAACAGCCCGATTTGCAGTGTTCTGATTTACATGACTTTGCTTTGTTCTTAAATAATCATGCTAAACATATATTATTATTATTATATTATCTGTTATTATACAGCCCTGATCCCTTACACAGCGCGATGCATTTCCTGTGTATTAAAAAAAATAATAAAAAAAACCCTTACTATAAAAGATAAACAGGTAGTAGTTACCTCTTCCCGGTGTCGTCGCCCGCTCCGGCTTTCCCCTGCTTGTCGATGACGATCTTGTCGTTCATGCCGAACTTGCACTCAGGCATCCCGCTCAGGTAGCTCTTCATCACCACACGGCCCGACACGTGCGCGCTCAGCACCTGACCTGCGGCAACACACCAGCAGAAACACAACACCTGGTAAAGTAACAGGAAGCAACACCTCAACACTGCTGCTTTAAACTCTATTAAAAAAAAAAAAAAAATGAAGGCACTTTCACTGTCAGTGTTGTGCTCATGCTCGACTGTGCATTTCAACATAAAAAAAAAAAAAAAAAAAGCCTGGTCACACAGCATTAAATAAATAAATAAATAAAAGTGATCTCTCCATCTTTCTTCCTCAGCACCTAGTTTGGTGTCTTTGGCAGGGGGCGTGGCCTAAAGTTTAAAGGTGACGTTCGAGTGTTAAAAGCGATTCGCATGATAGAAAAGTTCATGTGATTTTTCTATATTTAAAAGTTTCTTTTTTAAATATATACAGATGTACTGTGGATAATTAAAGGCAAAACTGTTTATCTATAGTATCTATATAGAATCTATATCAATAAAATGTATAGACATGGAGTTACTAATGCGAGTAAATAAAACTTCAGCAATAAATAACAGTAAGTGCAAGTCCTCTGTAATGGACCAGGGTTAATTTAGTTTATGTTAATGTACAACTGACTCATGGTAGAATAAATATCAGTAAATATGCACTAGAGAAAATATTACTTGTATATAATGCAATTAATACTAACTAAGTAATCGCTTACTAATTTAATATATAAGTTTAATAGAAAATCTTTTCTGATATAGTTTATATTTCTGGGTTTGAATTTGCTTTAAGTTTATTATCTATGAATTATTAGTAAAATATTAATCAATCAATTAATTACAAATCAGAATTTTTACATTTCTCTTCTCTGTATTCTGTAAAATATAAAACATTATTTATCAGTATAATATGAATCTACTTCATCTCTGCATCTCTGCTGAACACTATGATCAGCGTCTCACCCTGAGGAGACATCAGCAGGTTGACGCTCTCCAGCACGTCCAAGAAAAGCTCGTTGCGGCGGTATTTAATGCCCTCCCGGCGCCAGCCGATCTGCCCCGTCACCTGGCTGGTGATCTGAGACTGCTCCTCCTTCGTCTGAGGAGCAACACGGAGAGTCAGAAATGAGGGGATGGGGGGAGGGTTGGGGGGGTGTAAGCAAACAAACAAAACAAATCGACCTTCATCTCACACTCACACTCTCTCTCTCAGTATTTACCTGATGCTGCAGTGATCCAGGTCCAAACACAGAGCATGAGGAAAAGAGGAAAAACAAAGTGAGTGTTACATTACAAAGTGAACACACACACACACACACACACACACACACACACACACACACACACTATTTCACATGAAGCTCTACACTCTTCACTAGAATGTCGCACACTCACACCTCACTTTTCTTTCTTTCTCGGTGAAAATAGGGAGTAAAAAGGGGAGAAGAGAAAAGGACAGTAAGGGAAGGAAGGACGAAAGAAAGAGAGGTAAAACATACATTTCTTTCTTTCTTTCTTTTTTGTCTTTTCTCTCTTGCTTGCGTTCTCGGGTGTATATATATTTTTTTCATTTTATGGTTCCCTTTTCATTTTCTATCGCCACTTTCATTCCTTCTTGTTCTCTCTCTCTCCATCCCCCTTTCCTTCTTCCTACATATTTATTCCTCATTCTTTGCCTCTTTCTCTCTATATATTTCTCTTTCTCTATTTTTCTCTCTCTTTCACTCAATCTCATGCATCCATTCGTCTCCCTATAGTTCACTCTTTCTTTCTGTCTCAATCTTTAATCTCTTCTTTCTTTTTCTTCCTCTGACTTTCCTTTCCTCTCTTATTCATTCCATACTGTTTATCTAATCTGTTTTATCTCTCACCTTTTTCTCCCTTTCCTTCCTTTCTTATCCCTCACTTTCGTTCTCTCTTTCTCTCTTGCTTTCTTATTCATTTAATCGTATTTAGCCCTTTTTCTCTGTTTCCTCACACTCTTTCTTTCTCTTTCTTCATATCTTCTTTCTCTCTCTCATTTCTCCCGATTTTATCTCTTCCCATCACTTTACTTCTCTTTTTCCCCCCGCTGCTCTTTATTCCCTCAGGTGTGTTGTTCTGTTGTTTAGCACTAACTCTGCTGTGTCCTTTAGTTTACTGGTGCGATCGCAGACACCTAAACTGCTACTGAGGCTTGTTGTCATGGTTACGCAGCCATACAGGAAGTACAGTGGAACTCTGATTAGTAAATCCTGATACAGGAACTAAGCACACAGCAGGCAGCCAATCAGAAGCGAGTGTGTAGGAGGAAGGGAGGAGTTTACCTGACCCTTAATCCCCTGCTGCGTAATAAACGTCTTCAGTGCTCCGGTCTCCGAGTTCTGAGGATATCCAAAATCCAAAATCTCTGTGTACACACACACACACACACACACACACACACACACACACACACACACACACACACACACACACCACGTTGTCATGGTTACTTTCTTTCTCCTCACCTTTCTTCCTTCCTTCCCTCCCTCCCTCTATCCTTTCTCTTTTCCATTCCTACCTCCCTCCCACATTCATTTCTTTGTTTCATTCTTTTCCTCACTTTCTTCCCTCTCTCCCACCTTACTTTTTTTCTTTCTTTCTTCCCTCTGTTCATTCTTTCTTTCCTTCCCTCCTTTCTTCCTTTCCACCTTTCATTTCTTTCTTCCTCCCCTCCCATCTTTTCTTCCTTCTTTCTTGCCTCCTTTCATTCTTTCTCTCTTCCCTTTTTTTCCTTTCTTCACTGTTTTCTTCATCCGTCACCCCATTTTCATCCCCTTTTAACTTTATCCTCTCTCTCTTTTATTTTTCTCCTTATTTACTCTGGTTTTGTTTCTAATTTATTTCTTTACTTTTATTAACCCTGCTCTCATTTTCTCTCTCTTTCCTTTCTCTTGTATTTGCTTTTCCCTTTCTCACTCACACAGACTTGTTTGTCTTTATTGCTTTACTCTCTCTCACTCCCTCCTTTCTTCTCGTTCTTTGATCACACCATCACTTCCATCATGACCATTAATTATAAACCATTATTTATTTATGATTATTACCGTCCAGGAGCTCGTAGATGAGGACGAAGTTGTTCTTGATGTTCTCCTCGCTGATCTTGCCGAAGTAGGCCGCCATCACGTCGCACATCTTGTAGAGGAATTCGAACACCATGGCAGCGTTGACGTTCTGCTTGGTGACAGCTGCCAGCCAGATGTTGGAGCGCTTCACGTGGAAGAAGCTGGTGCGTGCGATGTTGGTGACGGGCGAGCGCACCTGCTGGCGGGCGTGGATCACGTTCACACGGAACGCGTCCACCGCATTCCTCCTGCAGGTGAGAGGAGAGAGAGAGAGAGGGAGAGGGAGACAGTGAGTGAGTGAGTGAGTGAGAGAGAGAGAAGGAGAGAGATTGAAAGAGACAGAGATGGAGAGAGGTAGTGTGAGAGAGAGTGCGTGAGTGAGATGGAGAGATGGAGAGAAAGAGAGATGAAGAGAGCATGAGAGAGATGGAGACAGAGAGACAGAGAGATGAAGAGAGAGTAAGAGATTGAGAGAGACAGAGATGAAGACAGACAGAGAGATGAAGAGAGAGAGAGATGGAGAGAGAGAGAGACGGAGAGATAAAGAGAGAAGAGAGAGAATAAGAGATTGAGAGAGAGAGACGTAGAGAGACAGAGAGAGAGAGAGATAGAGAGATGAGAGAGAATATGAGATTGAGAGACAGAGAGATGTAGAGAGACAGAAAGAGAGAGTGAGAGAGAAAGACAGAGAGAGTGAGACAGAGATAAAGAGAGATGAAAGAGAATAAGAGATTAAGAGAGACAGAGAGATGTAGAGAGACAGAGAGAGAGAGTGAGAGAGAAAGACAGAGAGAGTGAGAGAGAGGCAGAGATAAAGAGAGATGAAAGAGAATAAGAGATTAAGAGAGACAGAGAGATGTAGAGAGACAGAGAAAAGGAGAAGGAGAGAGAGAGAGAGACGGAGTGAGAGAGAGGGGACAGGAAGTGGCTCAGAAGCTACAAATTTCTCGCCAGTCCTCGACAGATGCTGCAAAAGATCGTCTTTGTCCTTCACCGTCACTAGCAGGCCGCTGATCTAGTAAACATGGCTCCCGGGTTTAATTACGTTCGCGAGCAAACTGATGTTAGTTACTGCCACAGAGGTAACTTTAATTTCAGCTAAGCTAGCTACTTAGCACCATGCTGTGCTTAGTATTACATTACGTCTGCGATTAGCTGATTAAATTAAGCTCCGCCCCCACTGACCCTGCGATGTCCATCAGTCAACCTTAAACTTTAACCTTCTGAGCTATCGTTAAAATACTGTACATCATGATAAACAGCTGTGATATAAAATTGTGCTATTGGTCATTAATCCTTTCTTTGGCTTTTTTAGCTTTGAACTAAAAAAAATTCTGAATTTTGAATTAATTAATACATGCAGATGAGCAGCTTCAGATTCAATCTTTTTTTAGATTTTCAGGCTCACACTGAGATCTTGGTGAACAGGAATATCACACACACACACACACACATTTTGGAGCTCGCTCAACACTAATCCCTTAATTACACACAGAGAATTGACAGACACACACAGACACACACACACTGCTGAACGTTAACTTAATATGGAGATGATTAGCTAGGGCATGTTTGGTGACACACACACACTAAATAAAGATGATCCCTAAAAACAGTGTTTATAAAAGTGTCTGCTAATCTGTGGAATCTGCACTCATGGGAAAAAAGAGAAGGAAAAAAACAACAACAACGAAAAAAAAAAACTGCTGAAGCAGCTAAATCAGAAACAGATGCAGGATCTTCTCAGATCTGCACTTCCTGTGCTCCTTCCTGTGTCACTGCTGCAGCTGGATGGCCGCGCCGTACGAGAACAATAGAGCTGATAACCGTGAAAAAGCCCGGGGAAGAGCCGGCATCAGATAAGTCTGATCACCATCAGATCTGCGCGCTGCGTGTCCGAGGACTTTCAAAATGTTACATAAATAAATCTTCAAACACAACGAGAAGACACCAAACATGTCTCTTTTATGGCGCTGAAATGAAACGATGAGGACGGACCACGCGAACGTACCCGTGATCGGAACTAATATCACCCAGAGAACTCACCCTATGTCATCGCGGTACACGCGGGAGATCAGGACCTCCCCCTTGTGGTTGTAGATGAACAGTCCTCCAATCATGGTGGCTGCTCCTCACGCCTCACATGCCATGGCGGATTCTCGCTCCTGCAAAGGAAAACCAATTCGTAGAGTGACGTTTAAATGGCAAACTAATCCTGATTACATACATCTTCTAACACTGAGATAAAATCACACTCAAAACTCTTTGCTCTAAGCGGACCTGGGGGGCGGAGCTACGCATGAGCGCAGTTTGTGAGGTCGAACGTTTGAACCAATCACGCCAGATGTGCAAACTGTTATAAGATGATGCGCACAAATCTGGGAAAGATTATATTTTCACACAATGGTTACTTACATAACTAAGCTAGCAGTTAACTAGCTATTAACTAGTTCATAGGGGCGTTTCCAATTTGCATTCTCATGCATATTAATATTTATTCCTTAAGATCTTTGCATCTTTAATGACAGTAAAGGTGTATGTTCCTAGTAGCTTCTTAACAAGTTTAACAAGTTAAACTTTATAAACTAGACATACTTCTATATAATAAGCTAAGTAATTTTATATTACATTTTAAAGTATATAGATTAATTGTATACAAATTACATAAATTAAAACAGAATAATAATGAATAATAATGTTGCCATCAAAAATGTATACACCAAGGTTACACTAGAAAAATATCTTGCAATAATCTAATAAAGCAGAGTGAACACAGAAAACCGGAGGTTTTAGAAAGAATTTTAATTAATTCTACGTCACTTCCGGTCAAAATAAAAAAAAACGTTAAAGCGAACAAGATAAGCCCAACGGTTTAATCGCGATATATTAATCAGGACATGGCGTCCGTCTCTATGGAAAATCAAGTACATTAAATATTAATATAATTCCCACCTTATGATCTAGAACATTCCTTTTCACGCCTATTATTCATCATATTCATCATGAAGCTGTTTTTATTTATCACACAGTCTGTATATTTAATAATGCTCTCTGGCTCCTCAGTCGTCAGGCGTGCACGCGCCAAATTAGCTATAAGCTAAACAGCGACAAATGATGCGCGTTTTTTGCTTGTTTGTTTGTTTACTGTTATTTATTTAATTTAAATATAATCATACCTCAGTAGGATCCGCTGGAGTAAGCGCGGAACAACCCGATTTCCGTCTTTTTTTGGGGGGTTGCTAAAGAATTAGCGCTGACATCAGAGATCTTTTACCTCAGGATGACTCCCTGCCTCCCTCCGGCCCTCCTCCGGCCTGGAAGTCAGCTGACAGCTTCAGCGAAGTGCGCATGCGCCAAGACGAGACTCCGGAAGCAGGGCTGAATGTAATATAGCTAGCCAATACCTGCAGTAGGGCACTTGGTAGGGTGTGATATAATGGCTTTGTGGCTGTATAGCTAGTGCACTATCTATACATTTGGGATTCAGCCCAGGTCAATGCAGCTGTTTGCATTTTTTTAAAACCTAATAATATATTTCTTTTATAAGGTTTTCGCACTTTTTAAAATTGCGAATTAAAATTAAAATACTATGATGTATTCTGAGAATTCAAAGGGTAAACTAAAACATCTGTTACTGTACACTTAATTTGATGCAATAATTATAATAATATAGATATGTTGTTATATATTGATACTTGTAATTGATAATAAGTAAAATTTTGGGTTACATTAATAAAACGATATATATTTTTTAAAACGTTGTTTGTTGATTTTATTTTATTATTTTTTTATTTCTGATATACAGATAATATGTATATTTTAGTACATTTTAGCAAAAAGAAATGTTTATTTCTCAACTTTCATAAAATATATTGCATAAAAATCTCAATCAAATCTGTATTAATAATCTCCAAGAAAAAAATTATATATATTTTTGATATTTGTATATTTATATGACAATCTTTACAATATTAATATTTATATTTTTATATATAATAACTATAAAAATATAAACATATTGTAACATTAATAACAGTAAAAATAATTTATATTTTTTCAACATTGAAAAATAAAACTATAATAATACAACTATATTAAATTTAAAAATATATATTTTTAAGTATTTACTTTAGGACAATGATGTTTGCGGATGACATTGTGATCTGTTGTGAGAGCAGGTGGAGGAAAACCTGGAGAGGTGGAGGTTTGTGCTGGAGAGAAGAGGAATGAAAGTCAGTCGTAGTAAG
>CM074948.1:22960507-22991401 GCA_037577455.1 Pangasius macronema | reverse complement strand
CACCTAATCGCCTAGCCCCCATAACAAATTGAGATATTAAATTAATAATTTAATGTATTAAAATATATATAAAGTCAAAGATATGCCTTAATAACATGATAAGAACTTAATATTTTTATTATTAACAAAATGTCTTTGACTTTATTTAAAGTCATGCAAATGTGTTTTGTATGAACGTGTAAATGATGTTCAGTCGAATAAAATACTCAATAATTATTATCAAAAGTCTGTCTGATATTTAGGGTGGAAAGAGTCATGTGACTAATGGTGGGCAGAGACAATTTTCTACCGGCCGATATTTTGCATATCACACAGCTAATTTCTTGTCATGTTTCCGTATTCATGGTGAAACTGTAAAAGAATTACAGCATTATTCTCCCGTACAGTTGGACCTGGAGACCATTAAGGACATGTATCTGGAAAAGTTTGACGTGACGCTGAAGGACGCTCTGAGCTCGGACTGCGGCGGAGATTTTAAGCGCCTCCTGCTGGCTATCCTGCACTGAAAGAGCAAAAGAGTCCGACACTAATCCCTACACAAGGAATGAATCTTCTCACCAACACTGCCTAGAGGAGTAACACACAGGCTGTGTTCCAATACTGTTCTAACACGCCCTTGTCCACTTCCCCTGGTCTGAAACACCAGTCAGTCTGAAGGAAAATGGTGACAAATTTGTCTCTTTTATTTACGTTTTTACATAACATTTTTTTTAAAGTGACAGTTTTTAACCTACTAGTTAAAACTCTCAAACACAAATTTAGATGTTTAGAAAAATTTTAGTGGCCTAGATTTTACCTACTATTAAAATATGCAAATTTAAATTAATTTTTTTTATTTGTCTTTTTTTCTCACCTACTCATAAACATTCTACTGAAATACATATTAGGATTTTTAAACTTTTTTTTTATTTATTACTAAAAAAACAAAAAAATTTTTTTTTATTTTTTGGAGGGTATTTTGGATTTAATCTTTCAGATTTTTGGGATTGTTTCTTTTTAAGTGGCCTAGTTTTTACCTTCTAGTAAAAATGCTAAAACAATAAAACATTTTCTCAAGTACACATTTTGTATTTTGTGACCACAATTTCCATCTTCTATCATAATATTTTGTTATTGTCATATTTTGATACTTCGCCGCATTAAATATTTAAAAAACGGAAACTGAACTTTTTTCAACACACAATTTTCAGCATTTTCTACACTTTCGTGCCAAAATCTTTCAGCGACTGAAATTTCATTGTGTTGATATTTGTATTTAGTTTAAGACAGAATTACAGGTTTTTATTTTGAAGGAGACGTTGACAAGGGCATGTTATAAACGGTGTACGAATGCAGAAATGCACAACTACCATGTACACCTTACTTCTGCTATACATTCACATCCAAATACCTGAAATCATTCAGTCCACACTGCCTCTTCTGTTCTAGCCATATTTCATCCCAAACTGGCCGATTTTTTTACAGCATGATTGTAATGATACAGACATGCTCAATGATGCAGATTCAATTATTAAAGAATTAAAGAATTAAAGAAGGAAGATTTTTCCTTCATTTATGGACAAAAAAAACAACTAATATAACAGCACTATTAGGTAAATATTACAGAAATATTTCAACTAAAAATCAAATTTACGAAATGTATATGATTAAACATGAAGAGATGTTTAATGTGTGAATTTTTTTCTGTTTTTTTTAATTATTTTTTTTATTTATTTTTTTTTTATTGATTTAATTTTGCACTGTCCCTGTGAGGCTAGTAGAAATCTATCTCACCCAACACTCAAACCTGCTCACATTAATCAACATCAGTAAGTTCCACAGTGTCATTTTATAATAAATGATATGATTCTCTAGAATAGCATCATTTGGTGAACCCGAATCATCTTTTTGCTCTAAAAAAAAAAACAAAACGCTCCAACTTGTAAATATTCACGAGGTGGAGCCTGATCAAATATAATTGGAGTTATGCTGTTGGAGTCTGAACTCAAAGTTTGTAATTATAAGCTTTAATGACCGTATTCGAAGTAAGTACATGAATATTTACAGATCTTTTTTCAGTGAGATAGAGTTCTATTAGTTCGTAGTGTCAAAGCTCGAATGTGAAAATGAAACAACCGAGCATCTTGGTTCATCCATTATATATATTTAAGATAAGTGGAAAAATGTGTGATTTTTTTTTGGTCAAATTGCCCCTTTAAAAAGAACTCAAGCCTATTTATTTATGTTCATTTACAGTTTCAGAATGAATTAATGAATATGAGAACACTAAAAATCCAATCTTTCAAATCACTGTAGTTTCAGGTATTATCTCTTTAATAGGAAGTGTTCCGGTGCATTAATTCTAAAAACTCAGACACCTTTTTAACATTTTACTCCTTCTTACAAAAACGTGTGTACCACTGAATATATAGAGTAGAATAATATAATACAATACACAAGTGTCTTTGCTGCTTCCTGCTGAATAATCCTGTATTTACGCCGTGTGGAAGTGTAGTGCAGGAGAGTTGGGGTGATTATATAAGAGCATGAAAAGAAGGTAGAATGTCATGTGCGTGAATTTGAAATGTGCTCTCTTGCTTTTCGAGCAAACTCAGTAAGTGCTGATGGAAAAGCAGCTTATTTAAATATTAACCTGCAGCTAATAATGAAGTGTAATATATATCTATATTATTGAGCGTACGCTGCTGTGTGTGATGAGTGTGATGTAATCTGTACAAAAAAAGGAGACATGATGAAGGTGAAGAAACTGTGGGAGCAAATAAACACTCATTCATGTGTATTAATAAATAACAGCAAGTAAACAAACTCCTTTTTACTCTGGCTTATTACTGTTTTGAGATAGATAGATAGATAGATAGATAGATAGATAGATAGATAGATAGATAGATAGATAGATAGATAGATAGATGGGCAAGTTATACATAGTCAGACAGAAAGACAGAGGGACAGACAGACAGATAAATAGACAAACAAAGAGAGAGATAGACAGACACAGAGACATACAGACAGAGCTAGACAGATAGACATAGATATAGATAGACAGACAGATAGATATAGACAGACAGATATATACAGATAGACAGATATATACAGAGAGATACACAGATAGATAGATACAAAGAATTGTGCAGACATGATTTTTCACTGCTCTTATTTTAGTTTTTCAGTGTCAGTGAGAATTAAAAACGCTAAAGGTGTTTCCACGGCAGAAACAAGCTCTTAAATTGAAAGATTGATAGATAGACAGGGAGCTAGAAAATTAGACAGGTAGACAGACAGATATAGACAGATAAACATAAATATAAACAGATAGACTGACACAGAGCCTGACAGTTAGTCAGACAGTTAGATACAGACAGATGGTTATAGACAGCTAGATATACACATATATAGACATATAGATAGATAAACAGAGACTGACACAGAGAGCTAGACAGATAGACATAGACTGATAGATACAGAGAGATAGACAGACAGATAGACATAGACAGATAGATATAGACCGATAGAAAGACAGATAGATACAGAGAGATAGACAGACAGATAGATATAAAGAATTGTGTACACGTGATTTTTCACTGCTCTTACTTCAGATTTTCAGTATCAGTGAGAATTAAAAACGCTAAAACTGTTTCCATGGCAGAAACCAGCTCTTAAATTGAAGCGTATAACATGTTTAATTTAACCCATGATCCCGGATGTGTGGAGTCGATCAAAAGCTCTTTAATCAAACACAAGCCGTGATGAAGAACCCACAGCTGTCCAGATGCTGAAATCATTCCAGATGTTACACAGTAGCATCATGGAGTCAAGGCCAGGGCCAGGTGAATTTTGGGAACGGATCTTGTTCCAGTGGCTACAATCTCACAGCTGTCACACTCATGCATCATACTGAAACGACATTTAATTCTTAAAAAATTTTATTAAATTAAATAGCTAGCATAAAAACATGGGGCTAGACATAAAAAACTTGAGCTCGCTAAATATAAAAAACTAGTAATCGCTAATAACTTCACAAAAAGTAGGGATGTACTAAATCAAGTTACCTTCTGAATATAAAAAAACGTAAAATAAGGTATATAATAATACATTCATAGTTTTAGAAGCTAAAATTAAAACACTGGACAGGCCACACCCACAAGACAATCTACAAGCAACATGAGTGACACTTCATTCACGTTAGCAAGCAAGCCGCTTGTGCAGCTTGTCGTTCATCACTTGTGGGCGTGGCTTGTCCTGCATTCTTTTTTGAATGTCCAATGAGAAACAGTAGTAGCTATAGATAGCTTCGAAAGCAAACTAGTTAAGCACTAAGCAGTGTGAAATCAGTTGTTTGACTTACGTGTTACATTCTCAGCTAACTGTCCTTGCTACTTTCACTCACCAGAGGCACCTGCGATCTCTGCTACTTCCTTCCAAGCTTTATTTTTCTTCAGATTAGCTGAATCTAAGAGTCGTGTATCAAATTTTATTGAAACAGTCAAGATGTCAAAAAGTGACAGAAGATCTGTTAAGAACAAAGGACATACGTAGAGGATGCTGAACTCTGAGGATGAGTAATACCTCCAAAACGTCCACTCTATAACTCTTTACCTTCACCTGGAGATGAGGTGCAGACCTTCTCCATTCCTCTTCACTTTTCTTTGTCGGAGTGAATCTGCAGTTGCAGTTTTATCGTGGGTGTTAATGTGAGTGAATGCTGCGCATCAGGATTCTTTAAGGACAAGTGTGTGTTTTACATTAGGACCGGGACAGGACGGGACAGGATCCATCCTCACCATTCCTGAGCGTATAGAATAACTTCAGCGTGATGTCACACACAGTGCTAACGCACGCCAAATGGGAGGATTGTGAAGCACGCTGTATATAGTTTCTATACATTTTTCAAACCTAGCACATTTTTCAGTACAACAACAAGATGAAAGTGTGTATTCCTCAAAAATTTGATATTTCAGCAAGAATACTGGCGTCGGAATAAAATTCTGGATTGTTTGGGATTTCACACAATATAGTAAATTTATATATGAACTGAGCTGAAATGATGCCGATCTTCCGCTGCTGTTTTGTTTAAACTCCACTTATAAAACTCATTCCAGTAATAAAATGTCCTCCTGGTCCTCAACAAGAAACATCTGCGCCTGCACAGCTGCGTTCAATTTTTCTCCACGAATGCACTGTTTTTTATTTCTCCATAATGCTGCCTTGAGATGCACAGAGATGGGCTCATAGCTGGCTCGGATACTCCAACACAACAAAAAGACAAAAAAAAAAAAAACGAATGAAAAGAACAAATCACGCTACTGTCTTTGGCAGGATAAAATTTATTAAGGAAATTAATTTGTGTTATTTTTTTAAAACATACTGTGTTTTTTCCCTTTTGTATTTATAATATGTAAGGATGTAATACAGCAACATACTGACGAAGCACAAATGATACATTATGTTATACATACAACAGTTGATACAACAGTTCGTCAAAAAATAAAATTGCATCACAACGTTAACATTTACCCCAAATTACTGTGGAATGACGATGCTAATACAAGCTAACTCTATGTTCACACTAACAAACGTTAAGACTCCCATGTTGCTTGTAGTCAGTGTCTTGATTTTTGCCTCCGTGGTTACAGTGAAGACAAACAACCTCCTCACCACCAGAGTTACACTGATCTTTAGTTCATCTGCATTACTGACAATAAACAAATCTAATCTAGCATACAAGCCAGATAAGTTATTTAGCTGATCCTAGCTACACATCGTGTGCGAGATGTTTTTGTTTTTACTGAAAAAAAAAGCTAAGTGTGAAATCCACACTTCATATCTTTATATATTCACTTCAGACAACCTTGTTAAGCTGAAATCTTGTTTTTCTGTAACTGATTTATATGACTGAAGATACATCGTTGTGGTACTAGCTTACAAAATACAGACTAAAATAATCTGAATATAAATACTTCAACCAAAAGTCTTGTCTTTAATTTTTCATTCTTAAGATATTCATATGACTACTAACACTATTAAACCCAACACTACAAATAAAATCCAAATGTTTACTTGATATTTAAATATGCACAACTTAGCTGCATTTAAATAAAACAAAGCTCAAAAAAATTTAAAATTTGCGTAGGCTATAACCCGAATTAAGCTAAGCTATAAAGATGATGGCAGCTTGTTATGAATTTCACAAAAAGTTCAGCCACACACATGGATAGCATATTTTTGCATAACATTGTACAAATTATACAACTGAATGATGGCTATAATCTAACAGAAGCAAGAAAATCATTCACTGTCATCATGAGAACTAGCGCAGGACACAATCACGCTAATTACGCTAGGGTAGATTATGACTTCAATCTGTGCTACACTGGATATAAAACTGCCAACATGCTAAATCTTCTGACTTGCTTAATTCTTGTTGCAGTCTAGAGAATATAAAAGTGTAGCACAATAAAAATGACCTGTGCTACACTATACTGTATATATACTACTATTGCTAACAAGCTAAAACATGTGACCTGCTTAATTCCCACTGAATTTCGGAGAATGGAAATGCTATTTCCTGCATTGTTGTTTGTGCTAGGCCAGATATATACTGCAAATGTATTAAAAGTATGCTAAAACTATGTAACCAGCTCAGTTCGTTAGGGATGGAAATGCTACTTTCTGTGTCACTACCTGTGCTCCTCTAGACATACAACTACTACTAAAAATGATAAAGCTTGCTGATGGAAACATGCTAATGGTAATGCTACCTTCTCCATCACTTCTTGTTCTAGATATATGACTATTGTTAATAGGCTAAAACATACTTAAACATGTGACATAAATTCACGCTGCAATCCAGAGGATAGAAATGCTACTTCCTGCATCATGGGCAATCTGGTTAAGGCGTCCGCGCATGCAGTCCACCGTGACATACACTTCAGTGCCGTTTTGCACAGAGAATGACACCCTGAGCCCTAAGCTAGCCCATTCACTCCCTTCTGGCATCTGACCTCCGAGTTGGCGAGCAAGGACCTTTGGGGATGCTCCCTGCTGAACCAAAGCGAGTTCAATCATGCTGCAGGAGTGTATTAGCCTCAAGTCCAGAGCAACGCTAGCTGTTCCTGCCTCCCGGAAGATGAAATTACGATGCGCATGCTGCTTGTTTGTGCTAGCTAGCTCTAATTGTGCCACTGTTTTGGATGTTTGGTGAAAAAACAGGGGTTTGTTCCTTACAGCACCGAAGGGAAGACCTCTTTTGGATACAGTAGCTGATAGAGCAGTGGACACAGAGGAAGGGATCCACATCAGACTTAGCATGCTAATCCCAGAGTCATCACAGAAGTAGCGCACACTGCACTGCACTGGTGCTAGGATTTCAAAAGTGAGAGTGTCGCCAGTTTCCACTGTAGTGGCGGTGGAAAGAGATATGGATGTGTCTCTGTAGTGAACACCAGGCTTGAAGACTCTTGTCAGTTCAACACTGCTTCCATTCCGGTTGACATACGCTAAAAGGAAGAATCCTTCAAATACACAAGCTTGACCCATTGAGTAGACCGCTTGCTGGAAAACAAATTTCACTGTGCCCTTCTCTGTAAAGCGTATACCACGATTGTCATGGCTCAGAGTCACCATGTAGGGATCAGAGATGGAAGATGTACGAAAGGAAGGCCGATAATTGGTATGGAAGTGCGGTGAAACCACGGTCTGAGCAGTCATGGCTATAGCGCCTGTATCATGAGAGAGCCAGAGCAAACTGAATGGTGCCACGAGGCCATGTTGAAGGTGCACCTTCTCATTTTCAGCATTACAATGATTGCTAGTGCTCTTGAGAAACAGGGACAACATATGACCTGGATCCACAATGGTCACCCCAGTTACACTGATGCTCTGGAGGGATTTGCCTTCCCTTTGCTCCATGCGCACTCCGCTTAGGTCCCTTCCTCCATCCTCACTGGAATTCGACCTCAAACCCGCTTGGATAAAACTACTACACCTATGCCTCAAAGCTAGGTTATGGTCGACCCAGACGAGTCCATGCTGATGCAGAACTAACCAATTGCTGTTGCAAGAAACGAGTGCTCCATCACTGTGCCCTTGGATGCGCAACTGCATGTTGGGAAACTCGCTACCTTGGTCCAGAGAAACCTCCCCAGACCAGGAAAGGGACAATCTGGTCTCAGAGGAGCTGGTACAAACAGTGTCCCTCATAGCTGAGCAAGGAGACACCACGATCTGGGAATCACATTCCGAGCAAGCCTGGCATTCCTGCAGCTCGGAATTGTAGAAATAGGAATGACCACACATTCCAGAAGCCGCGTCTTTTGCCGACATTCCTGTACATCTGAATCCACCTGTGTTGAAAAGGGAGTTGTGGGGAAGACAGTATTATCTGTTATATATCAACAGATATCAAGAATATCACAGGATATCAAGAAGAAAGGATGATTTTAGACAGTCTTACACAATTCCCAGTTTTAAAACTTGTCTCAAGACTCACCTGGCGTGTTGATACACCGGTTTTGCTCACCACATAAGTGCTGCAACTCCAAGCATTCATCTCTGTCCTGTCAGACATATACAGTTGTCAAGAGATGCCTCATTTAGTGAAAGATTAACAATTTTCTTGCGTTAAAAAATAAGTAAAAGTCAGCACCTGACACATCCTGTCAGCATGAAGGGAGCACTGGGATACCAGGAAAAATCCCGGAAGACAAATGGTACAGTTCTCGCATCTTGGCCAATCCCCACTAAAATTGCAATACTCATCTGCTTGACAGGAGCTGCAACCAGGCATCTGTCTTCCAACCTCCATCACACTCTCCTCCATGTCCACCTTGGGTATAGTGTAAGCCTCCCGGGTGTGTGTCCTTATCTCAGACCTGAGGCTGTCCAGATTGCCCTCTAGATCTTTGTATTGGGCCACATTTCTGAAATTTTCCATAACCAGACGGTACTGCACCTTCACTTGCTCCATCTGTTCGAAAATCCTCTGTTGTTGGTCCAGAATCTCCTTCTGCTGGGCCAGCAAGATGTCCTGCTGATCCTTCAACCCGTTCTGGAGATGTCTGACTTCAGCCTGTTGATCCCGGAGGTCCTCCACAAGCTTCTGCTGCCCCTTCGCCAAGTGAATCTGCAGCACCAAGGCATCTTCAGATGGGACTTCATTAGAGCCTGGGCAGTTCAGCATGAGCAACAGGGAAAGTATCTTATAATGACTTTGAATTTCATTATAAATGTGAAGGTGTAAATAATGAAAAGCAAAAATAACATTTGTATATTTGCATATTTACACATTTACCATTTATATATTTAAGTCTGTCACAGATGCTGCATTCAAACAGGACCATGTTCCAGATTCCATATGAGAGTTTCACTAATGCAATATCACCATTTCTCAAAATTGTGTAACCGTGATGTAATTTCACCCAAGGAACCTTGGTTTCACTGAGTTTCACCATATTGGTAAGTGTAATTATGTTAAAATTTTAATCATACTAAGTCTAAGTAATTTACATATATGTTAATATTTTAATGTAGCTTTAAATTTAAAATGGCTAGCAACAGTGTTCTCTTGTGTGTTTCTCACATATTTTTTGGTGAGAGCTATTAGGATTGGTCAAAACTTTTGTGGGAGACATTATGGCTGGTCAGTCTTTCTGCAGGAGCAGTTGGGATTGGGCAAACATTCTCTGGGAGCCTTCAGGATTGGTCAAACATTCTGTGGGAGCTGTCAGGATTGGTCAAATTCTCAACAAAAGCTGTCGGGATTTGTAAAACCTTCTGGGGGAGGTTTTGGTGTTGGTCAAACTTTGGGTGAGAGTGATCAGAATTGGTCAAACATTCCACTCCAACTTAATACACTATGCCTTCATGGAGCTCCCTTTGTGCACAGAGGCATTGTCATTCAGGAACAGGGTTTAGCCTCTTAGTTCCAGTGAAGGGAAGTTGTAATTTTACAGCATACAAAGACATTCTATATAATTGTGTGCTTCAGATTTTGTGGCAACAGTTTAGGGAAGAACCACATATGGGTGTGATGGTCAGGGGTGTATCTCCTGTTTCACAAGCTTGTGTATTTAAACCTTTCTTTTGTTGTGTATGTTGTGAAGATTTCTCTGTTTCATGCTGCAGTTCTGAACCAAATTTTGCAGACATTTTCCTAGTTTCTCTCTAGTATTAAGCACTAGTTTGCTAGTTTGTGTATTTATGTATTTCTGGTTTTGACCTCTGCCTCTATTTTTGGATTTACAAGTATGGGTTTAGTGATAAACATCTCTGCTTGTGTTTTGGCCCCAGCTGTGAACGCAGACCATGACTGTTGTATATATGACCTCCAGCTTCCATATGCTAATTTTATCTGCTATTGGATTAAAACTTCATGAGATTATACTGGATGTGCTTAATCATCACTATTTATAACCCTCTGCCCCTTACTATTTTCCTCTTTTTTTGTCATCTGTCATCTCCTCCCTTCCTTCCTCTTTTTCCACTTAGTTTAAAAGCTTATAAATTGCAAGTGAACAAATTAAATAAGATTATCTGAATGTAGAATAAGAGTGAATACAAGAACCTCTAGACATCAGCTAGCATTGTTTACATACCAACAGCTATGGTACATAAAACATAAAAGGAATATTTTGGCTAAAGTCTATAAAATGTTCCCCTTTACCCTAAATGTAACTGATGTTCAGATGTTCAGTGTTTCAAGATGTTTGTTTCTTCAGTTTTGCACTGGAGCTACGAGCTAACAAGTAATTAAAGTCTTTTCCACATACACACACCCAGATCCCAAATCTTTATAAACTTGCCACAAATGATAGAGTGAAGCACCGTAATCTTATTCATAGATAAATGACTGTGTAAAATAGCAAATTACATTTAAGTGGAACTTTGTTATCATATCCAGCTGCAACACATCCAGCGTTCTGCTATATTTCTGGGTTTAACCTTTGCCACACTATATGAGATCAAAATAAAATCTTATCGGAAGTCTATAACAGACTGCATGATAATGTGTGTTATCCATGTCAGATCATATGATGAAGATATTCGTACGACCTGCGATTACAGAATTCTTTTACCACGTGCAATTTCGATAAGGTGTAAACCTAGCTTTAGAGGTGGGGCCTAGAGGGGCGGAGTCATTCCAAACAGCACCAGAAACAGAGTATTGCCAGTTGTGCAAGACGCCAGTGTCCATAAATAACGTTCCAGCAAACAGCTACACTCCAGTCACTGAAGGACCCCATATGGACAGGATTACTATTGATGTGACATTAATTTGTGACTCAGAGTGTGTGCACACAAAAATGTGATCTTTGCAAATCAGAGTGACTTTTGTTTAAGGTCCTGGTGAGATGAACTCAACAAAACTGAATGGTGAGACTTAAGAAACAGATGTGTGCATTTCTGGGGACAGGAGCATTCAACTTAAAGACAGATGTCGGGCACTTTACAAATGTGAATTGTCAAGATCTGATCTAAGTAAAAAAAATCTGAATTGTGGAAAGACGTTAGTAATGTGAACATAGCTGTTGATCAGTTTATTAGTCTCGTAGCTTCAGTATAAAACTAAAGAAGCAAACTTCAGACACCGAACACGTCTTAGCTGATCCACAACATCTGATCTAAGAAGAATTCAGTGTAAATCTGTGGGAGTTTGATTTTTCACTAAAATATTCCTTTAATCCATAGATTGTAGTGCACTGCAGTCCTGTACTCAGTCTGTTCTACTTATGTTGGATCACGTGCTCATTAAATGTAACCTCTGGAATAGTTTGGAATTAAAACGTGCGACTGAAAAAAGCGAGCACATATTCCCTCTTCTTCTCCTCACCTGGTTTGATGTCACACGCGAGCTGAATTCCATTCTGGGATACGAACTCCCGCGGCGCGCGCTCTGCTCCGTCGCGCATGTGCGTGATGCACTCGCGCCCGGCGCACGGGCGCCGCTTGGCCTGCGCGCACTGCTCGACGCCAGCGCAGCCGTCGCGTGCTTGTGCTTGTGCTTGTGCTCGTGCTTGCGCCTGCGCCTCCACCGCTGCACTGTTGCTCCTGGCGTTCTCCTGGCGCGCCACCACGGACGGGTGGATGATGGTGTACGGCACGACCGGGCGCCGCAGCGTATCCGCGCGACCCGAGGCGCACCGCGCGCCTGTGCACGCTCCCGGGCAATGCGCTCCTCCGCACACCTCGGCCGAGCTTCCTGCAAACGCGACCACGCAGATCACGAGCCACAGAAGCGTTGAGATGGGTGCCATTTAAAACAAAACAGAACAGAAAAAAACGTACCCTTTTTGGGAAACCGTGTATCAGCACTATAGACAAAGTTCCGCGGTGTGTGCGCGCGCGCGAAACACTCGATGTGCCATTGAGTTAATTGGCACCAGGTTTCCCCCTCGAGCTTCTGTTCGTTTTAACCCCTGACTCTCCACCTCATCTCAAGCTCTGTTCACTCTCAGAGAAAATGTTTCCTTGTTGCTGGAGTAGTACCCTTATCTTTTATACCTTTAATATGTGTGGGTTTTTTTCTTAACTCTGGAAAAGTGAATATTTTGTGACCTTTAAAATGATATTACTTACATAAGGTACATATATATGCACCTTTCACAGTAAAAGAAACACATGGAAGGTGCAGTGCACTCCAGCAACAAGGAAAGGTACAGTTTAGTATGCTTTTTTCTGACACTGCTGGGTGTTTAAGCCAAAACTACTACTACTACTAGGCTAATAATAATAATAATAATTAATAAATTAATATTTGTATTTTGAGTCCAACATCTGTACATGTAAAATACCCATCCATTTTCTTTACCACTTATCCTGCACAGGGTCACTGGGAGCCTGTGCCAGAGAACTCGGGGCACAAGGTAGGGGGCACAATCGCAAACACACACTACAGACAATTCAGAAATGCCTATCAGCCTACAATGCATGTCTTTGGACTGGAGGAGGAAACTGGATTACCCGGATAAAACCCCCGAAGCACGGGGAGAAAGTGCAAACTCAGCTCACACAGGGCGGAAACCCCCAGCCCTAGAGGTGCGAGGCAAACATGCTAACCACTACTCACTTGTCTGTTTTAGTCAAAATGCAGAGACTGATAAAGTTTGCATGCACACTTTTTTAATCATTACTATAATGTTTCTTTTTCTTTTGGTGTATATGTTTATTAAAAGAAAAAACCCATCTCAATACAATAAACAATATACTGAACATATCTGTGATCTCATTTACAATAACTAGATAAAACAGACAGTTTATTAATGGTAAGATCTCTACTCTGTTGTTCTTCGTGCAGTTAGTTCACTGTGACAATTTTGAAAAATATCCAATGAGTTAAAAAACCCTGTAAGAAACAGTGATACTGTACGTCTTTAGTTTTGAGAGTGATTAAAAAGTAGACAAAAAATGACTTCTTATACTACGTGCTCCTTTAATGTTACTGATATCAGATCACTGTGTCCTTTTTTTAAGGAATATGAAAGCAAACCTCTCTAGATATAAAATATTGTGCATTTTAGATATTGACGCTATTGTATAATTTCTGTGGCTGAAATCCACAGGCTGTCTTATAAACCAAAATATTCAGCTCAGTAAAATGAAGCTGTCTCATTGGAGTCAGAGTGGTTTACCAAAGAAACAGCATTGTGTTATATTAACTATAACACGTTTAATGTACAGTTGACTCTGTAATGTGGACATAACTAAAATTTTGTGGTTATGGCCCTGCATGAGCTAGACATATGAGCTGTGATTTATTAAATCTGCAGGAATTATACAGTGATGTCGTGGATGTCAGCATTGGAGTGGCAAGGCTTATTCCATGTGCCACCCCTGTAGTCACATCCCTCTGTACCCCTTCATTAAAATGCCACAAGGAAAACCCTAACAAACTGACTGTACTCAATCGATTGAGTAATCTCGTTCCCTCAGTTCAGTTGAGTAATGGGGTCTCTGAAAACTTATATACGTATATTTAAGTTTACTTAACTTGATGCTTATGTAGACTGCACATAAATTGTTAGGTTCACTTAACCTGGTGTTCATATAGTGTACTTAAATAATGACATTCACCTAACTCGGTGTTCATATTGCATACTTTATCATTTACTAACCATGAATCGAACCGGGCCGTGGCGGTAAGAGTGCCACATGCTAGTCAGCTGGTGTTCATTTCAAGCATACTTAAATACAGGGTGTCCCAAAAGCCTCTATAAATAGGGAAAATTAACCCTTTACATTTAGCAAAATGTAACTTTATGTACAAAACATCCTCTACTTGATTGCCATTTCTTTGTAAACGCACACAGTGTCGTCTCTCCTACTGATAAACACTTGGAACTTCACTACGGCACCAGCAACAGACCAGATGACAAGGGCCGCCTTTTGCAGTTATCTACCAATCAGTGAATTAGTGCTGTTGTTGCCAGGCAGAACTCCTTGCATGGCCAATCACATCAAAGAAAGACCAGAGTGAGCTATTTTAAAGAATCATGATTTTGAGCTCATAACACTTGAAATCTTAAGTTTATGTCTTTTGTAGGTAAATAAGTTAAATGAACTTAGATTTTTGATTTAAGGTTACAAAACTTACTTGATTTTTTAAGTAAAGACAACATTAGGTGTTTGCAGTGCAGGATCAAGCATCATATGGCTAGTGACCTGCTAGCAAAGCAGATAGCATTTGTAGTGAATTAACTCGTGCAATGTTTATTGGGATCTATCTGATGTTGTAATGGGAATGTGATTATGTTTATGATATTTCTAGCCTGTTGAATAAATAATAAATGCTATTTGACCCACTTTATGTAACTACAAGCTAGAGGTTTCACACATGTAATGCTCATTTTGTGTGTGCAAGTGTAAGGTTAAAAAATATGCAAGTCGGGTCATGACATTGACCGACTCAAAGAGCCAACTCTTTCATGAATGACTCATCACTACAGTGCAGGTTTAAAAGAATAAGAAGACACTGTGATATACCGGACAGTACTTTAATATAAAAAACGCTGTACATCAACTGAGAAAAACAGGTTTTATTTATGTACAAGGTGATGAGAGAGAAGCTAATAGCGAAGGTGATGAGTAGCTAACACCGTGTGGTCATGTTTCACACAGCACTGAGTGAATCACATTCTCATGGATATTTCATTCTATTAAATTAATATAAAACCAAACTGAACTTCAATGCTATCGGTTATTTCAACGACAGTCTAAAAACCCATGCTGTGCTTCCTTATAACTGAGAATAAATACGATTTGCACCTGAGTGGAAACAGAGTTTACCACCAAAAACACAGAATCACCATTATTAGCTACGCTAGACTGCTAAGTAGATAGCTTAGCTTATACTGTATTAACCATTCAGTAGTAGCTATTAAACTTTACTAGCTAGCTAAAGTTAGGCTAAGCACTGTATGATGCAACAACAAACACCAGCAAGCTAGCTGGCTAATGGTGTAAAACAGTAGCTAAGCCATCTAATATTTGGCTAATTATTACACTGTGTAGGCAAAGTTGCTATCAAACTAGCTAGCATGAGGCTGTAATGTGTATAAAACTGTAGTCAAGGTAGCTAGCATCACACTAGCTAATATATCATGTAAACCATTATCCAGAGTTGTTTGAAACCTAGCTAACATTAGACTGTTATATTGTGTAAACAATTAGGCAAGTTCCCTCACAGGGTTCGTGTTTTCACCCGGGTGCAAATGAGGCAAAACGACTAATAAAAATTTGGGATGACTGTTACTGATGAGTGAAGATTAGCGGAATCCAACCTGCAGAATGAACAGTTTAATACTTCAAATTTTTGTTTTACAAAATGTCTCCTAAATGAACGATGCCACTGTTTGACTGCCACTAATTTGACTGAATTAGCAATATGGTACTCGAACAGGAACATTTAAAGTGTGTAACCAGACTAAGCACAACATAAACCTACGCATTAGTGTTGCTAGCTGCTAGCAGTAGTGTTACATTAAAATAAAGCTACCTACAAACCATGAAGCACCTGATGGCAATAGTAAATAGCAAAATTTGACCTATTTAGTTAGCTTACTAGTAAGCACAACTGTATTAAAGATTCAGCTTTTAAATGTATTTCTATGCCTGTAATATCTTATAATTTTAAGGACACATTGCTCCACTCATTTGCCATGTAGCAGTTCATATTTTATTTTACACTTTTCTGACTATACAGTTCATATAGTCACGGGATTAAAAAAAGGTTGGTGGCATCATGTCTTTAAGAGTTATTAGTGTGTTAATATGGTTGGTTGGTAACCAAATGTATCAGGCTAAAATTCTGGCTTGCAAGATTAGCCTTAAATTGCCAAATTCCTGCCCTTGAAATTGTCTCCACCCCCAGCCAGAAGAGAGTTGCTTAGGCCTAACTAGCTAGCATATTTCCTTTGAGAATTATCACACATCACACTTCCTTCATATCAGTTGGGTAACTAGCTAGCTTTGCTGGCCAAAAACCTACCTTGCTACCTACCTAGCTAGTGCAGTAAAGGAATTTAGTTACATTAGCTGGCAAATATAGTACAGATGAAGTACCTGGCCTGTTGGCAAACTGGATACATGGAACCCAGTTTGAACGTAGCAAAACAAATGATATAATTATGAAATGTTAAGGCAACAGCCTCACGATAGCAACATACATGGAATTAAAATGCAACGTAGGCTAACACTGCAGGCAAAGTGGAATAAAAATGACCTGGTGTATCAGCCAGATTATACTGTAAATCACAACATTCAACCACGTCTTCCCTGATGTAAAGGAAGCGTTTGGCAGTACGTTAAAAGAAAAACTACCACAGTTTCTTTACGCTGACGAAACACGCACAATAACACGCACTAGTCACAACCGACAGGTTTCATACAGTACTGTATGTACAAAACACGTCCAAAAACCTGAATCAGGAAGAACCGAACACTTTCTCAATACACTGCACATCATAAATACTTAAATAGGTCAGATGAAAACATTCGTAAGTTATCATTAGTCAGCATAGTGCATGATGGACTCCACGTAGTTGCCAGGAAACAGTCCGGTGACGCCGTTGCACACGCCCTCAAACCAGCCGTCGTCATTCTTCTTTATGATGTAGATTATGGCGCCTTCCATGAAGGACAGCTCGTCATCCTTGTCCTTGGTGTAGTCGTAGATGGCCACCACTAAAAAAGGGGGAAAAACATTCAGAGAGCAGATTTGCATCTCCTGATAGGAAAACTCCAAAATGGCGTGTACAATCCATAATTGGTTATTACGATACTCAACACAGACTACTGTATCAAACATTTTTTTAAATATTGCCACACCACCGCTAGTCAATATTACTTAGCTAGGATCCTAGCTAGTTATGTTAACCAGCTATCTGATTTAAAAAAAAAACCCTAGCTGTGTTTATCTCAGAGCGAGTTTGTAGAAGGACATACCCTTTTCTATGTAGGACTTGGGGGCCCAGTGAGGGTCTCCGTCTGCGTAGGGGTCGTTGTAGTGCACTAGCGCAGCATCCTCTTCTTCATAGTCCACAGGGGGCGGGGGAGGGGGCGGAGCCGCTTCCTCAAACATGGGTGTGTCTTCGGGGAGAGGTGGTGGAGGAGGGGAGGGACTATCTGAAACTGAGGAGAAAGAGAGCTGACATTAGCTGACGAGAGAAGCAGTTCCTGAAATTAAGTGATGGGCAGTGAAGACTTTTAATATGTCAGTATCAGTTAAAATTTCAACTTTACTTCTGACTGTTACAAAGTGCTGACACTGGAGACTCCTTCCATAAATGTTACTTAAACGTCTCCTTACATATTAATACATTAATATAAACCTGTGATTTGCAGCTGCACTACTGTCAGAGCTGCTGTGTGTGTGTGTGTGTGTGTGTGTGTGTGTGTGTGGATCACTTACTGTTCTCCTGAACTCGGGCCACAAATCCAGTGAGAGGAATTTGGGGTGTGAGCTGCGCCACAGGAGGAGGCGGCGGGGCGACAGAGACTATATATGCACATATACATCATTCATATATTAAGGTTATACCTGATATTAGATATATTAATAATAATTCATATGTGAAAAAATAACCAAGTGTCGTTTGGACATTCCAATTTGTTTCATAAAAGGTACTCACCCGGAGCTGGGTTTTGGGGGTACGTGGGACCGCCATTAAGGTGCGACTGGGGCACAGAGAACTGGGACGAGCTGGACGGGGCGCGGCGATAGGTACCAGTCGCCGACACCATGGAGGCAGAGGACGAGGCGCTGGAGGAGCTGTGCCTCGAAATCTGCCGAGAAATAGTGCCGAACTGAGACATCGGAACAGGACCTAGACCTGGACCTGGAGGTACCACTGTTAGCACAAGACAGAAAAAGTAATGAGGTGATGAAACAGGGTAGACATTAAATACACACCCAATACCATGAGCAAAACAGGCTGGACACGAACATCATACTTCGCGTGAATAAAGCTTGGACATATTTTATCTAGTTTTGTGCATGTGACTAGGTTACTGCATATTATCATATTATTTTAGCCATGTGACTGATTAGCCAAAAACTAATTAGCTGGTGTACCCAGGCACTGATAGTCAATATGGATGTTGTACTACTAATACCATGAGAAAACAATTAGCAAAACAGGCTAGAAATGAATTACTAACATACAGTATAATGACATCGCTAATTCTCTAACCTGGCGCCATGCTAGGAGGAGAGGGTGTTGGAACAGCCAGAGGAATTCCCACGCTGTTCCCGCTGTTCTCCCGTCCGCCGCTACCGCCACTGCTTCCACTGCAAAGAAGAAAAGTTAGTGTTGTAAACATAAACGCTAAAATACACTGGAAAAAATCCCTCATGGATCAGTGTATTTAAATGGAGGGCAGAATTTCAAAAAATAAATCTCTACGTTCAACAAAATTAAATAGGTAAATAATGTCAGGTTTACGTTAAACTCATTAAATAGAAACACGTACATTTACAAACTTAATTTATTGTACTAACATGACAATTATATTGATATGTAAACGCTTTTTACATTTTATATTTTTCTTAAGTGGAAATTCTGACCGTAATTTAAATATATTGATCCCTGGATTATTTTTTTCAGTCTATTAGGTGATTATTGCGATATGAAAACTGTATATCAGTGCATGTGACAGTGTGAATATTATAATTAGAACTGACCACTTAATTAATTACAAAAGATTAAATTCACATTTATGCACTTTCTCGTGCTACTCAAACGTCCATCAGTAATTTCTCTTTAGTTTTTAGCTTCTCTTTAGCCTATAGTTTGAAATGATAAGAATATTGCTTCACTGATATACTTTTTTTTTTAAATCAATATTTAATCCAGCTCAGCTGATCAAAAACCCAGAAACGTTCAGAGTTCGCAGTTTTCTCTGTGTGCGCTGACGTCCTCTTTCTCTCACAGCGTATAAAGGGCTCATGCGGAGGAGGAAATGGGATCCACGGCCAGCGAGGGTACTGAAAAGCTCCAAAATCGCTGACAGACAGCCACGACTGGACACACTCGGGGTGCCAATACTTATCACACTGACAGCTATTCAGTGCATCACACCACAATGAGCCTTCGAGTGGGGTTTAATTATTATTCGGGACATGATCATACGACTCAGACTGGTGTGAAATACTGAAAAAAGAAAAAAGATGATGATGTTGTTCTCCAGTGCTGGAACTGTACACTATGCTGGTGACATCACTGCATATTTAAGGTTTAGATCACAGATATAGAGAGAGCGAAATGAAATAAACTGAGTTAGCAAAATGGATTTCGTAAAATGCCACTATGAGTCCCTGATTTATTGACGTGTTGCAGATGAAGTACGGCGGAACTGAGTAAATGACATCAGGAGAGGAAACAATATTTATATGAGGTTTTGCGTCGTATGCTAATTGTGCTTATACTGCAGCGCTGCTGAATTCTGGGTTCTGATTGGTGAGAAGGTGGTGATTAATTTTCTATTACATCATCGTTTCTATAGTAACAGCTCACTGACATGGACTTGTATGCTCCACATAAAGGGATTTTTTTTTAAAATTGTAATCTTTGATATGGTTGTTTTGTTGTTGTTTTGTGTGTGTGTGTGTGTGTGTGTGTGTGTGTGTGTGTGTGTTCGCGCGTGATGTACCTGTGTGTTCGGGGTCTCTGGTTGACTGATGCCGTGCGTCCTGGGCTGCTCTGACCACTGAGCCTCGCTGGACTTGTCATATAGTCATTTGGCACCACAGGAGGTTTCACAGGCTCTAAAGTCTTATAGGGTGTGTTTCTCCTGTAGCACACACACACACACACACACACACACACACACACACACACACACACACACACACACAGCAGCACGATTCACATTATAAATTGCAAACTTCAATAAAAATGATTTATAACTGATTATGACTGCTGTTGAATTCCGCATTGTGATTGGTCAGAAGGTGTTGATTAATTTTCTATAAAAGCAGCTCTGATAGTAGTGCAGTTTTATATTAATGGGATCATTCTAATGCATACGGTATCATTTCTATAGTAACAGCTCGTTCAAAAAAATTTCAATGATCTTTAAAAAATCATTGCTGTGGTGAATTTTATGGAATTTATGGAAGGAGTCTCCAGTGTCAGTGCTTTGTAACAGTCAGAGGTAAAGCTGTGGTGTAATAGTTATATATATATATATATATATAAATAATTAAATATGTGTACCCCAGGGTGCCCCGCCCCGCCATGGGTGGGCTTGGTGGCTTCTGCGTCGGTGGATTGGTTCTTGATAAAGTCCCGCCCCCGGACCTGGCAGGCTGACTGTTTCCTTGCTGGAAAACAGAACAGAAATAATGAACAAATATATACATATATATATATATATAAATATACATATATACAAATCGGTACCGTAAACAACGAAAATCAGAAACACTTTCACAGCTCTTACCTTCGCTTTTAGCCACTGAGCGTGTGCGGTGAGAAAAAAGGAGAGACATTTTAACCAGGTTATTTTTACTTAATGAGGAACATTTAGTGACACAAAGGGCCATTTAATGATGGACACTACATGATAAAGCACAAAGCCAGAGTCACCTAAAAAGGTCAGAGTTTGCTGGAAATAAAATTAAGAGACACATAAATGTCATGTCGATTGTCTGGACAGCCAATTTTCAACCAAGACCTGTCCAACTGACGTGTTTGTAATTCAAAAAATGTGAAAATAAGAGGAATTTACTTCCATTGCTCGATTAAGAGCATGATAAGGTTTACCAAGTAGAACCTCTTTAAAAATCCGTTAAGAACTTTAACGTGCTAAGAACTTTCATGGTTTCCTTAATAAACATCACGCACTGATGTTTGTTTTGGTTCCTGTCTTGTTCTATGTTCAGTTGTTTTGTGTCAGTTCTTGATTCATTTGTCTTTTTATATCCTCTGTGTGTCATTGTTTGTTGCGAAGTCTTACCATGCTTTTCTTTCCTTAAGTCTGAGCCTTGTTGTCTGTGTTTCCTAATTCTGTATTCTCCTGCTTTAGACCCTGGTTACCTTTTCCTGTCTGTGACTCCGGCTGTACAGTTTACACACCTGTGTCCTCTCTAACATTTTGTCACGTAATTTTTTTTGGAAATGGAAATGTCACGACAAATAACATCATTTGAGATAAGTAAACAGATCCAACTTCAGTTGAAAGTTGGGGCTTGAGATTTCTGTGTTTTTTTGTTTGGTGTTGATAAACCACATAGAAAAGGAGAAATAGTGATTTCATTTAAAAATATGAAAATCATGTTTGTTTCTTCTCGTACTGACCTTGACGCCGTGCCCCACATCGTCCAGCAGCGTGTAGTCAATCGGCTTCCTGATGTAGCGCACCGGCCGCTCCATGTTTCCAGGGGCGATGATTTTGTGCGTCCGTGACGTGTTTTTGTTGGTGGTTAAAATCCCGATCTCTCGCCGTGCGACCTTTTCTTTGTGGATGTCCACGGTCTGCAGTAACACGCACACAGACAGAGATGTGAAACCTTCTGAGAAAAGTTTTTTAAAGAAATATTACATTTCAAATTAACATTGAGCAAAATGAAATAGAAACATAATTAGCGATTTAGCTATCGTGTTTTTTTTGTAAGGTGTGTTAAAAACAGTATTGAAAATTTGCAGCAAAAATACTTTTTCTTCTGTGAGTTTAGAGGTCAGCCCTGCATTTTTCTCGCTTTATCCTTTACTTTCACCGCTTCCTGAGTTCCCAGAAAAACATGGCCGACCTGGGAGATGTGATTGACGGACGATTCCATGCGGCGCAGCTGAGATGCCTGGATGTCCAGCAGCTGCAGCACGTTGTTGGCCAGAGCGTTGATCTGATACGCCACGCTGGCCAGAGACTGGGTGGTGTACGCTTTAGTCTCCTCCAAGGCCTTCTTTTTATCCTGAGCCTGAGGGCAGAGAGACAGAAAGCGAGATGATGATGATGATGATGATGCTGATGTTATATATACATCTACACACACATCAGAGTCTACTCCTATAATTTCTAGGGTATCTTTAATGGTTTAAAGTTACAGAGTTCACGTTCCAGCGCTGCCAAAAAGCCACTCATATGCCTTTAAGCCTCTCTTAACTGAAAACTGCTTTATCTGATTGGATTCTTCCTCAGTTTTCAATTTGATAAAAAAAAGTCAAATATAGATAATATAGAAATGTACAAATGTTTGTGTCCCCTCATCACACTGAGAAACTAATGTTAAGAATGCTAAGAATATTGGACTATAAACAATTAGTCTACTTAACCAATGTATAAATATGAAAATACTAAATTTGTCTAATTATCTCATATGTAAATTTGTAATTAGTCCAATTAATGCCTAAATAGATAATTGCCAATAACCAATATGTAAATGGATCATTGGTCTAATTAACCAATATTTAATTAGTCACATTAATCAGTGTGCAAACGTCATCAATCAAATGAACTAATCTGTAATATGTCATTAGTTCAAATAACCAATATTTCCATAAGTAATCTGGTCAATTAACAAAGAAGCATAAATAGTCTAGTTAACCAATTCATTTTAAACTGGAAAATAAACTTCTACTAATCTTTAAACACACCTTTATTTAAACATGTAACAACGAACACGCTTATATAAATAAATCACAACCTCCCGTCATATCTATAATTAATCAACTTCTGTATCTATAACTAATTACCTCTGGTAATACCTCTGGTTATAACCAACACAAATTATTACTCAACCCAGCGATGATTAGCAAATTAATTAAATATGACCTGTAGCAATTAGGAAATGAATGACTCATCCACTTCCACAGAGATTTCACTGTAGCAGTCAATCTAATTCAAATAAGATTTGACTGTGAAGATCTGGCTAAAAATAGCTAGCAAGCCAACATATGGCTAGCTATACTCCAGCTAGCTAACTACGGGGCTCCTTGCCCATGTGATCCTCTGAACACAGGATTTAGCATTAAAAAACTCAAATCACATACACACATGTGGTCAAATACACCATAGCGCTGTTCTCTCATCCATTCTTACAACATTTCACTTTAGCCAGTGTTTCACAGTGTTGTCTGTAATCGTAGACAACAACAACAGGCAAACATTAACGCAGTGCGAAACTTGCTTGATTTTTTCATTCACAATCATTACAACCTTTTATCAAGCAACTCAAATGTAGAGCGTCGCATTGTAAAGCGTTTATATGTTTTTGTGAAACGCTAAACTGAAGTGTTCATGGCAGAATTAGCATTGTGACTTAGCGTTAACATTAAGCACCTAGCTGACAGCACTCTTAGCTATCTCACTAGCTACATGCTGTATTTCAGAGTTATGCTTGCTGTTTCTTTTTTTTTTTTAACTTACAGACATTACAACCTTGCCATTTAAGTGTTTCACTGATTTAGCATGATTTTTATAAACACATTAGCATCCAAATGCTAATGTGATATGGCATTATGATATGGTAACATTTTATGGTAGGCTGTAAAATATAAACACTGTAGTAATATTAACGTAGGTTAATGTTACTAACTACGTATTTATATACTGGTTAGGAAAATGGTCACGTTTATATTCTTTATATAAATATCACCAAAGAGAGAGTATAAAATGAAGAAGAAAGAAGTGCGTGAGGTGAGCGGGACAAAGAAGGAACGTCCGTGAGACAAGTTAGTTCCTGATCTCGCTTATGTTATAGCAGCAACCAGTCTGTCTTTCTTCTCTCTCTTGATGTTAATAATACAAAACAACAAAAAGCAGCTTGTCATGTTACTGAGAAACCGCCAAAAATAAAAGCATAAACTCCTCTGTCCTGAAGATTTCGAAAACTTCCGGCTTCACCTCTGACTGTTACAAAGCACTGACACTGGAGACTCCTTCCATAAATAATGTTACATAAACGTCTCCTCACGTTTTTGAAAAGGTCACCATATCAACAATTACATTTTTGATTTTTTAAAAAAATCTGTTTATTATTAGCCGAGCGCCCAGCGTACGAGTCCTCGTGAATGAGCTGTTACTATAGAAACAATAACTTTTTCAACCTTCTGACCAATCAGGATCCAGGGGTATAAAAGCATCACAAGATATTATAATATTAGTTGGAAATATTACAGCATAGCTGATATTAATGCACCACCAGATGGTTCTATATTATAATTTATATTCTGTATTATATATTATAATCAATTTAATATATTCTATTATAAACATTATAAATATATCTACAGGGTATGTATTATAGCTGATTTCCAGATTTTTTTTTTTAAATATTGTGTTACATTGTAAATATTACATCTAAAATCATAAATATTATCATAACAGCCTTGATCATCATCATTATTAGACATTATAGTAGCATCAGTAATCAACAATAGGTAAATATATCAACAGCTGTATTTATTTATTTATTTTAATTCTATTCTTATATTTTGTATAATTATACATTCATAACGGGTATTATATAATAAATAACGCATCTTATTAATAATGTAGTATTATAATATAATCACTAGTAAATTATCATTGCATATTATATACTATAATCAGGCTGTATGTATAATAGCATAAATGATTAGCAGTAATATTCTTGAAACTAAACTTCTGGATTTATAACCCATTCCAGAGGTTATATATAAAATAATATAACAAATGTCATGCATGATATTAGATATTAAATATGAGATAATATCATAATGATTTATTAGCCATTTGAATATTATCCAGATGATCTTTTAGAAACTATTTATTGTTCTAAAAATCTGCTTTTCTTGCTTTATGTGCCGGGATAAAACCATGTGGCCTCTAATATATATATATATATATATATATATATATATATATATATATATATATATATATAAAATACACTCTATATATATAAATCATTAATCATTGTTACTTAGATACATTAGGAAATCTGAAGCCTTGCATGCATTCAGTTCAGAGATGCAGGCAAAGAAGAGTGCCATCAAAACCCTGATCACATTCACTTCTAAACACAATCTGAGCAAAACCTCCAGGCCAGTATCTGATACTGCATCTGATCTCAGTCTCAGCATCTGATACTGCATCTGATCTCAGTCTCAGCATCTGATATTGCATCTCAGTCTCAGCATCTGATGTTGCATCTCAGTCTCAGCTCTCATGCGTTTCTTTCATGCATGAAGCAGCAGCAGCAGTGATGTCTGACTGACTGACTGACACACCCTCCATCCAAAATGCACAAATCCACCAATCCCCACAGCCGCACAGCACAAATGTGATGGCAGTAAAACACCCAAGCTCCAATTTTTTCCCCCTGAAATGTGCGGTGGATTGGTTACAGATTAAAGATTCCCCGCAACATCACGCACCAACACGAGCAGCGCAATAAACACCCATTCATTCACCCTTCCCTTCATTTTCTTCTTCTTTTCATTACCTGTACATAATTATTCTCGCAGTATTCCGCGACTCTGGAGAGATTCTGGTAGCTCTCGAGTAAGGCTCTCTTCCCAGCCGGAATTTCTTCCTCTAACAGCATTTGTAGCTCTGCCATTTTACTCCCCTCTGCATTACTAAAGCCTCCTCCTCTCTCTGCCTGCGCCCCTTCTTTCATTCACACCGAGCACACGGCACAGCTGAGCTCCAGAAGAGTCGACTCTCCGATTCACTGCTTTGGTAATGCAGAGTCGACTCCAGGCGGTGAAAATGATTCATCTCATCTGAGGGAGGGAATACGGTATTGGATCCCTGTATGGCCTGAAATTTTATTCCAAATTAGAAAATTGGTATGTCTATGATTTAAATGAGCAATACATATACAAATTAGTCAATATATTGTAAAATAATTCAATATAAAATATTATTTCATCATACTACATGTTTTGCTTTAGTTTTTTATATATATATATATATATATATATATATATATATATATATATATATATATATATGTTTTTATTCTTAGAAATATTGCTCATGAGTCTAGATTGTTTTATTCTTTTTCTATTTTTTAATGTAAAGTACTTTGAGTTGTATAAATAAAATATTATTATTTTGCTTAAAAATAAAAAATATATATTTTTATTTGTTACAAAATGTTACAAAATGCACTGTGCTAGTTCTTTATAAAATAAAGAAAATATAAAAAAAATAATATGTAGTTTTTATGTGTACAGCTACAGATGAAACAATGTTTACTAAACCTTTAAGATCACTTATTGGTGAATACTGTTTTTTGTTTCACCATTCGACAGACGTGATTTAACAGTAATCAGATACAAACTAAATAAACTAACAAACTAACATCCTGAGGAACATCTGGGGTTATTAAATAAATAAATAAAAAAGTATTAAATGTGTCACGATCCAGTGTCATTCTGTGAGTGGAATCAAACTATTCTGTAGAATCGATTCTGGGAATCGACTCTATTGTTTCCCTACACAATGAATCACAATTGGAATCGGAGTCGACTCGGAATTTGACGTAATCGAACTGCACTAGTACGTTGAGGCTCGCGCCGTTTTTGTGCCTTATCTCCTCGCGCTGTGTTCTGATTGGCTGCCTGACTGAATCTTCCAATAGAAGAAAGGCGCGGTAGGTTCAGCGATGAGAAACACCACGGAAACCCGGAAGCGCCTTGACGCTGTGATTTCTTTTCTCAAATAAAGTGATGATTTGGGGAATAAAATGTGCTGTTAATACATCAGTAGTGAAGTTAAGGTATTAAATTAACATTCACTTTAACGAATTAAGCAGCTACGGTGTTAAATTGAACTTTTATAGCGTTTAACTCATTCGTGTCATTAGTGAAACAAACCACACAAAGGGTTTTAGCAGCTTAATGGTTTATTGGTTGTTTTTATTTGAAAGATGTTTATTAACTCATAAACACAATGCTAATATAATATATAATATGTAAAAGCACAACCTAGGGTATGTTTAACACTCTATGTAGTGCACTATTGGTCCAATAAGGAGTCGTTTGGGATTCAGCCATCGTGTAATAGGTCTTAAAGACTCTTGTCGCATGGAGTTGTGGGTCTTGTAGTTGAAAACCTTGCCATTTCTGCACTTCTTAAGCAATTTCAAAGAGAATTCAAACTACATGTTCCATGAGCCCATGTCCCACAGACAGGCTTTGTGTTAAATAGATAAGGCGCAGGTGGAGAGTTTTATTATACGCTTTATTCTTCATTAAAACTTGCTGCTATAATTAAAACTTGCTATAATTTCCCCTCTTCACAGGCTCAGATAGATTTATTTACATTTCGTCTTACTTTAAATAAACTCTCAGTAGAATTTATTATGTATTTAAACTCGCGCAGGTCGCACTGATCAGATAACAAAGTATGTTATAATCATAAATGGTTGTAATTTATTGCTGTCGTTTGTAGGGTTATGATTTTTTTTTCTGTCTTCAGCGATGGAAAATGACAACTCGATTCATCAGAGAAGATTTGAAGCAGCTGTTAAAGTGATGAGGAGTTTACCTGCAGATGGTAATAACTCATTATTACATGTTATTATGTCATAATGATGGGATTATCTAGTCATTTAAACATTTATTCTAGTAGTAGTAGTAATAGTAGTAGTAGTAACAACAACAACAACAACACTACTACTAGAAGTAGTGATAATAATAATAATAATAATAATAATAATAATAATAATAATAATAATAATCATCATCATCATCATCATCTTAATACATTGATTGATTGAAGTAGTACCCATCATATCTGTTATTTTGAGAAAATAAATGTACTTACCCATAATGCACTGTGAAACACTGAGACATGGCTGAGAGTAAGAAATGTAGGCCTAAAACATATTTTGTTATAGGAGCAATATTGTGTACGCTAATTGCTGTTTAATCAAATACTGATCAGGTGAATGAAAAGCAGATAACACTTTCGAATGTTGAGTTCAAAGCAGGATGAAGTCACTGAAGTGAAGGATCTGGGGCAGGATATCACTGATAAACTGCAGGTTCATCTGTAATTAAATATGGCACATTGTAATGTCTCAGTGTTATTGTTGATTTTTTTCTTTTTTTTAAAGAAAAATCAGATTTTCAACATTCCCCTCACCCGTATACTCCAGTGTCCTCTCTCTCTGCACTGCTCAGGTGCCTTTGTGCCGTCTGACGACATGCTGCTCAGGTTTTACACCTACCACCAACAAGCCACAGTCGGAGCCTGCAACACCTCCAAACCCCGCGGCTGGGACGCGCTGAGTAAAGCCAAGTGGTGAGTGGAACAGCGTGAACATTCACGAGGAAGGGCTCAGAAAGGTCAAAGTCAATTTTATCATCATTCATACTTCACAATGAAATGAAGTCGTGAGGACTGAAAACGTGAAAGTGAAGACAAGAGTAGAACTCACACACACATACAGTATAGTGGAAACATAAACACACAAACAAAATCATAAATCTACTTTAAGTAAAAGGATAACAAAGAACACACAAACATTACAATTTGCGAATAAAATCCATAAATAGATATGTGCATAAGAATAAAATAGTAAAATAGGGAAATAATAAAAATTCCACAAATAATATCAGTGACAGAAAAAAGAAAATAATAAAATGTGTAAAAAAAAAAAGGATAAAAGTGCAATAATTAAAATAATATTAAAAATAGATAATTTGTTAAAAATATAAGATATAAACTATGTGGCCTATTACGTATTACTAATAACAACTAATTAAACTAATAAAATAAAATAAAAAATTACATAAATGTATAATAAAAATTAATTAAAATTATTTTTAAAAATAGAGTAAAAGTATATTGCTAAAGTGAAAAGTATGATTATTTATTATTATTTCAGAAAATCTTTATTACTTAATATGGCCCATTATTTAACAAAATACAAAAATTAATCTGTAATATCTGTAGTGATTCTGGATTGTAAAATATTTTAATTTATTTACACTTTTTTTTTAAAAAAGGTTTATATTAACAGAATAATGCAGTAGGCAAAAAATAAGCTGATGAATATTATATAAAAACTGCATGTGTGTATGAAGTTTGCACAGTACTGTACAATATAGATTTGATCTTAAATGTGTGTGTGTGTGTGCGTGTGTGTGTACAGGGAGGCCTGGAAAGGGTTAGGTGACATGCCTAAGGAAGAAGCCATGAAGGCGTATGTTGAGGAGATTCTGCTGGTGAGTTGCTTCATTTCAGTTGTGTACGTTTTCAGAATCGACTCTTTCGGGATAATTCTGTTCCCTGGTTAGATTTTGGAGATGATTCCCATGACGGAGGAGGTGTCCAACCTGCTGGACGTGCTTGAGCCGTTTTATGAAGTGGTGGAAGATGAGGATGAAGATGACGAAACAACCAGCAGACCTGCAGAGTCGACTTTATCAGGTATCATTTAAAATATATGGAGTAATCGTGTAAAGGAGTTAAAAACACAAAAAGAAATAAAATGTAGTTAAAATAAAATATTGTAAAATAATGCAAAAAATGCAACAAATAATAGCAGTGACAGAAAAAAATAATAGCAATATATATATATAATATCAATGTGTAAAAACATTAAATAAAAATACAATAATTAAATAATAAAAATGAAAATAATTGTAAAAATATAAAAATATGTTTCTACAGTTGTTTTTTTCTCTGCAGGCAAAATCCCACAACAGCTTCAGTGATGTTTTTATAAAAAATGTGATCTATTCCTGTAATTATGTAATGAATAGAATTGATCTGTTTTTTATTTTGTGCCAAAAATATAATAAATAAAAGTAAATTAAGGGCTGGTTGTTTCAGAATGAAGTTGCACCTGATGAAAGTAAACATTAACACAACATTTTGGATTTATTTTGTATTTTGTAGAAAGCAAATATCTTTCAGATGTGCATGAAAATATGTAAATGGTCATTCAATATATCCTTTATAAATATGTCTTAATTTGCATATCACAAAAATGAGACTTTTAACAAATTGATTTTACTCAGAATTATTATTTTTTCGTTTATTGTGAATCACACCTAGTGGCAAAATTTATATATAACAGTTCATCAAATTAATATGATCAAAAAATAACAAAAATAAAAATATCACATGTAAGGTTTGTGTTTTGTGAAACAGGAAGCAGTGATGAGTGGAGAGGAAGTTCTGCAGAAGATGTAGGTGATGACGTGGAGGAGGACGATGATGCTGAAGGTAAACTTTTTACATTTATTCATTCAGATGCCACTTTTTTGTTCAGATAACTTAAAGATTTTTCACACAGTAGGCCTGTCAGTCTCAGTGATGGAGGTGTGGTCTCTGTGTCAGTCTCAGTGATGGAGATGTGGTCTCTGTGTCAGTCTCAGTGATGGAGATGTGGTCTCTGTGTCAGTCTCAGTGAAGGAGGTGTGGTCTCTGTGTCAGTCTCAGTGAAGGAGGTGTGGTCTC
>CM074948.1:22948008-22960427 GCA_037577455.1 Pangasius macronema | reverse complement strand
CTCTGTGTCAGTCTCAGTGAAGGAGGTGTGGCCTCTGTGTCAGTCTCAGTGAAGGAGGTGTGGCCTCTGTGTCAGTCTCAGTGAAGGAGGCGTGGTCTCTGTGTCAGTCTCAGTGAAGGAGGTGTGGCCTCTGTGTCAGTCTCAGTGAAGGAGGCGTGGCCTGTGTAATGTGGAGGCGTGTTGTCGTTTAATGTTTTTGTCATTTCATTTGTTCCTAATTTTGAATGTTTATTGTAATAATTGCTGAATTTGTGTGATGTTAGTGTAAATCTGCGGTTAAATGGCTGCACGCTTCCTGTTCTTATTTAGAAACAGCATCTAACTGAGAATTCAGGATTACAGTCCTGTGAGGCTGCTTTCACACACACAGTGTGTAGTGTTTGACTGGAACCCTGCTGTGTTCTCCGCTTGGGTGTGGCTCTGACCGGTCTGAGAGCGTCTGCGCGTCTCTCCGGGTCCAGATCAGCTCGCGCTGCTGGGTCGCAGTGAGATTAGACTCCGATCACATGAAAAGGATTGCAGTGAAAATCAGTGTTTTTGGTTGCAGTGTATTTTTTGTAGAAAAACTCTGCATATGAGCCACTGTCTGATTTCAACACGTCACGTAATGAGCTGAGATTAGAGTCAGAAGGAACTGTAATCAAAAACGTGTTTACATTCAGGAGCGCTCCTGTTTCACTCCAATCTGTTAAATCAGTCGTGTGTTTACGCAACCGCTAAAAATAAATTCACCCACTTTCCCTGAGTCACCTCAGTCCTGCAGAGACGTGACTCATCTGTGCAGCAGAGATGAACATTTGCAGCGACTCGACTCGAGTTGATTCAGTTAAACGATTCGTTCAGTTGTTCGGTTTGTTCTAATGTGCAGTCTGACCGCTCCGCCGCGCGAGGCAGATGACACGCGTCACGAGTGCTTGTGCCGTAGAGTCGATACGACCGTACAGCAAAACGTCGCTTATGAAATGAAATGACCAATAACGCCGCAGCAGCTATAACTTTAATCAAATCAAAATCGAACAGAACTCGAAAAACACGTATAAGCATCAGCCTGCTGCAGGTACTGATGACATCAGGGCCCCCTGAAGCCGATCCTGTCTGTGTAGCAGCTATGCTAACGTGGGTGATCTGTGGTACAGGTGAATGGCAGGACTGTGTGACGACCTGGCCGGCTGATGCAGCGTGTAGGAGTCGACTGTGACGAAAACATGAACGGTGCAGGAGAGCAGGTGGACATCCTGCCCCAGAACTGCATGGTCAAGGAGCGCTGGAAAGTGGTGAGTACTCGGAGATCCTGTGCGTGACATGATGAGGAATAAAGCTATCCGTATGAAATGGCAGATTCTGTCCTGTTAATAAATAATGCTGTCTTTTTGTTTTTTTGTTTCGGCGCTGTTCCTGGTTAAATCGTGCTAAAATCTGGGTCGTGTTTCTAGAAAATGGGTCAGTTGGTCTTTCACCTGTCTCGGTTTATGAAAAATGGCTCTTCAGATGCCGCTATTAAATGCTGTTTTAAATATTACAAGTCTGCTGGTGTTTATCTGGATAATTAAGATACTTTTATACACTCCTGAACAAAATCTTAAGACCGGGGAAACATTCCAGGCATCCGCACTTCGCACTGGTGGATCGTAACCAGGTCGTAAGAACTGCTTCAGAATGTCAAAAGAAGAAAAAGGAGCAAGAGACAAAAAACAGAGATTGGCAATTTATTGAAAACTGCATTTAAACTCCAACAGGCTGTTCATCAGCTGATCAAAAGTTTACGACCAGAAATACCACATCAGAGCTAACAGAGCAGTGAACGGGAATACACCTACACACTCTTTCACACCTCGGGCCAGTCTAGTCACCAGTCCAGTTCAGCATGTTTTTGGGGGGTGGAGGACAGACACAGATCTATACCTCCACCCATGCCAGTCCGTCCTGCGGAGAGAGACGTACGATAGAGTGTGTGGTGTTGGTGAGATGAATGGTTCTGTTAGATCGGGGATGTGGAGTGGGTGGAGAGAAGCCAAGGCTGGAGATGAAGTCACCACTCGCTGCTGCTGGGGATCACACGAGATTACTGTGGATGGAAACACTCATATCATCTCAGGGAGTTTTCCTCACCACCTCACCTCGGGCTCACTCATTAGAGATACATTTCTAAATATAAAATTTATGTCCTGAATTTATATATTTCTGCACAGATGCTCTGTGACAGCGTCTGTTGTTAAACGCACAATACAAATAAAATAAAGCGGAATTGAGTTGAAGTCAGCAGCTCCGCAGGCCACCGGTGAGCACAGTGACGTGATTCCTGCCGTCTGCACTGAGGATGTTTGGAGTTGTAGAGGGGTAACAGGTGGAGGAACATGGTGGAAGGAAAGAGGAAAAAAGAAATGATGGATAAAAGTGTTTAGAGATGGGGAACAATTACAAAAAGTTGCTGAGAAGAAAGAACATATAAAAAATTAAACATCGCAAAAATGTCTCGATTCTGCTACAACTAAACGCTGGTGGCTTTTAACGTCTCAGTTTGCATCTTGGCATCGATTTATTATCTTGATTTTAGTATATTGCCTTGATATTCTCTCCGAGGGCTGTGTTCTGCAGCGCGTGTGGAGTTACGCAGCTGCTGAAGGTCATTTTCTGAGCTCTCAAGAGGTTCTCTTTACATTTGACAGCAAATAAACACACCTATTATTTCCTTCTTCAGTCTGTATTTTCTATCCCTGATTTCTTTCCAGTTTAAAGGTGAGTGTTTGTGGCCTAGATGCTAGTGCAAAACTCCTTCTCAGACGTTTCTACTAAGAAAAAATCTGGCAACTGCGGAGGTGTGAACTTCATGCAGGTGATTGTAATAATCTGAACGTGGAGCTCAGAAAATCCACTTAAGCAGCTGCGTAACCCGACTCTGAATACCTGGAACTTTCCCTGCGTAAATACTAACATAACCTTTGGACTTGAATCACCGATTCTGAATACGAACACTAGTGACTACTTAAATTGCTCCCAAGAAATAAAAGAAAAGTTTATGTACAAAAAGGGAAATTGTTAAACAGCTGTTAATTACCTATTGATTGAAGCTGAGTGTGTAAACATTGTCAGGAACTAAAACATTTCCAATTGATTGTGTTGTGGCTGTTTGCTTACTCATGGATATGTGTGTGTGTGTGTGTGTGTGTGTGTGTGTGTGTGTGTAGTTAAAGAAGATCGGAGGTGGGGGATTCGGGGAGATTTATGAAGCGCTGGACTTGTTGACCCGGGAGAACGTGGCTCTGAAGGTGGAGTCGGCGCAGCAGCCCAAACAAGTGCTCAAGATGGAGGTGGCAGTGCTGAAGAAACTACAGGGTGTGTGTGTGTGTGTGTGTGTGTGTGTGTGTGTGTGTGTGTGTGTGTGTGTGTGTGTGTGCGCGCATCTAGAACTGACAGTTGATGAATTATACTGCAACATCAAAATATCACGGTGGACCCAAACACACACACACACACACACACAGATCAGATATTTTCATGCATGGCGTGTCAGTGCGTTAGATCCCACTGGGAGAGTGGAAGACTAATAGGCATGAAGGACTAAGGGACAGTGTGTGTGAGTGTGTGTGTGTGTGTGTGTGTGTGTGTGTGTGTGTGAGTGTGTGTGTCCTTCATAGAGGACACAGTGCAGCAGTATTGATGATGTTCTCTGGTGTAAAGTGCTGACACAGCTGTTTCTACATAATCACACTGTAATACAACACCACCTGCCTGTCTGTCTTTCTCTCTCTCTGTGTCTCTCTCTATCTATCTATCTATCTATCTATCTATCTATCTATCTGTCTATCTATCTACACTGCCTCTCAAAAGTATTCACCCCCCAGTGGTTATCTTCTTTTTGCATCAGAATGGGATTTTTCCTGCTACTTTTGAAGTAACTCCATACAGAAATAAAATTAAGTAATATATTTCAATTTCCTCAGAATTATTTGAAAATTAAAAAAAAAAAAATAACACTGGTTAATCAGTGAGTATTTCACCCCGCCTCCACCCCCCTCCACCCCATCTCCACCCCGCCTCCACCCCCCAACCCCGTCTGTGTGAATAGTCCTTTTGCAGCAGTGGGAGGTTTGACTTGTCTCGGCAGTGTCTCTGTGAGCTTTGCACGTTTTGATTTTCTCCCCTTCCTCGACACAGATTTTCTCCGATTTTAAGATCTAAATTAGATGGAGAATGTTGGTGCACTGCAATTTTCAGGTCATGCCACAGATTTTCAATTAGATTCAAGCCTGGGGTTTGACTCGGCCATTGCAGAACACAGACCTTCTTTTTTCAAGCCGTTCCTTTGAAGCTTTTGTCCTGTGCTTTGACTTGGACCATACAGTATATTTTCATCCTGAGCACAGATGACTGGCTGACTGGAACAGGTTCTTCTCAACAAGCTGCTTATGTTTGGCTTCATCCATGTTGCCTGTGATGGCAACAAATTTTCCAGTTCCTCCTGTTGAAAGTAACTCTAGAGCATGATGCTACCACCACCATGCTTGATCCCAGGAGAGGTATTACCTGGGCGTTGGGCTGACAGATTACCCTTTGGCTTTAGACGAAATGTTTCAACTTTATTCTCATCAGACCCCAGAATCTTTTCCCAAAAGCTCCCAGATTTTCAAGCGTGGCGTCTCTCAGAAGTGGATCCTTATTGGTTGCTCTCCCATAGAGGCAAGATCTGTGGAGAGCTGATGATGTTGTTGAGAGCTGCACAGGTTCTCCTATTTCAGTCCGTGAGCTCTGTAACTCCTACAGTGCTGTAGTTGAACTCTTGGACACTTCTGTGATGATTGCCCTGCTCGCCTGGGCTCTCAGTCTGGCCTGATCTTGGTAGTGTCTGGATTGTGCCATATTTATTCCATTTTGTTATAATGGATTTCATGGTGCTTATAAGAAGGTTAAAAGCTTTGCAGATGTTTTTTTTTTTATTTCTCCAGCTCTTTTCCTCCTAAAAATCCAAAGCTTTATGGGTAGTTCCTTGGTCCTCATGAAGGCAGGACTGAAGAGACCTCCCAAAGTCAGATATATTTATTGTCCAAGCTCACAATTGGGCAAGTTGGATTGGCTGATTAGATAACTGCATGAATGTGCAGGTGTTCCTATTAAAGTGGACGGTGAGTGTATTTAGTGTGAGTGCTCAAAAAAAGTTTAATTTAATTAAAATAATTATAATTTTAATAATTTAAATTTTTAAAAGTAAGTTGGAGTGAATACTTACAGCTGTGAGATTTTAGACTTTGTATTTAAATGTACTTAAATTTGATGTTGCAGTACAGCAAAAAGAGAAATAATTACAGGGAGTGAAAACTTTCTGGAGGCACTCTAGTCTGTCTATCTATCTGTCTGTCTATCTGTCTGTCTATCTATCTATCTGTCTATCTGTCTGTCTATCTATCTATCTATCTATCTATCTATCTATCTATCTATCTATCTACCTGTCTGTCTATCTATCTGTCTGTCTATCTGTCTGTCTATCTATCTATCTATCTATCTATCTATCTATCTATCTATCTACCTGTCTGTCTATCTGTCTGTCTGTCTGTCTGTCTGTCTGTCTGTCTATCTGTCTGTCTGTCTGTCTGTCTGTCTATCTTGAGACAGAATTTGGTTGTCTCGAATATAACACTACATTTTGCCGCTCTGAGGTGTATCGCAGTATTTCTGTTTAATGTTCAATATGATCTTTACCTCTTCTTACTCACTCGGTGGCAGCAGCAGAGGCAGCAGCAGAGGCAGCAGCAGAGGCAGTAGCAGAGGCAGCAGCAGAGGCAGCAGCGTACAGAGCACGACGTTTGCGAGCGGGAATCTAACTGCCTCGAAGCATGTTTACTTAATATTCCAAAAAGTTCATCTAGTCAGAGGGCTAATACAGATATAGTACACCGCTGCTCCACGTCTTCACACTGTTCAGGATTCACAGCAGGTCCGTAGCGTAGCCAGCTGAGGGGTCGTTACCGTAAAACGCTGTATATACGTGCACACCGGTTTCCACCGCTTGCTTGACAGTGCTGTGAAACGTGGGTTAACACCAGCACCTGTGTGCTGCGCTTGTTGTAAGTCACACTCGTGTCCAAACGCTTCAGAAGCGCGTCGTGTGTTGTGCTGGCAGTGGAGTAACAAACTAATTGTGGAAATAAAGTTAATAATCTACTTTTCTTACAATACAGTGTACTGATGTTGCAGTGGTTTGTTGTCATTACAAAGTAAATGTATTAAAATTTAATATTTTATTTGTGTCAAAATCATCTTGTGAAGCCTGATACATCTCATATCTGCCTACCGTCTATCTATCTATCTATCTATCTGTCTGTCTATCTATCTATCTATCTATCTGTCTATCTATCTGTCTATCTGTCTATCTGTTGGTGAGAACAATAGTTTGTGCACCCTTCAGACATAATGAAACAATATAATATATAATACTCTCTGTGTGTTTAACGTGTTTAATATGTTGTTTTTTTCTCACGCAGGGAAAAATCACGTGTGTAAGTTTATCGGCTGTGGCAGAAACGAGAAGTTCAATTATGTGGTCATGCAGCTACAGGTAGAGCCCTGTGTGTGTGTGTGTGTGTGTGTGTGTGATAATGATTTTGTAGCACTATATAACTTCACTGTATGGTCCGACTCTCTCTCTCTCTCTCTCTCTCTCTCTCTCTCTCTCTCTCTCTCTCTTTAGGGGAGGAACCTTGCTGATTTGAGACGCAGCCAGCCTCGTGGAACCTTCTCCATGAGCACCACTCTGCGTTTAGGGAAACAGATCCTGGAGGCCATCGAGGCCATTCACTCTGTCGGCTTCCTGCACCGAGACATCAAACCTGTACGCTCATTCTCTCTCTCTCTCTCTCTCTCTCTCTCTCTCTCTCTCTCCGATTACCTCTCTGTCTCACTCACTCACTCACACACACACACACACACACACACACACACACACACACACACTCCATGGCCAAGTTCTTGAGTAATTTTCTGCAGAACACAGACTAGTGGGGGCGGGGCTTGCTGTACTAAACAGTGCTGATTGGTTAAACTCATCCTTACACTTTCTTATTTGTAAATAATTTCCATCTCCATTTCAGTCCTCTTCAGTTCCAGTACATAATGTGGGAAAGTTCAGGGGGGTGAATACTTATGCACACTCACACAGACAGCAGTGAAGATGCTTTTTAACTCTTCCTGCAGTCGAACTTCGCCATGGGTCGGCTGCCGTCCACGTACAGGAAGTGCTACATGCTGGACTTCGGCCTCGCTCGTCAGTACACCAACACTAACGGAGAAGTGCGGCCTGTGAGTAGCTACGCAACACATTCACAGCACGACAGCGACAGCTGTTAGCATCCTGTTAGCCTGCTAGCAGCATTGTTCACTGTCCTTACTGCTCTCAGCCAATCAGAACACACCGTTTTGAATTTAGGTTAGTGATGAATGACCTCGTTTAGTTTGAAACTGATCACTGAAGAAAAATTTATCAAATCTGATTAAAGACCCGATCGACATTACTGACATCATCAATCATTCATGTCACAGCCTTGTAAACGCTTGTTTCTGATTGGCTGGCAGGTGTGTAACAATATAACCATGACAACAAGCTTAAGTAATGTTAAAAGTAAAGCTACAGTTATGAATTTTTTTATCAGCTTCAAAAATGTTTTAGCGAAGAGCAAGCGAGACAGAACGAGATAACAAACGCCATCCGAGACGTAACCATAGCAACAATCCCAGTCTTAGCCTCCTGATATGTAGGAGTTAGCTTTAAACTGATCGAATAAACCGTTATTTTCACTTAACGGAAGTAAGAACACACAAAGCCCCATGAGTTTAATCTCTGTGAGGAGAAACTCAGCTGTACGTATAGATTATATGGATGAAATGAAATCCGGCAGTTGAGCAGTTTGTTGGTCGTGACTCAGACTTTCGTCTTTTTAAAATGTGAAACTTTATTTCTGTACAGTGTTTTTGCCGACATGTTCGTTATTATTGATCTGAGTTTTGTGTTGTACACACACACACACACACACACACACACACAGTGATAACCTGCCAGCGTGTGCTATTTCTGGAGCGCTGGTTATGAAACAGTGGAGCGTTTCTTTTAGCTGATATGAGGAATAGATTGTTTTTTGTTTATGAGCAGGAAGACGATACGCTTCCCAAACGTTACGAGCTCCTGATGAGACTGTGGAGGGAAAATCGTTTAAACTGGACTGATGATGCAGTCGCTGCACAACCCGATACAGTGGAATATATCTGATTACAGATTCTGATTTCCAGTAAAAACGATGTTCGGTTTGGTTTGAGCGTCTGGCTGCAGCCTCGCGGCCCTCACACTGAGCTCCGAAACACGGATTTTAATTACACTGAGCCTCACTTATCACCTTTTAGTAAAGCTGTGTGTAAACAGGCTCTGCTGCCAAAAGGAACCAAACCAGATTTACATTTAGCCACACCCACAAACTCCATAAAAGGAGTTGTTACATAAATGTAAATTGTTACATAATTAGGTTTCAGATTATATAAAGTCTAACAATTCATCTGTGTTTCATAGCCATGCTGTTATTCTGAAAAGGAGATTTACATTTTATACCAACTAGGGGCTTCCTCTGTCCAGCCAGGAGCTTCCTCTGTCCAGTCAGGAGCTTCCTCTGCCCAACCTGGGACTTCCTCTGCCCAACCAGGAGCTTCCTCTGCCCAGCCTGGGGCTTCCTCTGCCCAGCCTGGGGCTTCCTCTGCCCAACCAGGAGCTTCCTTTGTACAGCCAGGAGCTTCCTTTGTACAGCCAGGAGCTTTCTCTGCCCAGCCAGGAGCTTTCTCTGCCCAGCCTGGAGCTTCCTCTGCCTAACCAGGGGCTTCCTCTGTCCAGCCTGGGGCTTCCTCTGCCTAACTGGGAGCTTCCTCTGCCCAACCTGGGGCTTCCTCTGCCCAGCCAGGAGCTTCCTCTGCCCAGCCTGGGGCTTCCTCTGCCCAGCCAGGAGCTTCCTCTGCCCAGCCAGGAGCTTCCTCTGCCTAACTGGGAGCTTCCTCTGCCCAGCCTGGGGCTTCCTCTGCCCAGCCAGGAGCTTCCTCTGTCCAGTCTGGGGCTTTCTCTGTCCAGCCTTTTTTGTTTCTTCTGTTCAGTCTAGGGCTTCCTCTGCCCAGCCTGGGGCTTCCTCTGTCCATCCTGGGGCTTCCTGTTCCCAACCAGAAGCTTCCTTTGCCTAACCAGGAGCTTCCTGGGGCTTCCTCTGCCCAGCCTGGGGCTTCCTCTGCCTAACCAGGGGCTTCCTCTGCTTAACCAGGGGCTTCCTCTGTCCAGTCTGGGGCTTCCTGTTCCCAACCAGAAGCTTCCTCTGCCTAACCAGGAGCTTCCTGGGGCTTCCTCTGCCCAGTCTGGGGCTTCCTCTGCCTAACCAGGGGCTTCCTCTGCCCAGTCTGGGGCTTCCTCTGCCTAACCAGGGGCTTCCTCTGCCTAACCAGGGGCTTCCTCTGTCCAGTCTGGGGCTTCCTCTGTCCAGTCTGGGGCTTCCTCTGCTTAACCAGGGGCTTCCTCTGCCCAGCCTGGGGCTTCCTTTGCCCAACCTGAGGCTTCCTCTGCCTAACCAGGGGCTTCATCTGTCCAGCCTGGGGCTTCCTTTGCCCAACCTGGGGCTTCCTCTGCCTAACCAGGGGCTTCCTCTGCCCAGCCAGGAGCTTCCTCTGCCCAGCCTGGGGCTTCCTCTGTCCAGCCTGGGGCTTCCTTTGCCTAACCAGGGGCTTCCTCTGCCTAACCAGGGGCTTCCTCTGCGCATCCTGGGGCTTCCTGTTCCCAATCAGAAGCTTCCTCTGCCTAACCAGGAGCTTCCTGGGGCTTCCTCTGCCCAGCCTGGGGCTTCACACCATCAGTGTTTGCCGCTGCAGTTATACACTGCTGCCAGTGAATGGAATCTCGAGTCTAATAGTGTCACAAAAATGTAAAAGTCAGTGTTTTATCGAAAAAGTCTATTTTTATTCCAGCGGTTTCATCACCTACAGCGGAACCGCACAGTGCGACTGTTTCACATTTCTTTATCAGCTCATATATCAACACACTTTAATTTAAACCCTGTCACTGAGAATCAGAGAAGCTTTAACATCTGCGTGTTTTTTCAGTAATTTATTTTAAAATTTCAGTGTTAATTCTTTCTCTCTGTGGTTATTATGCTCATTTTAAATATAATGAATCAAATTATAATAAGCATCTCACTCTGGATTTAAATTTTATTACACATTTATTTGACATATTGTTTAATTTCACTTCATTGTTGTACTTTATGTTCACATTATTTTATGTTTTATGCTTTTTCTACATTTTGTTTTATATTTTGCAGTTTTTGGCCTTTATGTTGGAAGCGCATGTTTTTCCCCCGTGTGTAAGATCCTCATTACCATATCAGCTGTTAGAGTGTGAGTGTTTCACCTGCTTTCTTCTCTAACCAACCACTGACTTTAATCATCTCACCCTCACCTGTAGAACCTGTAGAACCTGTAGAACCTTTAGAAATTGTAGAATCTTTAAAACCTGTAGAACCTGTAGAACTGTTAGAATTTGTAGGACCTGTAGAACCTGTAGAACCTGTAGAATCTTTAAAACCTGTAGAATCTGTAGAACTTGTAGAACCTGTAGAACCTGCAGAACCTGTAGAACCTGCAGAACCTTTAAAACCTGTAGAATCTGTAGAACTTGTAGAACCTGTAGAACCTGCAGAACCTGTAGAATCTTTAAAACCTGTAGAACCTGTAGAACTTGTAGAACCTGTAGAACCTGCAGACCCTGTAGTGTGTGGAGTAGAGAACCCAAATAATTGCACGTTTATCCCGTCTGTTCCATGTGTCCTGACTTTCAGTTAATGATGAGAAAATGAACTTCTACAGCTGTGTGTCTATTACTGCAGGAGCAGGAACACATTTCCATTCTGCTAAACATTAATCATCCTTCAGCTTCCTTTATATCAAATTAGATCAGATTTATTATTAGATATAGCAGATATAACAAATCTAATCTATCGTAAACATTATTGATTTATTATATTTATAATCTCATGTAATTTCTTTTTTAAAATCTATTCAGTTAGAGGATCGTCATTAAAATACATAAATGACACCTTTCTCAAATAAATCAGCTGTAATGATATACACTGTGAAATCATTACTGTATTATTTATATCCGATATTAAACTGTCATTACGTTCACATTTATTTTTACTGAAAGATATCAGATGTGAGAGATTAGACTGTATTTATATATATTTCTGCATTACATACACAGAATCTAACAACTTGACTGAAACTAACCATCAACCAATCATGACTTTAACTTTAATAAAAAATAAACTTTAATTCATTTATAATATCAAATCATCCGTATTATGTACAGTGCATCAAATCAGTTCTAAATTTGATTGCTATATTTTATCAAATTAAAATAACCATCAGCTTTATTCACATTATTTTATAATATGTATGAAACAGTATCATTAATGGTACAGTATCAGACAGATTAATTAACGCACATCGTTATTGATTATAGACGGATTATATTATATTGATTATACAATAAACAGTTTCATACAGAAAACCTACACTAGTGCAGCGTGTGATAATGTTTATTATTTTGTGATATAAAGCATGAATTATTAGAACCGTATATAAGTTTAAACTCAGTTTCACGCCAAAACACTACCACTCATTCTCACACCATTCATTCTTTTATGTTGGATAATTGTAAAAGTTTTTTCTCTCTCAGTGTTTAACGACTGTGGGGTTTTTTTTAGCCGAGGACGGTGGCGGGATTTCGGGGAACGGTGCGGTACGCTTCAGTCAACGCTCACAAGAACAAAGTGAGAAGTGTGCACATCTCCATCACTACAATCCATCACTATCACTTTATTCATCTTTCCTAACGTTAAACCCTCCATTCCGTATAATTATAAACTCTTCTATCACTTATTGGTTGCTTGGTAACATGATACTAGACTTAAGTGATCATAATTATTTATTCAAATTCATATTTTACATATATTAATATTAATAACCCTAGTAATGAGGATCGATAGTATTATTTTGTATAATAAAATGTAATAATATAATAAATAATGTAAAGCATTGAACGTTGGTGTGAACAGGAAATGGGACGTCATGATGATCTGTGGTCGTTGTTCTACATGCTGGTGGAGTTTACTGTGGGACAGTTACCGTGGAGGAAGATCAAAGACAAGGTGAGGACACGCCTCAGATATTTCACAGTCGTAATCATCTTAATGAAGGATCAAAACAAAAGCCTGAGGTGTTGAAAAGTGAAAAATATATTAAACTTTAAATTCAGTACAATGTGATCTGGAGCTGTATTTATACGATCTGAGATACAGCGAACAACGTCTGATATACAGTGTACGCCCCGCCGTCTGATATACAGTATACGCCCC
>CM074948.1:22931218-22941450 GCA_037577455.1 Pangasius macronema | reverse complement strand
TCATCGCAGGGCACAATTGCATATACACTCACCCATTCACACACTACAGACAATTTAGAGATGCCAACCTTTGGACTGGGGTGGAATCCCCCAAAGCATGGGGAGAACATGCAAACTCTGAGCCAACCGTGCTTGTAACTGTTCAATTAGCACAGCTACCATAAAAATACTAAGAAATGTTCAAACTACCGTAATTGTTCAAAATAGCATGACTACCGTAAACACATTAACAAATGTGCAAACTATTGTAAGTGTTCATGTAGCACACCTACCACAAACACGTTTAACAGGCAAACTACCATATTTGTTCAAATAGAATGCCTACCGTAAACACGCTAACAAATGGGCAGCCTAGAGCAATTTTTTAAATAGCATGCCTACAATAGACACACTATCAGATGTGCAAACTGTCATAAATTCTGTACCACATGTACCATAAACACAGTAAAAAAAAAAAGTGGCAAACTACTTTGTCTTTACTGCAAAGGAATAGACAAACTACCGTAATTATTCAAATAGCACGCCTACTGTAAACTCACTAACAAATGTACAGATGTACAAATGTTGAGAGTTGTGTATTTCCTTTTTTAAAAAATTTTTTTTTTTAGAATATTTCTGTGTATAATAATTTCTTTTAATATCCTCTTCTCCTTCAGGGTGTAAGTTAGCAGGAGAATCTGTCGCTCCTCTTAGTAATGACGTGACATTGTTGAATGATGGTACAGTCGGCGAGTGTGTGGTGATGGATCCGGTGAACACACAGATTGCTGTGGTGTTGTCACGGCTACAGGACGACATGCGGAACGTGTTAGAGAGGCTGAACACGCTGGAAGCTCGGGCCATATTGCAGGTGAGGAAGATATTTTTTTGATAATCTGATAATTTGATAATTTTATATATCTCAGCGCTGTTGAGTTCTGGATCCTGATTGGTCAGGGTGTGTTGATTAATTTTGGGGATTCTCAGTAACATGACAAGCTGCGTTATAAATATATAATGCAGAATAATACATAAAAAATTATGTTTCAGTGTGTCCAGCATAAATGAGTTTTCCTGTGGAGGATGTGGCAGTTATGATCGTTTGAATTCAGACTGCAGAGTCATTAATGAGGATACAGCAATCTCTGCTGGTGAGAAAGAGAAATCCTGATTAAAACTATGTGATGTTCTTCTCAGGTTGAAAGGCTCGCTCTGTCCTGTGAGCCTCATACAGCTCTGGCTAACAAGGTAGGTCTAAGCAAGTCAAGGAAAATTAGTGCATGTCTTTTAAACTTTTAAACTTTTTAACAGCAATGAGCTCTTTACATCTTATTTAACCTGTCTATTTTAATAGCGACTGCCCATGTATCCATCGGTCATCTCCCAACTCTCAGTGGCATTTCTACTCGTCTGGCCTTTTGTAGCACACTTCTTAGTGCAGCTATACCTTAAGAAGAAAAGGTTTGTGCAATACATTATATATTAATAGAATTTAAATATGGGAGTTTAGAGTTTAACAGTGATTAACTCTCATTGGCTAGTGAGATTTGGATCAACAACTCCCTGACTTGGAAGTAGAGACTCTCCTGAGACCTCATCTCCAAAAAATAGTCTTATTAGACTACCCAAAGTTCAAATATTAATTATGAACTAATATACTAACTAAGGAAGTAAGTATGTACTTTCCACTACAAAGTACAAACACTATAACTATACAGAGAACTGCATCCAGAACGATCTCCAAAATTCGTGCCACTGAAGTCTCTACTTCCAGGCCAGGGATCTGTCAGTCCAAATCTTACTAGCCAATGAGAGTAAATCGCTGTTACGCCCGCCCACAAGAGAGGTTTGTGCCAGAGTGGCGAACATAAACTTGCTGAGCATAAACGAAAACTTAAAACATAAACCATGATTAGCAAAAGGAAGCTTAGAAAACTGTTAACAAAGAATGTTTATTTGAAGACCAGACCATGTTAAATTTTTGCCACTGAGTTCATTGTTTTCAGTTTCGGAGTGTTTTTCTTCTTTCTCATTGTATATTTTTGTTCTTTCTTGACAATTTATGTTCAATTCTTTTGGCACAAATTGAATTCCATACATCTCAGCTCACCTGGGTTGCTTTCTCACTTTCAGGAAGACGAAGCTATAAAGACGTCCACGATGCAGATGATCAGAACTCTGCTGAAATAAAAAANAAAAAAACATCTATAAACATCACCAAGACTGCACTACGGTCCTGATTTTGTGCTCATGATGACGTCTTCTCAGCATGGCCCCTTGATTAGGGCCCCATCACCATCACTGTACTGGAAGTCTGAGGGATCGAGTCAGATTTGAGGACTAGGTTTAGGAAAACCAAGCAGAATAAAAAAAAAATAAATTAAAAAAAAAAAGAAAATGGTGTTAATTCAAATGATGTAAAATTGATAAGAATGTGTGATAAGAATGATGTAATTTTGGTGGTAAATGATGTAAAAATGGTGGTAACTTGAATTATGTGCAATTAAGACACAATTTCCCTTTTTAAAAGCAAAGTTAAATTATATCTAAATGTAACAGAAGTAACGAAAACTTATGTAATATGTAAAATATTTAACGTTTAATTTGCTACACTACAAATGTCTTATGTAGCAGCTACTTTCTTCTGCTAGCTATTTAGCAAGCTAGCTAAATGTCACACTAGCTGACTAGCAGATATGACTGCTGTAAAATAATTAGCGTATAGCCTGTAGAAAACTGTTAAAAGTAGTCTACCTCAGGTTTTATACATGCATTTATTATTAGAGCTTATAGTATAATTTATCTATATTTATACATTAGCAGCACTTCGTGTATATTGAATAAACAACTTTGTGACTTTTTTCATATTCATTTTGTGATTCTTGTTTGCTAATTCTTCCTCAAGGAAAAAAAATTTTTTTTTGCTGATGCTTAAAATCACCTTCCAAGAGTTTAATCTTTCTGTATGCTAAAATACTAATATATTTTTTAACAAATAAAAATAATATGAAGCCTATTAGAAAATGTTTGAAACGGAACCTTTAGTTTAATACGGAACCTTGGAATCAGGCTCGCGTTTCCTTCCAGTGTGTTTTAGATCGAGCACCATAATACATACGCATGTGTTTGGCGTGTTGCTGTTTAACTGTTCGCGCCTTTAAAGGTTTTTCTTTCTACTTGGAAAGTGTTGGGAGGAAAAATATCGCGATGGACGAAGAAAATCGAGCAGCGGCTTCGAACTGGATCACTCAGCATCCCGTGGTGAGGTTTACGTTTCACGCCAGAATGTCTGATTTATTGTCACTAATCATGACAGGCCAGGGGGTGCACTAACTTTTGCAGCCAGGGACCTGTTTAAGTGGGGGGAAAAAAGAAAGAAGTTGGAGTGCCCTTGTATCCAGGGTTTACGGTAACCTCATATACAATATGAAGTTCATTTTGTCGTTTTTACGAAATATGATTAAACTTTATAAGATAATGTGATAATTCCTACTTTTGGAGTATAATAATGAGCTAAATTCCAATAAATATAAAAAACTAAATGTTATTTATTAAAAAAAAATCCCAAATTAAATGATGATTTAATATGTAGTCAGTTTAAAAAAATGTGCACGTTTAATATGAATATGAAGTCACTTTGTCATTTATAAGAAATATTAATGCTTGAGGAAAAAGGTCGGATTTTATTAGGCAGATGTTGTTCTTCTTTTTCGGTGTTAAATATATGTTAAAAATATAGATGTATATTGTGTATAGCTTATTTTATTTTATTTTATTTTTTGCGAATGGTGATATGATATCTTTTGTCATATTGCCCCTCTCCTAAATGTATATTCCTATGTATAACAATCTATTGGTATCCCCCCCTACCTCACTGAATCTCTGGGACAGCTCTGAGTGAAATTATATCTTTTATTTTTTAGTATAATAGTATCATAATATTGTCTGTGTAAAAATGTTATATTTAATATACTTCCTTACGTGAATGCTGAAAGGAAAACCCCACCCAGAAACACATTAAATATATTAATATTGAAATATTTGTGATGTGTTTGGTGATTCTGGTGCTAATTTGTTGGTTGGTGCCGCATTTTCATTATTCCTGTGAGAAGTTCAAGTCAATCAAGAGGCTTTTATTGTCATTTCAGCTATATATAGCTGACGCAGTACACAGTGAAATGAGACACCGTTTCTCCAGAACCTTGGTGCTACATAAAACAACATAGTCACCTCACACAACATAGTTACAAAACACAGAGCTGAGGACTACACTAAGTTGTCCTAGCCACATAAAGTGCATCGTGTGCAACCTAGTGCAAACAGTGCAGACAACACGAGACAGTGCAGGACAAGTACTGTACAGGACCAGTACACAAACACAAAATAGCAGCAATAGTTAGCGGTTGTGTCTTGCTGACGTCACAGAGGGATTTTTTTTATTGCTAGCACAGTTACAATGCTGTTTAATAGGAAAAAGAAATTGTTCAGTATAAGTGTAGGCAGCAGAGAGCACTAAACATTACTCACTGCTCTATGTTAGCTATAACGATGATGATGTCAAATATTGTGTACCTTTTTATTAAACAAATTATTTGTTCATGTCTTGTTTAGTACCAAGACCTGATGAAACTGGGTGTAGATGACAACGCGCAGGTTTACGGAGCATTCCTGGTTTACCTCGATCTGACAGAAGGTGAGAGACTGTTGGTGCTGCACATCGGCCCAGTTTGGCAAATTTCCTTTTTGTGCACACACACTTAGCAAAGCTGCTTGTTAACATAGTGCATTCTAGTACTGCATTAAACAAACTCTCATCGACTGCCTCTTTTCTACAGACCGTTCTAAAAGTGCAGTGCCCAGAAACATGGGACGAAATTGTCAGGAATAAGAACGTTTACCTCAGATATGTTGGAAAATTCCTAAGAAAAAGCTCAGTATAAATAAAATGACACTGTACTTACATTAGCATTAACCAACTTGATGCAAATGTCTGTCACACTGAGAAACATCGCTGTTTCTAAGCAACTGGGAAACACTCACGTGCAAAGACCACTCAGTGTTGATGGAAGTGACGCTAACTACCACACAAACATCAAGTCTATTATACAGACAGTTCTAAAGCTACAGTGACGATGAAAATGAGATAAAAGTGTCAAGAACATTGACATTTTCCTCAGACGTGTTGGAAAATTACTTAGAAAAGGCTTTTTTTGACTAAAAGTGTACCTAATTACATTAGCATTAACCATTAAGCAAATGCCAGTCATACTGAGAAACATCAGCATTGTGGTTCAACTCATGAACTTATTAGGACACTGTTGCTAGGCAACTGGGAAGCCCAAAGACTCCTTATTGTTAGTGGTTAAGAGTTTAGCTAACCACCACGTAGCACATTAATTTAAACAGAACATGTAAATGCTCAGTAACATGAAAATGTCAGCAATGTCAACATTTTCCACAGTTGTGTTGGAAAATTTGCCAGAAAAAGACTCTGTATGACCAAAATGACACTGTATTTACACTTAGCATTAACTGCTCAAGCAAACTTCCACCATGTTGAGAAACATTAAAAAGTTTGGTTACAATTCATGATCTCAGCCAAACTGAGAGCGGTGAGAAATGTTCTGACTGATTATGTAGAATTTTCTCCTAAACATGGAACAAAGGCTTCAGTTGCTAACTAGCTTGTGTGCTAATTAGCTGTCCTGTTTGCTAGGCTGAAGAATATAGTAATAACAGTTCGGTCAGCTGTCATATTGCATAATTTCTACACAAACCTCGATTTCCAAGGTTTTTAAAGTTTTAAGGAGTCAAGTAGAGATGACAATTTAATGTTAAAAACAACAGCACAACTCAGGAGAATCAGCAAACTGTGATACACTCTGTTTCTACAATATGTTTCGTTGTTGTTTGTGACACAGACGGTTCTGATGTCTTTCCTGTGTTGCAGTTCGGCGTTGGACAGGCGTGGTCCCAGTGCCGTGCCCTGGACTACAGGCTGTTCTGCTGGAAGGCCGTGAAAAAGAAGGCGAGGTGGTTCAGGTGGTTTATCCACTTCCTGCTCACAGAACCGTCAGTCACAGAGAGTGAGTGAATAGAGAGAATGCTCGTGACTCCACACAGCGGGAGATAAAACAGGTTTTGAGACCCGGAGTGCATCGTAAACTTAAAATAACAGTTTGTTTACGTTGTGCTAGCTAACAGGGTAATTAGCAACACAGCACTACAGCTACACTAAGGCTGCTAAGTGCATAACCCAGCTACAGTTGTACACTGAATGTTCTAGATATTCTAGAAATGTTTGCTATAAAAGTTTTTAAATTCTTCAAAGACAAAAATTGTTTTTAGCGCTTAAAATGTAAAATTCTATACATTTTCTATAAAGATTTTACAAATTATGCAAGAAAATAATTTAGCACTTAAAGATGAATTTAAAACTCGCTATAAATTTGACATTGCAGAGGAAAAAATTTTATATGTTGAGAATTTTTAATTACAATATATTTATTAAGATCTATATTTATATAAAAATGAGGTATATATTTTTGAAATGTATTTGAAAAGCAAATGTTATATATGTTTACTAGATATTAAAAATTCTAAAACTAAAAACGAAATTTGTCATTTTTAATGTCAGGTTTTTAGTTCAGAAGTTCTATTAAAAAAAGCTATAAAATGATCATTTTAAAAACTCTCTTGCCAAGTTTTTAGTTGTTAAAAAAAAGATTATAAATTTGCTGAAGTCAAGATCATGTAATTAAAAAAATTTATAAATGTTGTATTTGATGTGTAGAGATTGCTTAATTGAACTGGGAATTTACACACGGTACACTGTCAATGTTCTGAATATTCCAGTAAATGTTGGTTATTACATTATACATGAACTATACTTGCAGTGCATTGTGGGTAATGGGAATTAATGTTCTTGTTTGAGCCTGGGTCGTGATGTCAAGCTCTTGAAATGTGAAGAAGTTGTGACAGGTCACGTTGTGTCCTCTTATCCCTTCTCTCATCTTTAACATGCCGTACTTGCCTTGTTTTCTCTCCAGGGCTCCCCCAGCTGGCTTCTCAGTATATACTTGCATATTCCAAGCATAACTGGAAGATGTGTCACAGGCTGCCTATAACTTTATTCCATATTTTCCTGGCTTGCTAGGCATGTACTGACTGAAAGGACAGAAACCGGCAAAAATTATTTGATATCACAACTAATAGCATGTGTATATTGAAGCAGTGATTAACTAGTCTAACAGTAAAAGGGCAGGCATTTATTACCTCTGAATGGAACCAGTCTTTCATCCACTGTGACCTCAGGAACAGGGTTGTACATGAGAGGCAGCCGTTCCATCCACGTGTCCCAGACATTGCTGATTGCTGCCAGTTTGTCAGTGAAACGCTGTGCAGTTCTTGTCTCACGGTTGTCAAATCTGAGCACCGCCAATATGGAACGGAACATTTCCACTGACATGGTGGCACGAAAAATGGGTCTTCCCGTCTCAGCATTCCAAAGACTAGAAGCAGCCTCACCTCAGGACCTATACACACCAGCCAGTATTAGAAGCCCCATGTAGGCATGTAGGTCAGTCACATCCATGGTCTTCCATTTTAGACCATACCATTTAAACATGGCGGGGCCATGTTTCATTTCAATTACAATTTTTTCAATGGTTGGAGGGAGGAAGAGCTGGGGAAAGTTGATAAAATGTTGGATGCATGGGATGTAGCCAGACTTGTGGGTCCTGGAGTCATTCAGATGACATTTTCCGCTGCCATCCTGCCTGTGACCTGATATGGAAGGGCGGACCAACTGATTGTGTTATTCTTGGACATAAATGTCTCCTTTGCTGCCTGCTTCTCTCCCTCAGAGTCCTCTTCATCTGAGGGGCTGTAATCAGTTTTTCCCCTTGTTGTCCTCCTGCTCTTTCACTTCCTCCTCCAAATCACTGTCTGGTGGCTAATCTTGGAAGACCGGATCAGTGACCTCTTGGACAGTACGTCTTGCTGCCATAACCTCAGTCACTGACATGGCAGCTCATTTTATAGTCTTATGACCCCCTCCAACTCCTCTTATGATCTCTGTTGGTTAGCTGAGAATTTATGGGTTTTAATAATTTTTTTAATTTAAGGTTATTTTGTAACCTTGCAGGTGCTTATGCTTGCAGGAGCCGATCTTGCAACAGTGTCAAGGAACCCTATGACCTCTGTTCCTTATGTTCATTATGTATGATCATGCCTATGTTGTTTTTTACTATTTCACTGTTTCAACATTCCCCCATGAGACTTCAAAGACCAACAGGTGCCTGTCTCAGTGGGAACCTGGGCAAATGTGGTGGAAACGCAGGCAGATCTTGTGACACTCTCAAGGTCCCCCTTGAGCACTACTGTCAATACAGTCCAATAAATAATATACACAGACATGGCATGTACAGTTTCACAGTTTCAAGATTCCCTAAAAACCATCATTTTCCTTGATTTGACCCACACTGGTGGATCTAAAATCCATTTCAATAGATACAGGTCAAGTTTGACCCAGAACAGCCTCAATGTACAAAATATTGTAGCACCTTGTTGCATATTTTGAGTCACTGTAGAAAAATTCATCAAATTTCAGGCTAGAAAATGGCATTTAGGGTGATGTTTGGACCCTTGCAGTATGTAAGGGTTAAGAACCTTGTAGTGCTTTAGATAACACAGCTGTGGAATCTTTTAGCAGCTGTTAATTTTTTTATTTATAAAAAAATGTTTAGTTATAATAGTTATATTTATAATATAAAATTTATAAGATTATTGATATCCGTCACTTTACATTTCTGATATTAATTGTACATTGTCTTGTAACAATCCCTCTCGTCTCCGTGTGTTTCTCTCAGTTTGAGGTGCATTGTGGGTCGTGGAACTCCCATGCTCCTTTGCGCTGTGGCTTCGGACTCCACGCTGGTGTATCAGCGGCTGAGCGACGGCCTGGTGACCCCTGACCCCCCTGTGGACATCAAAGACCTGGGACGCCGACAACACCGTAAACGCAGACTCCAAACATGAGGCGGAAAAGAGATGGATGATTTTATTAAAAAAATAAATACGCTGGTCTTGAGTTTGTAAAAGGTGAGTTTGTGTATATTTGCTGTTTAAGGTCTGGGTTACGATTTCTAGAAAAAATCAGCTACAAATTTATTTGTTTTCTAAAGTTGTAATAAAATATTTGTACTTTGACTATTGAACTATGACTGCCTGAAGTCTGGAGCCCATGTTCTCAAAACTCAAATTCTGAGTTTCCTCCCTGGAGATGCTTTGCCAGGCNGCAGCCACCTTCAGCTGCTGCTTGTTTGTGGGTCTTTCTGCCTTCAGTCGTGTCTTCAGTAAGTGAAAAGCAGCTCTGTTGGGTTGAGATCAGGTGACTGACTTGGCCATTGAAGAATATTCCATTTCTTTGCTTTTAAAAAGTCTTGAGTTGCTTTCCCAGTATGTTTAGGGTCATTATCCACCTGCACTGTGAAGCGGCGTCCTATCGGTTTTGTAGCATTTGGCTGAATGTCAGCAGAGAGTAGAGCCCTATACACCTCAGCATTCATCTTGCTACTTCTGTCAGCAGTCACATCATCGATAAACACCAGTGAGCCCGTTCCATTGGCAGCCATATGTGCCCATGCCGTAACACTGCCTCCACCATGTTTGACACATGATGTGGTACACTTTGAATCATGAGCTGTTCCTTTCTTTCACCATACTTTTCTCTTCCCATCATTCTGGTACAAGTTCATCTTGGTTTGGGGGCAGTCGTGGCCTAATGGTCTGAGAGTCGGACCCGAAGGTGAACCCGAAGGTCGTGGGTTTGAGTCTTGGGTCCGAGAGGTGAGACCCCTGAGCAAGGCACCGATCGCCCAACTGCTCCCCGGGCACCACAGCTAAAATTGCTGCCCACTGCTCCGGGTGTGTGTTCACTACTGTGTGTGTGCACTTGGATGGGTTAAATATAGAGCACAAATTCTGAGTATGGGTCACCACACTTTGCCACAAAGTCACTTCACTTCACTTCACTTCACTTCACTTCACTTCGTCAGTCCAAAGAATCTTATTCCAGTACATGGGAGGCTTTCCTGTTCTTGAATGTTACCAGTGGTTTGCACCTTGTTGTAAACCCTCTGTATTTACGTGAATGAAGGTGTCTCTTGATTGTATATTTTGACAATGATATGCCTACCTTCTCCAGAGTATTCTTGACTTCTGTTGATGTTGTGAAGGGGTTTTTCTTCACC
>CM074948.1:22914632-22931118 GCA_037577455.1 Pangasius macronema | reverse complement strand
TGAATTGTGAAGGAAACACATTTTGGTTTTAGGACAACTTTGAAAGGTTTTGATCCACTTCAAATGTTGACGTGTGTGTGTATGTGTATGATAAGATTGCTCTGTGAGGATAGAAGAATAGAAGAATATTTCATATTTATATTTTGTAGTTTTGTAACTTTGTAGTCTGGAAATTTTATTCTTGAGGTCTAGCTGTAAAAATGCCACACATTTATTTTCAGGTTCTACATTCGAAGATTTAAAAAAATATATATATATATATAAATTTGTCATTTGCAGTGTAAACATTTTGTTTTTAGAATTTAATAGTGTTTTTACAGACTTAGTGGGGTTTTTAGAAAATTTATTTTTTATTTCTTTCTTTATTTTAATAAATGTAATTCTAGAAAATTTACCATTTGTGGCCAATTTTTTTTTTTATTTTTTGGCCAGTTTTGAGCCAATAAGGGAAAAAAAATCAGAGAATGTTGACTTTATAAAGAAAATGCTAAATTGTTTGCAGTCTGGATATTATACTCTCTACAATAAATTTGTAATTAATATAATTTTTAGGTTTGGAGAGAGATTTTAAATTGATTTGATATTTCCCCCCATATTTATAAAAGTAAGTATTTCTGAAAAAGTTGCAAGATTTTGTGATGTGATCTGTAGATTTTTTTTTAAAGCTATAAATTTAAAATTCAACTAATTAAGATTTATGAAATATGAACTCCGCATTTCATCACCCTCTAAGAAAATTATATAAAAATGAAACACTAAAAAAGAAAAGGGGGAAAAAAATGCGGCAGCAACATCGTTACTCATGATACTTCATTGCGGAATAATTTTTGGCACAAAATTTGGGCACTTCATACATATGACATGTAATTCAAGGATAAAAAAAGGAGATGTAGACAGATTTGTGCAGTTTTTCTTGCTTGAGTCTGATTGATGTTTCTGTTTCCTAACACACAGGGCTGAAATTAGCACTCTGGTCTCACACGGGTAAGTAAAGAAACCTTCACCGTGTAAATCAAAACGTGTGATGTAGCTTTAGTTTCTCTGAAAATTTAGGACTTCTGTTATCAATCAGCTGTACGTGNGTGTTGGTTCTGTGTAATTAGTGAGGCTCAAGCAAGCTTCCTGTAAAACTGAGAGAAACACGAGTGTTTACCGTCTTATCTTCTGTCTTTAGTAGAAGTACTTATAAAGCTCTGTAAGATGTATTTCCTCCAGAAGGAGATGCAGTGAGGAAGCTAGCTATGTTCTCACTCATTCTCTCACTCAGAGGCATGTGCTGATATTAAAGTTACAACACGTGATAACTGCATAACCTTTTCTAACCATTTTATCATTAAGACACTATTGCACCTTTGTCAGTCATCACTAGAACTACGCAGCTGCCTTTAACTCTGACCGATGTGAAATAACGTTAGCGTAAGATTCTGTCATTTCTTGGCCACACAAAGCTAGCTTAGCTAACATTAGAGAATATGCACAGAGCTACATTACATTTAATATTGATATCCCACAGCAAAGCTATTTATATAAAATAAAATGAGAAAATATGACTCAACAAAACTAGTAAGCTAGCTAGCATTAGAAAATACGATTAAACAGAGCTAGCTAGTTTGTGAATAGCTCGTTTTGTCATTTTCATGGCGTCCACATCTTACTTTATCATCCATGGCCAGAAAAAAAATGGATTTCTGTATATTATTTTGTTCTTTAGCTATGTGAAACACTAACTAAGCTTTTGTCTAGCTAATGTTTAATAATAGTCAAACAAAGCTAGCCACCCAAAGGTAGTTTGCTAATGTTAGAGAACATGTCTTAAAAAATAAATATCTAGCAAAAGCTGGTATTAGAGAATATCCCCAAACAAACCCCTCTTACGTTTAGGTAATCCTACAAGAGAACAAGGGAAAAATCTAGCCAATGTTAGCAAATATCCTCAGACAAAGGCAGTATACCCAGTATAAATTAAAGTAGCACAAGTTACCATTCCACAGTAATGCTAGCTAGCTAACATTTTAGGAAAATACTATAACAACATTATCTAGCTTAGTAACATTAGGAAATATGCCTGTTTGTGTAGATTGTGTGTAAAGCTAGCTAGAATTCACTGAGAGAAAAGACGAGTTTTTTCTTTTATTACAAAAAGTTTTATTATTTGTTGGGGGTTTTGGGACAGGGTTGGAACTAAACGCCTTTCTGCTATGATGCACAGAAAACCACATCATCCTTTGTTTTATTTTATGACATTTTTATACTGTTTGTATCACGTGATAAATCATAATCAGCACATGCCTGCTGATCGTGACGAGCTACAAACACTAAACCGCCTTCAAGCAACTCGAGTTTGTTACGCTGCTTTCACACTTAGTGTTTATTCCAGTACATGTATTACACGTTTTTCTTTTTTTAACCTCCCGACCAATCAGGTGGCAAGTTAGTAGAAAGCGAGAAAAACAAAACATGGCAGCGGAAAACATTAGTCAGTGAGGGACTCTGAGGAGATTTACTACATGCTGAACGGAAAATTTTCAAATGTTGCAATGCAACGTGATAATCTAGAGCGCAAGCTAGGCTAGTTAGCCGATACTAGCTGGGACTGGGAAGTGTGTTGCATGGTTACAACTCCCACCCCACATTGGCACAAAAGATGCTCCAGTTAGCGATTTATGGGGGGAAAACAGCAGGTGTGAAAGCAGCCTTCAAACATGTTGTGTTTAAAATATTGCAATGTCGAAATTGAGATTGCTGTATGATGTTTGAAACACGATGAACAATGAAACATCCTCCTCTGACACTCACAGTCCTGAGTGGGGTTACACTCTAAAAATATCTGAAGAGTTTTAAAAAAAAATTTGAAAAACAAAAAAATATAACACTTACAGACTTAATGGTGAGAGAAATACTTTTCCAACACACACGTACATATATATGTATATATATATAAAATGCCTGGAATGTGTGGGATGGAATTAAATTTGTCCTTTGTTTTGTTTCTTTCGACATGATGATCTGAAACTTCATGGGACGTCTCGTCTCCAAGGAAGAAGAACAAAAAGAAGAAGCAAAATGTCCAACAAATGTTTCATTCTGCACGTGCAAGAGATGTAAAGCCACCGAGAGGATGTGACACGTCCTTTTTTTTTTAAACAAACAAAAAAAAACCGTCCAGGACAGTGTTATGTTCATGGCTCTCTCTCAAAAACGTTGAGAAACACAAGAGAAAGGCTTAGTGTAAGGCAAGGGCACTGTATCAACGAAGATGCCAGACGTCTGTCCCACGTCCCCTTTTCTCCTCCCCTCCAGACATCTTGCCCTGGTCGGAGCGCTGAACGCCGAATGTAAACAGGAGGGCTCAATCGTGGTGGGGGTAAACTCGCTCAGCGCTCAGAGGAGGGGAAAAGGAGACGAGGGAAGGAGTGATCATCTCGAGGAGAAATAGAGGTAAAACAGTGTCAGGTTATGTCACGTCCTCCTCCTCCGAACAGTAGTCACGTCCCTGAAGGAGACGGAAAAAACCCACCAAACATTGTTTTAGTCCTCAAAAGAGAGATGTGCATACAGTGTTACTCGTTTACCTGAAAAATTAATCGAGGCTGAATTTTACTTCTTTACTTTTGTACTGGAGCTATAATGTTAATGTAGCTAACACGTAATAGAAAAAAAAAATCTAGCACTGGAGCCTGTTTGAAGCCTGTGTGTTAACTGCAAGATGGCCTCCGAGTGTCCTGTTGTCATTTGGTGCGTCACTTGTGCATTTCCTCAGAAATTAACGTAGCGCGTCCATATGGCGCAATACCAACGTGTCCAGTACTGACTAAACAAACTAGCATCACGTTTTGATTACCACTCTTGTGAATTTTCGAGATTAGTAAATATTTTTGAATGTATGGTGAGGGTTTTCGATTTGAGACAAAGATCATGACAACAATCACGACGATAGCAGAACATTTTAAAGAGCGATCGAGCTTGCGTGTGTTTAATGTTGCTGTGCTTGAAAACAGTAAAGTTCGACTTGGAGACCTGATGGACAGCGTTATGGCTCTGATGTGCCAGTTAGCGGACACATTTAATCCTCCAGATTTATACAAATACGCAAGCAAGTCTGTGAACAGTGGCACTCGCTTAGCAGCTGCATTCACTCACATACACGTGGTGAAAGTTAATTTGCACAAGATCACGCAACCAAACGACGTGAAGGGTGACTGTTGCTAGTCTAATCTGATGAAGCTAGCACAAAACCAAGCGTGCAACATGTAAATCAAACAACCAATTTCCCCTTGGATTAGTGTGTTGCTTCATGTGTTTAACTAGTTAGCTTTAAAAGGGATATATAGCTACTACTGTTTCTCATCTGAACTTTTTTTTGGACAGGCCACACCCACTAATGACTTGTGGATATAGGATACATCTATGAACTTTATCTTCATCCAAAACACTTCTATGGATGTTAGGCCACGCCCCCTACCCACTAAACTGCCACTGCTAGACTGGTGTTTGGTAGCTTCTGTTACTTGTTAGCTACATTAATTTGTCATAGCTCTACTATGGACAGAAAACATGTCTCGGCTGTGTACAAGGAAGGGGGTGAGCTTGTGAAATGTCTCACCTTTTCGATCTTCTCGTCCAACATCCTGAAGAACTCCTGCTGGCTCTCTGATGAGTGGATGCTACACAAAGAGAAATTACATAATCAGCATGAAAATAAAAGAGTGTTATAAATGGGGACAGCAAACACACAGCATGGATGAAGTAAGGGATGTTGTATTACACTCAGTGCAGATACTCACCTTATTTTATTAGTGTTCCCGCTGGCCTCTTTATGTTTGCCCTTGTGCAAAAATGTACTCTTCTCCTGAAAACAACAGCAGCGACACACAACTTCAATAAAAAAATTAAAAAACCTTCCAAGTGTGACATGAAAATGAAAAACACTGCATTTACACCGTCAGTCACATGATAAGACAAAGCGGCCAGAACTCGGGAAGAAAGGCATTTGGTGGTGTGAAGTGGGTGGAGCTTTGACGATATGCAGATGAGATGTGAATGCAGATGTGGCGTCTACCAGCAGGACCGAGGGACGGCTTTGTTCTGATTCGACATGAGCTCTATTCAGAATGGATTAGTTTATCAGCAGAACGATTTTCTAGCAGCTTATGTTTCCCACAAACCTGGATGTTTGTGTCACATGATCACGCTCCATTCACAACACGGTGCCCAGCAAACCAAAGTTCCAGCAAAAATTTGTAAAACACAATTCATAATCACACAATATTAAAAAGCATCCATTTTTCATTTCATGACTCGGGAAGTATTTAAGATCTGGATGAAGGGCAATGATATGTGTGCTACGAGATTAAATTCAGCAAGCAGCAGCAACCAAACTTCTTTCTTCCCCCCCAGCATGAGGAGACAACTGTGTAGAAAATCACTGCTGTTTATCTGGACTAAAATGATCGGACGAGCGCTGGAAAAAAAATCTGGAGAAAAACATTTGGTAACTCAGTCTGTAATTTCCTCAGAGGAGGCCAGAGTAAAACACCGACGTGGCTGAGCTGGACGCAGATCAAATCACAGAGTAGCTTCTGTGAAATATGAAATTACCCCAGGACCTCATGTGCATTTAATCCCGTCTGAATAGGGCTTTACTCGACATTCTCCTTCCCGGAGACTCGCTGCAGTGCTACGGGTTTAATGCGTTTAAAATTGACCTGAAACACAACAGCACCACTGGTTTTGCTGTAAACAGATGGCAGCTATCATTGTGTCCGGCTCATTGCTACTTGTTATTTAATAAAGAAATGCGTATAACCGTTGATGCGATGAAGTTTTCTCTGAAGAGACATTTCTTTAACATTTATGGAAGGAGTCTCCAGTATCGGTGCTCTACGACAGTTAAGAGATGAAGTTGTAATTTCTGACATCTTTGTCTTATTAACTTAAAAAGAAAGGAAAAAAAGAGAAGCTGGAGAGCGAGCGATTGTTTATAGCTGCTATAACATAAGTGAAAACAGGAACTAACTTGTGTTACAAACATTAAACTTGACCATAAATGGGTGAATGTGACATCGAAATTGTAATAAGAGTATAAGATGAATAAAACACTTATGTACATGCATAAAATAATCAATGTCANTGTGTGTGTGTGTGTGTGTTACCAGGTGCTCCTGATTGCGCGTGTTCATCCGCTCCTCCTCTCCGTGCATGTACTTCACCTTCTCCACTCCTTTCATTTTGTACTCGTCTAAACAGAAACAGCGAGAGATTTAATTAAACACTCGAGCGCTTTTTAACATCACTTTCGTCTTCCATTAATTTCGTTTCAGGGGGAAAAAATAATAAAAAGAATAACAATTCTGGCTTCAAACCCAGGGGTTTAGTCCACGCTTCCTGTTTCACTTAACTGAAATAAAACACGTTTAATTAGCGTGTAGAGACACACACACAAGTTTATTTAATAATTTTGTATAAAACTCAGAAACTCGAATCATGATTAATTTCTAATGCCGTTGACTCCAGTCCACGATCTGCAGAACAAAGAGGACTTTTTATTTAGTGTCTACATGAACTTCAGTCTAAAGTGGGTGGGGCTAATTGTAGGTAAGGCTTGTGGAAGCTCCACCCACTATCAATCACCTGATGGTTATTTTTCTTTGAACCCATGTTTTATATGCTCTTAACTCTCTACAGCACTTTGGCCAACTTTTATTCCTTTGTAAATAAAATGTACGTACTTACTTCAACCATGACTTTGTTTTCTTTACTTTACCTTTTAGTTATTTATTTCATTTACAAACGGTGTTTACACACATAGTAATAAAAGAATAATAATAAAATTAAAAATTGCTATCAAATGGGGTGGTAAAAAAATAAATAAATTAAAAAAATCACATTTTCAATTTGTTCCACTTTTTATATTCAAATGCAAACTGTCACTAACGCTAATAATATAAAGATTGCAAATGACTTTTCTAACTTCACCTTAGTAACGGATCTTTTATTTTAATTAACATGACTCGTGAGTGAAGTCTGGGCGCTTGCGAATGCTCAGTGCTCGCTGAACTGAAGTGCTCTCACCCTCACGTGCGACAGTTTCTCCGCACTCTTGCTTCACTGCTCCGCGCTCATGAATACCTTGGTGCGTGCACAGTTTACAGCACCTTACGCTCATTATTAATGACCACACGCTCGCTGATACTGCTCTGCGCGCTCAGGTCCCCATGGAATAGGGTTTTTACATGTTGATGTATTTCCTTCTTACCTCACAGTGGCTTAGTGAGCTAGCTAAATACAGAGCAAAGTGAAGACATTGACGAGAGTCTATTATTGACGCTTTCTGATGGAGACGCTCCGACGATGCATGAAGACGGAATTGCGTTCTCGATCATTCTGAGGAAGCGACATATTTAAGAATAAAGAGCTCCACAATGGTGAAACATCTCTTCCTGTGCCGTAACTGCCACCTTGTACGAATTCTGCCCAGCCAATATTTTCCATCGTGTCCCACCCAATCAAGCCACAGTTGGAAAAGGGACACTCGACTTAAAAAAACAAAACAAAACACTCTGATGAACCATGTTTACTGCTAACGAGCTGCTACTGTAGAGCAGACACGCCTCCAGGGGTGGGACATACATGTTCTAGACGGTCTAGAGGCCATTTAATTGGATGATCACAAAGTTCCATTCAACCCCCTGAGTTTCTAGAACAATCATCTGTGCTAGGTAATAAGTGTGAGATTAATGTATGATATCACATCACACATCATGATTAAATATCTTAAATATCTACTTGCATCTTACAAAGATCTACATGAAATAAATCAATAAAGAACTCTGGTCAGTGAGGAGTCTTCTTCTGAGTGAACGAGTGTGTGAGCGAGAGAAAAGTGTTCCTGACCTGAAGAGAAGGCGTCTCCATTGCTGTGGGCTTTGTCCCGATCCTCCTCATCTCCCGGAACGGACGACAACTGCTTGGCCGAAGCACAGCCCATCACTCACTCACATCCCTCTCTCTCTCCAACATGGTACAGTCTTTCACACCTAGAGAGAGAGAGAGAGAGAGAGAGAGAGAGAGAGAGAGAGATGAGGTTAATTGAGAACAGAAACTAATTTGTTTTGCCGTCACTCCCAAACATTAAATGTAACTATAAACGGATAAAAGGTATGACTTGTAATCGCTGTGTAAAAAAAAAAAAAAAAAGTGTAATCGTTGGTGAATCATTGCTGTGGCGTAAGAAGAAGGAAACACTCAGGATGTGCTGTTATAGGAAAATAATCAACTTCAGGTTGGTAACGATGACTCTGCTTCATCACACCACACCGTCACTCATCTCTGGACTTTCAGTTAGGTGCAAAAGTTTGCACACCCTTAAAACAAAATGATTTTAATTTACAGCCACAAGATATTTACTGTTTGGGTTTTGCCAAAAAAAAAAAAAACAAGATCAAACAATATTAAGATTATCATCAAATTATTGCAAAATTATATCCACTTTCTTCTGCTTGCAGTTGAAGGTTTTGACAGTAGATGATGAAATTTTGCAAACTTTGTGCACTCAGGTGTAATTACTTGTGTGTGTGTGTGTGTGTCAAACCGCCATCTATTAAACATACAGTGCACTAGGTAGTACGTAAAACGTCATGACCTCACACGGTGTTCACTTCCGTCCTATAGGGTGGAAAGAGAGATTTGGAGTGGAGCCCAAACCGAAGAGGGGAAAAAGATCAAGTAGCACCAATCTCTCTCTCTCACATATACACACACACACACACACACACACCTCATCTGAGCCACATGTAAGACCTTTCCACACACCAGCGGTGGCTGTAACGAGACTTCGAGGTTAAATGTACAAATATAAATGTTTCCATGAAGTCTTAATTATTCCTGTTATAAACTAAAGCTGAAATAAACGAGTCACGCGCCGCTGATGATGTTGTTGTTGTGTCTGCATTAGCTAATGGTAATTAACGGCCTAGCGTCTAACATGAACTGCACAAAACACACACAACATACACACAACCCTGAGCTTAAATGAGGGAAAAGCATGTGATAATCCTCATCCACATCCATCCTGTGGAGAAGGAGAGCACCGTAAAGGTGGAACATCATCACACAGGAGCATTTCGGCATGTTGTGTAAGAGAGGCGGCGGGAGGCAACAGCACCGAGCAAAAACACAACAATGAAAACAAACACTCAACGCTTCTCTTTTACACCAACATTACAGCAAACACGCCATTACACTCGCCTTGGCTTCACCCAGGCAGACTCTTACCTCCGTGCAAAACTCAATGTTTCGGTGAAAATAGTTGCGATTTGCACAAAAAACCCTGTCCTCCGTGTCCTGTGCTGCATGTGAACCCAGCCGCAGCAGCAGACATCACAAATCGAAACACTCGCAGGCTGCGTCCCAAACCTCCCTCTGATCCCCTGCGTAGGTGCCCTACAGAGGGTGTGACGTAACAAGACACGAAAGCGCTACTTAGCGCACTACGTGTTCATTTGGGACTGATCCAAGCAGCAAAGGGGTATTCCATTTAAAACCAGATTCCGTTGTTTGTAGTTTCTTCCAAAAAAACCTAGTCAAACAAACAAACAAACAAACAAAGAAACAAATAAATACATTTTAAATGAATTTATTAAATAATATAATACCTCATTGTCTATTATTATTATTGTTGTTTGTGAAATGATCCGATTAGTAGCTAAAACGTTATTTACAATTAATAATGTCAGTATTGTAAATAAATGAAATAATCAAGTTTAATATAACTTAAAAGTATACTTATGAAAGATATATAATCTATACATACAATATATATTTCTGTAAGATATATATAAGAAAAGAAAAATGATTTAAAAAAAAATCTTTCTAGCTAGCAAAATTATAATAGGAACGTTTGGAACGCCGGAGTAATCTGTGGACAGAATTGAATGTGACACACTTCCGGTAGCGCCATTAGCGATTTTTACTTCCGGTTCTGACTCGGGGAAAAATCTTTTGAAAATAAACAAAATGTACAGTTTTGTTTATATGAAACATGTCAGAGTACAAAATAGTTTTATACACTTTATATTAAGAAAACATGTACGTATGGATGTGTGAAATAGAAATGAACCCAATTTTGAGGAATTGAACGTCCACGTGGCAACCGGAAGTACTTAATTAGTTAACGCACTAAAGACAATTTTGTTAATGAGTTACACTACAGAGAACTAAGAGGTTAAATTAAACTTTTATTATAATAAAATAAGAGATCAATAGTTTGAATTTTTAAGTAAATTTACAGTTAATTTGTAATTAACATAATTATTAAACCGACACATTGATCTTTCCTTAAAATGAAGTGAACTGGGAAGACTCCTGTGTTTGAGCATTATAAATTATTCTTTATTTTAATTTGATTTTACTTTGTAACATGTTCCCATGATGATGATAATGTTGATTTTTATTTATTCATTTATTTAAAAGAAGTTCTATGTCCTCTTGTTTGTTTTGCATTCTTCATTGTTGTTAACGTGTAAACAAACAAAAAAGTCAAATATTTTCATGGACATGGAGTTAAAATCTTGTGTGTAGACTATTTATACTCACTATAAATAAGTTTTGTTTAAAATTCTGGTATAAAAGCCAAGCAATAAATTTCATGCACTGAACCTCACTGCAAAACTTCACCACCAGATGAACAAAGTCTTATGTTTTATATGCAGAAAATATTACTTTTGTAGTGATTTAGCACCGAAAGTTTGCCATGCTCACACTATCTTACTGCATGTTCTGATATTTATGCAGGTAAATATTTGCATGCACTGTGCATACCAGTTTGTTAATCAAATAAGCCACACCCTGGTGAGTTTATAGTAATGTCAATGCATGGGACTGAAGACTCACATCAACTCCACTTTTCACCAGTAAAGAAAGACAGAGAGAGAGAAAGACTCTCTCATTTACCTGCTGAACTACTGATGTCTGAAATCAGTTTTTTTTTTGGTGTTTTTTTGTGCATTTATAATTTGAAAGAAACTCTGAGGTTTGGTATTCAACAACTAAAAAAGCAAGATTTATTTCCTTATAAGCACATATTTGTGTGTAGTTATGTAACTATACAGTCGTGGCCAAAAGTTTTGAGAATGACACAAATATTGGAAATTGGAAAAGTTGCTGCTTAAGTTTTTATANTTTGCCATGAAAATTAACTTAATCCTGAAAAACTTTCCACTGAACACACACACGGCAGCCATTTCAGCTGCGGCGCCTGGGGAGCAGTTGGGGGATCGGAACCTCAGTCGTGGTATTGAGGGTGGCAGAGAGCGCTGGTCATTCACTAACCCCACCTACAATCCCTGCCAGACCCAAGACTCGAACCCACAACCTTTGGGTTACAAGTCTGACTCGCGGACCATTAGGCCACGACTGCTCCCAGAAGCCATGGATGACAGCTGAGGTTCGCCCCCTCCCCAACTCAAGAAAAACTGACAATCTATTTAAGTGCAATTCTGAGCATGCTACACACAGGTGAGTGGGCTATACAAACCACCTGTAGTAACACACTCTTTTCTCTGAACACTTTTTATAGACACNAGTGCAATTCTGAGTGTGCTACACACAGGTGAGTGGGCTATACAAACCACCTGTAGTAACACACTCTTTTCTCTGAACACTTTTTATAGACACTCCCTCACATGAAGACTCAGTTTGACAATATATGTTTACTTGCGCATTGCAGTACAAATCATCTTGCACTTTACTGCTTCCCCCAAAATATCTCTTTTGCACAATTTCACTTACAGTAATGTATATATGTATTGTCAACTTTTCTTATGCTTCTATTGTTGTATGTTCATATTCATGTTTAATTTGTATATAGCACCATGGTCCTGCGAGACACGACATTTCGTTCAACTATATGTCCACACGTAGCAGAATGACAATAAAGCTTGACTTGATTTACATGTTATACATGTATAATGATGGCTATGTCAAACGTACATTAAACTCGAGACTATCAGAAGACTATCAGCTGAAGTATTACTAATGTGAAATGGGGGTTGGGGGGGTCAGTTAATATCAAAGAGTTCAAAACACCTAAGGCAACTGTCAATCATTGCAGATTTATATGTTGGTTGGTTCATCTGCCGTGATCTTTTTACATATTTTTGAGCGAGGCAGCATACTCTGATGTTTAAATGTAGTGACCTAAACACCACAATTTAAAACTTTTCACTTCCATAGTTTCCTGTTTAAGCAACTGAGAAGAGTGTGTTGTTCATGTTGAAATGAGACTGCAGACAGAACACACAATACAACATCTTTGATGTTTTGGGTTAAAATGATCCCAGTTAGTCGAAAATAAATCAATTTCAACGTCACACACCACAAACTTTCGCAAAGATGTGCACATTGTGAGCATGGGAAATATAGACACTATCAAAACCATGGGAGTTCTAATATTTAAATTCAGATCATCTGGCTCAGTTCTTCATTTACAGCACCACATACATTTTTCTGGCCCTGAAACAAGCTCCACCCCAGCAGGAACAGCCTTTTCCTTAAAAGGCAACTCAAAGAATGCATATTTGTATGTAAACTTAGTGTATTTCATCTTTGCGCTAATCTGTGAGTGAGTTTCTAATGATGACTTGATTACACTAAAGACACATGGCCACCTTCAGCCAATCAAATTTCAGCAGGTATTTCAGAGGGTTAGCATTGAGCTATTGTCACTAAACCGTGGCCTTTTTAATGTTGTACGCAATACGTCCTACTTTCGAAAGGTGCCTGGACCCCGCAGATCACCTCTTCTGGCTATACTTGAACAATTTTATTCAATTATTTATGCAAATTATGATGTTACTGATCTTTATGTATTGGGCTAGCGATGATTTGTTTGAAACGTAGCTCTACGTTTGGTCTTTATTCCATTAAAACAAGTTTTATGAAGCAACTCTTTGTTCTGATCTCTAATTAGCCGATGGACTGATAAATAAATGATGCTCAGTACACACAATGTTATGACGATGGACAGTTCTCTATGAGAAGAAGTGATGTGACCTATTGTGTATTGTATTTTGTTCTCGTTTTTGCATTAGTATTTAAATTTACACGTTTGTTAGGATACACCTTTTTCTTTCAATGTCACTTTTAAAATTTTTTTTTTTAATAAACATTTTCTTGAACAATGGTTACCTGAAATAATGTATTAACGTGAAAAAATAAAATATACTGATGTTTAAAAAAAAAAAAAAAAAAAAAAAGAGAGAGAGAGAAACCGACATTATAAACCATGGATTGTTTTTTTTTGTCCATAAAAATGTTCACATTTTTATCCTTCTCTAATAAATATTTACAACTCAACACAATACTAGTGAGTAAAAGCTCGAAATCTAGCACTCTCCTGTTCACGCTCGTGTGTGTAAACACGTTTCTTTGCAGAAAAGTGTTGATGGCGTGTTTGTTTGTTCTCCAGGTTGTTCATCTGGGTGTAGATCCCGAGCAGCTCCTGATTCCCTGCTCTGACTCTCCGGATGGCTGAAAATCACTACAGCAGCTTTAAACCACAAGATCAAAGTCATCTCGCTGGAGAAGGAGAGAACAGAGGGAGAGAGAGATAGTTAGTTACAGGAGAACAAGTGGGTGCTGATTAAGCTGGTTCATATCTGGATATTAGGGATGGTGGGTTTAACAAACGATTGAGGTGAGCTAATGCAACAAAGCAGGCTACGGAGACAGAGCAACAACATAACTGCGGAGACAGAGCGACTATCGGGGATAGTGCATCTCTCAGAGACAGGGCAGCTATTAGGGACAGCGTGGCTCACGGGTACAGAGCAACTATCAGAGACAGTGCAGCTATTGGGGACAGCAGGGCTCTCAGGTACAGAGCGACTATTGGAGACAGAGCAACACCAGACACAAAGTGACTGTGGGGAACCAAGCGACTACGGGAGACAGGGTGAAAACATGACTCCAGAGACAGCAAATATGGGAGACAGCAATGTCCATTTTTATACCACATGTCCTACCTCCTCATTGTAGTTCATGACGTGTTGCTTGATCTTGGACGAGTCCACCCAGGTCACAAAGTCCTCCATGTTCCTGTCAGCAGATGAGACAGTAAAACCACGGAGCAATAGCAAACAAAAGATTTCTAGTGAGCGTAAGCTAGCCTAACATTAGAAAGCTGACTTAAAGTTAGCAGGTTGTCGCTGCACAAATCCTAATTTTAGTTTTACTGCTACTCCTTATTATTTCTTTACAGCAAAAACTTCTGACCTTGTGATCAGAAATGCAGGATCTGTGATGATCTCAGGGCCGACACGTATATCTGGAACTGAGTGAAGGAACCTGGCAAAAATTAAACAAACAGCCACACCTGGAGAGAATAACAAACAACTCATCAACACTGATGCAGATTAATTTTCTGTGCATCGTTTAATTGACTACCACTTGTTTTCCTGCCAAAGGCTTGGCTCTCTAAACGGGTTCTTCTAGACACAGGCTTACTCATAGTTAAGTCTCAAGTTACATACAATTAAAACATTTAATTAGACTTCACCAGGTTCTGAAGGCTCTGACTGAATTCACTTTCAACCAATTATTAATGGAGAACTTGGGGGATTATTGGTTCTATGAAAACAAGCAGAATCTCAGCACTGCCACAAAGACACTATAGAGAACTTTAATCATCAATGGCTCAGCTCTTTGGCTGTGTTATATTTTGGATACAGAGCAACTGAGCCCGCCTGAAAATTTTATCATTCCATAACTGAATGATCCCATGCCCCACCCACACTCCAACACAGATTATACAGAGGTGCCAACATTGCTATCAAGACCAACCTAGCAAGCACATAAATCATAGTGTTCGTCTGAGCATGAGACCAGTTCGTGACTCCAGACATGCATCAAGAACCTGTTTTAAAAACAAACGACTTTGATGTTGATGAAATGATCAGTGCAGTTGAATTCTTGAATCTGATTGGTCTGCATTATTTCTGCATAACAGCGTGACCCATGCAGTAGTTCCCGCTGTAACATGAATGACAGGTTTATATTAATACGCTCATTCTAATAACAATTTAGTTAAAAGTCCTGAAAGCTTGCTAAGCAGCGATTAGATGGTCAAGAAAATATGGTTAGGGCTGAAAATCAGTCAATCCCTCCAAACATCCTGCAGCACGACTTCCTATGCAGGAACAAGCTACTTTCACTACCGCAAGAAGTACAAGACTCGGTACGCGTCAAAGTCGTAGTGGGTCGGCAACCGCCTCCTGGAGGGACAGCCAACACATCAAAGTTCAGATTTGCAATCACCGGCCAAATTAATTATCCAAATAGCCATTCAGCCAATACGCAGGCGGGGGAAGCGGGGAATCAGCAATCAGCAATGGTTATTGGTGCCAGTTTGAGTATTTCAGAAAGACTGCTGGGATTTTCACACACATCAGTCTCACACATCTGAGTTTACACAGAATGGTGTGAAAAACAAAAAACATCCAGTGAGAAGCAGTTCTGCCTTGAAAGGAAGGCTACGGTAACTCAAATAACCACTCTTTACAAACGTGTTCAGCAGAAAAGCATCTCAGAACACACAACATGTCCAAACACTGAGGTGGATAGATTACAACAGCAGAAGACCACGTTGGGTTCTAGACCCATCAGCCAAGGACAGGAGGCTGCAGTGGGCACAGATTCATCCACACCGGACAGCTGAACTTTTTCACCTGTCCAGGTTCTGTGATTGGCCGACTGGATAACTGCATGAATGTGCAGTTCTTCTTTCTTTCGTCTGTTCTTTTTTCTCCTCTTTCTTTTGTTGCTCAGACTCTAAGCTTTTCAGCTCACACTTTAATGTTCATTTATGATCTGTACAGATGTGCTGATGTTCCACATTCTGAATTAAAAACTCCACGTACCTGCAGAAGGATGATGCGGTGACGTTATTAGCCAGAGCCAGACTCTGTTTGGTTGGGATCAGGCCCACGTTGTAGCTGTTTGTGAAACACACACTGTGTCAGAACACTCTGCTCTCTTTCCCAAGATTATGGCTCACTTATTCATTTAGAACAGATGAGATAAAAGAATAAATCGAGTTCCTGTATAATAACCATCCAAAACAAGATCATAATTTTCACATGTCCAAGCAAGATGACGTTAAATACTATTATGCTGCATTATTAGTCACTTAGTCAGGAAAATGCCAACACAGTAACACCTAATTTAATGACTGTAATCATGCTAAATGTTCTGCTGACTATTGTTCTCATGACCATTTATGATTACAAAAAAAAAACCTGAAAGCTTTTTCTTCCAAACTGTACATTATAAGAAGCTACTAGTAGGCACAGTGAGGCACATTACTCAATTCAATGTTAACATTTAAACACAAAAATTAATCTTTAGCTACATTCATTATAGAGGAATTTCCTGTTATCTATATTAACATCATTTGTTAATCAGTATTATATTAATCAATATCTATGCAACA
>CM074948.1:22889715-22907099 GCA_037577455.1 Pangasius macronema | reverse complement strand
TGTATGTATGTATGTATGATGTATTCCCCCAGGCCTGTTGAGGTGTTAGGTTTGTAGCACTTATTTAAAAAAAGAAACTGGTTTGATCAGATTTCGAGGTTCCCAGACTTTGATGTCTGTAAAGAAAAAACATGTTAAAATGTGTGTTTTGTCTTCAGGGCTGCATGTGAGCGCTGAGTGAAATGATATTCACACATTTCGAGTGTGAGGGAAACTAGAAACTCAGGGAACCACAAGCGTGACCATGCAGAAAGGACAGGAGGAGGTAAGCCTTTCAGCTTTCCTCAAATGGAAAATAAAAACCTTGATGTAGAACTCAAGAGTAACCAACAGGTCATCAGATCACGCTACAGCCACAACACCAAGCTTTAGTCTGTACCTCATTCTCAGAGTGTCTTATGCTTCTGTGAGTTTATATGTCATGCAGAGAAAGACCGCATGATTCTCTGAGATGAAAGGTACACAATAAATGCATTTTTAAAATGTCATGTCAAAGAGAAACTGCAAAAAAAACAAGAAGCGCAGAAGAAACTCTTCTGTCCTGAGGATGTTTGAAAACTTAAAGTTACAGCTTTACCTCTGACTGCTATAAAGTGCTGACAGTGGAGACTCCTTCCATAAATGTTACATAAACATCAGCTTACATATCAATGATTTTTAATCCGTTTATGTGGAGCATCTGCCATACAAGTCCCTGTGAACGAGCTGTTGTTATAGAAGCGATAATTGTTATAGAAGCATATTAATCCTAAATAAACCTGCGATTTGCAGCTGCACTACTATCTTGAAGATGTCGGAAGTTACAGCTTTACTTCTGACTGTTACAAAATTCTGACACTGGAGACTCCTTCCATAAATATCAGTGATTACACACATTTTTGAAATCCGTCCCTGCGAATGAGCTGTTACTATAGAAACCATAATGTATTAGAAAGAGCACATTAAAATAAACCTGCACAACGCTCAGTGCTGCTGTTATAGAAAATGAATCAACATCTTCTGACCAATCACAATCCAGAATGTAAAAAATACAGTGCTGGTTTATTAAATATACATAGTCTACCATTTAGATGTCGTTTGTAGGTGAATAATTATTGACTGTATCCCAACATGAGTGTATTTAATCAATCAAATTTTCAATAGCTGATGGTATAAAATCAGTTCTTCTTGTATGCTGTATTCATTCAGATTTTGTGTAATGATTACTTTGTGTGCATGTGTTTCAACCGTCTGTCCCCTCAGCCCAAACCGGGCCTTTCCACTAAGTCCACTCTATACAGCCTGGGCGAAGTGTTGAGCATCTCCTGGACGTCCTTGGGTAACCAGCTGAAGTATGTTTCTCTCGGGGTTTTGGTGCTCCAGACCACCTCGCTGGTTCTGATCATGCGCTACTCACGCACTCTGCAGTCCGAGGGTCCGCAATACCTCGCCTCTTCCGCCGTCGTGTTCTCTGAGGTCCTAAAGATCCTCATTTGCATGCTGCTCGTCTTCAGCAACAACAGTGAGTCCCTGCCAGTCTGTTTTTAGACAATCCCCTAGATTCATGCGTCTCAAAGTGGCTTCTGTGAAGCATAACCAGAGGTTTGTTCCACTGGTGGAACACACAAGCCACACTTATCAAAGTTATTATATTTACTGAACGGGTTCAAACCAAACCTCAATAACTCAAATAACTAGAATTTAGATCAGGGCGATATGACAATATAATACTGATATCCTGATAAATTATGATACAGTTCACTTTTCTGAGATATCACAGGTGTCTTTTTATACCTTTTTTATGTTATAATATTTACATGTTTTTCGAAGATACATATAAAATATTTTTTTAACGCTTATATTTTTTATAGCAATCACAAACTCTGGCTGCAGCTGATTTGATGTTAAATCTTTCTATTATTTTGAATTTTTAAAACTGATTAAACAGATTTTTCTGAGATATAGCAGGTATCAAGGTATCTTTATATAATTTCTTTCTTTCTTTCTTTCTTTCTTTCTTTCTTTCTTTCTTTTAATAACAATACTGAATAAGTATCATATGATGCTCTTGTATTCTTGTCATATATCACTCACCCCTAATGCAAATAATGTCTACTGGAATTTAATAACAGTATGTGCTGTGAGTGAAAAATTAATTTGATTAATATTCGAACAGTTCAAAACAGTACTATTTTTGTAATGTATTTTTTTTTTAACTGATTTTTGAGAACACTTGCTCTATGTCATTTTTGCATAATTAAATAAATCAAATGGCACATTATGATTTATGATTTAAGTTTCTTTTTGATTCTGGCATCCAGTATTTTACATTTTCTTATTAAAGTATTTCACAAAGGATCACACTGGCATGCCGCCATTCCTCTAGTGCTGATTATTTTGTGTTCTTTAGATTTTAGTGTTCGGGGCCTTAATCAGGTGTTGAAGGAGGAGATCATTCACAAACCCTCAGACACGCTGAAGCTGGTGATCCCATCAGGCATCTACACGCTGCAGAACAACCTGCTCTACTTGGCTCTGTCCAACCTGGATGCTGCTACGTACCAGGTGAACCAGAACTTTCATTTAATCCAAACTAACAAACACGGACCTTCATGGACATACCTGATGGGGTGAAAATATGAGTTGATGAGTAGGAAGCTTCGTCCTGACTGGTGTTATATATTTTTTTTCCAGGTCACGTATCAGCTGAAGATCCTCACCACCGCTCTGTTCTCTGTGGTGATGCTTGGGAAGAAACTTGGCATCTTCCAGTGGCTCTCGTTACTCATTCTAATGATAGGCATTGTTTTCGTACAGGTAATAACAAGCTGATAATAACATGGTTGTGATATTTATACATTCAGCTTTCAAATTGGTCATGAATTTCAGAGTTTCAAAAAAACACCTTATGTCACTCTGCAACTTCTTCAACTTGTCAAAGCTCTTCTATAACTAAAAGAAATGCTGATGGCAGCATGTCCTTGTAGGAATATATATAAGGTTGGTTGAGAAAAAAAGCAGGATACAAGAACACAAAGAATCAGGATCCATGGCTCAGAAATGTAAATACACACCCAACTTTGCAAACAGATAAGACGCACACTGATGGCTAAACAGCTTAACATATAATCTTATACCTTTATGTTTCTCTTCTTGTGACTGACAGTGGCCAGCAAGCTCTCCCTCCAGCTCTGAGAAGGAGATGGCTGCGGGTTCTAAGTTAATCGGCTTGCTCGCCGTGCTGTTTGCCTGCTTCTCCAGTGGCTTTGCTGGCGTTTACTTCGAGAAGATCCTCAAAGAGACCAAACAGAGCGTCTGGATCCGCAACATTCAGCTGGGTCAGGGAGAATTTCAACCTTTTTTTTTTTTGAAAGTAGTCAGGTTTGAGCTAAAGTTTGCTCTTGGCATGATGTTTGCTTTGCTCCTGAAAGTATTTTTAGTAAAAAAAAAAAAACAATGCATGCAGTCTTTTCTTTTCGCCTCTCCCTGTAGGTTTGTTTGGCCTGATCTTTGGATTAATTGGAGTGTTTGCACAGGATGGGGATAAGGTCCGAGTGAATGGAATTTTACAGGGTTATAACAGCGTGACCTGGGGTGTGGTGATTCTACAGGTGCATCATGTATATGTTTTTTTTTATTGTTTGCCTCTTGACATCCTCACTCGCTGATTGGTTTAACCCAAGTTTGTTTTGGACTGTAGGCTATGGGTGGCTTGATCGTCGCAGCTGTCATCAAGTATGCAGATAACATCCTGAAGAGTTTTGCCACATCTGGCTCCATCATGTTATCTACTCTCATTTCCTACTTCTGGCTGCAGGATCTTAATCCTACCAGGTATCCCATGCATCCTCAGTTGAGTGAGGAGTTAATATTGAAATTGAACACCTTCAGGCTTTCAGGATTAAATCCAAACTTAAACACTGCTTGAATATTTCTTACATGGGATGATTTTGTCCAAAACAGAGCCGCGTCTCAGTTACACACAATTCTGAACTTGAATGTGAGATGATTTTTCTGGGAGCTGTATGACATCCATTTATTAATAGTTTTATTTTTCTGTCATGAGATTTCATGATATAAAAATGAAAAACATGTCCCCACATGTAAGTAATAAATATTATAAAAAAGTGTTAATTAGAAAAAATATAGCTTGCACTTTTTACAGCACTAGGAATAGAACAGGATTTTCTCACTTGTAGTGAGATAGATCTACTCACCTTTACCACAGATTACCACAAATTACTGACAAACTAAAACAGTGTATATAAACAAGTAAAAATGCAGTTTTGCTCACTGGCACAAAGTTAGCAGAAAAGAAGTTTAGTTCCTGAGGTTGGAGTATAGGGAGAGGTGACGTAAACAGGCTGGTACTTCATGGTAAACTTGTACCAAATGTTGTCCCGCCCACCTCAAATCGCAGAAAATCGTCAGAAAAAATAAATTCAGAATTCTGTCAATGTTCCTTCTTTTGCATTTTGTGGTAAATTCACTTCAGAAGCTACAGCTAACTGTAAGTTCATTATGAGAATGAGCTGACAGGAGATTCAGGAGAAGTCTCTCTGTGCCTTATTTATTATACTTCATTGTTGAGAAGTAAAAACATCCAGTGTACTGTTTCCAGAATTTCAGAATTCAATATCTGAAACACTGATTTTTTTCCCCTCTCTCACAGTTTGTTCTTCGTGGGTGCCATGCTGGTCATCACAGCCACTTTTGTCTATGGGTATGACTGGAAATCTGGTGTGAAATGACCATTGCCATTGCCAACCAGAGAAGAAGAAGGAACAGGACAAGAGCACATGAAGATCCAGGGCGTGATGATATACAAGTATAATGATAATAGCATTTACTAATGCAATGTGGTTTCCAATTGGAGGACGGCATAGAGACGAGACTGCACAGTATTAAATAAACACAATGTATTATATTACTGATTGCTGACACATGCCTGATTATAAACTTCTCACTCAAGATTTACATTAAAGGAGAGAGGATTTTGAATGGAAAACTGAGGAAAACTGCCTGTATATGTATTTTCGTCATCTACCTGAACATGATCAACCTAAAGATGGTCAATTTCTTTCAAATTTATTGCAAATTATTGTATGTTCTGTAATAAAGTCAAGACGGCGTTGCTTTAGAGATGCTCAGTATTCTTTTATTCAAACCCGACCTGAAGAGTTCACCACCCTTCAACAGAAACGACAGAAACACATCACAGTTTGTTTCCAATAAAACCATTGGCATGCAAGAAAAGTGAATCTCCACTGTCACTTAAAGAACTTTCCATGCTCTGAGTCCGAGGCTTCTTCTTCTTAAGTTAGCTAGCACGTGTGCAGCCATTGCATAGACTTGATATGGATACGAAGAAGCAATATTCAAAGAGAAATCAGCTGCAGCAGTGTTAAGTGTTGATCTTCAAGAAAGGTCTTTCATTTAATTATTTTTTTTCAATTTTGAGAAACTAGTTTATTTTTCCTCTAAGAAAATGTCATAATTTAAGATCAAAATGATTTTCAGGTGTGACGTCCAAATATGCTGCTGGTGTTTAACATCCTGGTTTGATACAACACTGTGTGTATGTGTGTGTGCGTGTGCGCGTGTGTGGGTGTGTGTGTGTGTGCGTGTGTGAGCTCTCCAGTCACAAGACTGCCTTAGTCACATGATCACATTGTATACTTGATAGGGTTAAAGGGTCAGAAATTAACCTGGGAGCTAACTGGAGAATAATTTAAAGATAGATAGATAGATAGATAGATAGATAGATAGATAGATAGATAGATAGATAGATAGACAGAGACAATGATAGTGATAGATACAATGAGAGATAGAAAAAGAACAAGAAAGAGAGAGAGAGAAAGACTGGTGGAGAAGCTAACCACATGCAGACTAACTTCTGAAGGCATTTTCATTTCGACTGCCTGCATTTCCTTTAGCCGAGAATAATCATGATTTAGTTCCGCATTCATTTCATTCATTTGTGTGTGTGTGTGTATGTGTGTGCTGATTAACAATAATTAGCAATGTTTGGGTGTAGGAGGTTTACGTGATGGAAAATTAATGCTGAAAGGACCTGCAGAGTGTCTGTGTGAGAGGACGGGGCGGGGTGGAGGACAGATGGGGGACAGGAGAGAGGGATGCAGGAGGGATGGAGGACAGATGGAGTGTGTGCTAATATGGAAACTGCCTACAGTGCAGCACCTGAGTGAGGAGGAGTGAGGGGAAACTCGTTCCGGATCAGGCAGAAGGATAGAAACACACTCCTACCAGCTTTCTGTATGTGTGTGTGTGTGACATCACTAATCATGCTACACCTCTCAATCACTGCTTCAGTCATGTTTGCTAGCTAAGCATCTCTGCTAGCATCCTCTAAAGCGGTGTGAAAGATCTGAAGCTTCTTATACTAATAATACTTCTCGAGTTTGGTGTAATTCAGTGCCACTCGCTTGTGCACAATGAAGTCTGTATCAATCAATCACCGAACAAGATAAGGGTACTTATCGTCCTGCACTGAGGAGCTTCACTCAACAGTCTGACATAACTGTTAAACTGATTTTTCATCTTTTCTCAGCATTGGGATTCATTTCTCCATTAGCAGTCCATCACTGAGGAACCCTTCATTTCCCATGATCCATTGCTCATGCACAGACATGTTATGACCATTCATTTGTAAAACCGTCCACTAACCCTCCCATGATGCCATACTCCTGCACAGAGGGCAGAAAGATGCTAATGGATGCATTTTTGCCACATTACACCATGATCCAGTTCCGACTAACCGGTCTATTTGGAGGGGATGACGACTAGCGGTGGCCCCCTCCTTGGCCTCCACATTAACACCTGTGCATCATTGGCGTTGGGTCTCGTCAGTGCGTTTGGCGGAATGGGTTCATTGTTGGTGAGGATGAGCGGCTGTTCCTGGTACGTCTGGCTGACCAGAGTAGCTCGGGAGCCCAGTGGCATCGTAGGATCTATGGCAATGTCGACCCGCATGCGCCACCTCACCGTCTGCAGCAGGATCTTCTCACGTGTCACAGTGTTCAGCGCCACCAACCACGTGATGAAGCTCTGGTCACGGGTGACGCGAGTGAGTGCCGGGGCACTGCTCTCACCGACGGGCACCGCCCACGTAACGCTCGGGTAGAAGTTGTCGTTCATGCTGACGGTGAGGCGCGATGGCTTGGACGTCGGACCTGTGATGGTCACCGTTTCTGTAGTGTTGCCGTACCACGGGTAGCTGACACCATCTGAGTCACTGATGGCTTTCACGCGGCCTTCGCGCAGCTCCGGCAGCTCCCAGCTCGACCTGCGGTGGGAGGAAATGTTCAGGGGTCAGAGGTCACAAGGATGCAGACCTACTTCACCAACAAAATGGACAAATAAGGTGAGAGGATGGAGAAATGAGAGGGTGAACTTTCATTCAGATGTCTATTAAAAAAATTTATCAAAGATGGGCCTGAGAATGAACATGCGACGAGGAAACAACATCAGGGGTCACGGAAACATCTCAAAATCAGCTTCTCAATTGAAAATGATGTAGGAATGAAACCGTAGCAGATAAGATGAGCTGGAAGATGGAGAAGAGGAGAAGCACTTCATTCGAGACCTAATAAAACAGGATGAATTGGTCGGTGAATGAGAAGAGCGGGAGTTTTCATCTGTTTGTCCTCCTTTTCATTAATTACTGATCATGCACTGGGACAGAAGACATGTGTAGAAGCCATATTTCAAAGTGTTGCATATGAAATTATTTTTTAAAATGTANTAAATATATTTACTTAGTTTTTGACCCCTTCTTTTTACCCTCCTACACACTAAACACTTACGTCACTCACACGTCACGCATAAGCTAGAAGAGTAAACAAGTGTGAAACATGAGACACTTTCTGTGAAGCACTGATAGTCCTCCTGTTATACCGCCCCTACTGAGCACAAGCTGAACTACAAAAGCAGGAAGTTTAACGTCGTGGTTCAGTTTCTCTTTCGGTTGCTCCCATTAGGGGTCGCCATAGCGGATCACCCGTCTCCATTACTGCAACCCGGTTTTATGTTTCGAATATTTGATTTGTTTGGTTTGGCACAGGTTTAACGCCAGGTTCTCTTCCCTGTTCAACCCTTACATACTATCCAGGCTTGGGCCCGGTACTGAGAGTGCTCTAGCTTGGGCAGCACCAGTTGGTGCCCAGTGTGGAGCTCAAACCCACGATCCTGAGATGAAGGGTCTCATGCGCTACCTGCTGGGCTAGCCTGGCACCAACTGAATTACAGACTATTAACAATAAACTGCTCTTACTGTTTGTTTTTGGTTCAGAAGCAGCAGGCTGAGTGATTACTCATTGTCTGGAAACACCAAGTAGTATTTCAGCTCATGTCAAAATTGTCAAATTAACCAAACTTAATAGCTGTCTTTTGACCTTTTGACAACTGTATAATAATAATAATAATAATAATAATAATAATAATAATAATAATAAGTGTTATAATTATTACTAGTGGTAGTAATACACAGATAATCATATTTAGTTTCCACATATTTAGTTTACTTTTTAGATGTATATTTTTAATTCAATACAAATAAGAAGTACTTTGGGTGTTTTCATTTTAAGTTTTTTATTTTTTTATTTTTTTAATATAGTGAATTTATTATGGAGCATCATTTTTTCTTTATTACACAGGTAACTATTAGTACTCATCTTTAGTTTCTACACATTTATTGTAGTTTTTAGATGCGTATTTAAAAACAGTTACTATTAAGGAGCGACTTTTATTCAAATAAAAAAAATATTTTATTTTTTAAATATAAGCATGTGGTTCTTTCTTTTAAAGTACCAATCTTTTAACTTTTCTTTAATAGCATTATTATTATTATTATTATTATTATTATTATTATTATTATTGTTGTTGTTGTTGTTGTTGTTGTGTTTTGCAAAACATTGTTATATGTTGAATTATTATTATTATTATTATTATTATTAATGAGGCGTGATACTGTCGTGGCGTTCCGGGTCACTGCGGTTACTCACGCGCCCGCGTCTCCGTACGTGTTGTAAAACTCCATCTGCGTACACGCCTGAATCCAGCCCACCGTCCACGTCTCGTTCCTGGGCACGGGCGGCATGACGACCCCGGCGGAGGCGCGGAAGTACGGCGTCCGGTAGCGCAGCACAATGGGCGAGTTCTCCTCCACCATCGTGGGGCTCCGGTCGATGGACGCCGACACCTCGTACACCACGATGTTCTCGCGCCGCACGCGCGGCTTACACGCCACGCTCTGGAGGCAGCCCATGGCCCCGCCTACGAGGAGCGCGAGCGCGATCGCGAGGAGCGACGGCAGGACCAAGACAGTTCGGAGCCGTACGCTCATATGTTCAAGTCCCTCAGCAACGTGACAGTAACGCTCGCACCTTAACACCCGGAACAACGTTGACGTATTGCTAATGATGTATTGTAGTGTAGAACCACACACACACACACACACACACACACACACACACACACACACACAGTGAGCTGTTGTCAGGCTACAAAATTAGCTTTGCCGCTATGCTCCTATTTCTGAGGTAATTTTTATGCAGTGTGATTGAAAGGTTTGGTTAATAATAATAATAATAATAATAATAATAATAATAATAACAATAATAATAATAATAATAATCAGTTTCTTCATTAAATATTCATTCAATATAAATAGCAATTTCTTCCTAACACATATATAGATCCGTTTAAAACAGTTAGCTAGCCTGCTGTAGCTGTAGCTAAGGTAAGCTAAGCTAGCTAAAGGTAAATCATCACTAGCTAACTTTCCCTGAATACATTAATGAAGTTGCGGAGTTAGCTTAGCAAACCACTCAGAATTACTAAAAAAAAAAAATACTGAGGTTTTCTTAAAGAAGTTTAAGAAGAAATTATTTAACTATTAATAATTAACACGTTAATTAGTTTATACAAATAATAAAGTGGCTCGCGAGCGCTATATTTTTTTTTAACTGACGTCAAAAAAGTAACGGGAAGTTAGCCTAGTTAGCTAGTGCGGATAAGTGTCGCTATTTTATGATAACAAAAAAAAGCATACTCGATAATGAACTGATAATGACATAAATTACTTAATTAACACTCCGACTTTGTGAAATAAAATAATAATAAAGGAAAGAGAGAGAATTTCAGCTGTATTTAAATTAAGATCTATTCATTCAGCCAGAGCGATGTGGGTCGCGAGCGCCACTGCGGGTTACCAAGCGACCAAAGGGAATCACACGGATGTCGCGCGCGCGTTTAAGCCATTTTGGAGGGAAAAACAATAAAAATGAAAGGAATAAAGAACAGTGTAGAGGAACGAGGTGAAAGGTAGCTCTACTCGACCCCCCCTTTCTTCCTTCTCTTCCTCCACCACCACCACCACCTCCTCCTCCTCTTCCTCCACCTCTCCTCCCGCGGAGTGCCGCACTGCCCTTGGCGTTTGTCCCCGCGCTCGGTTGTGCACGCGACGCGGTTCGGATGCGCTCGGTTTCCGGTTCCCACGTCCCCACCGTGCCTGTCTCTGCGCCCTCTGTCCCCGCCGTCATGTCAGTGGCGAGGTGCTGAAAGAGGCGGCGGCGGCGGTGGCAGCATCCGAGCCGAAGGGATCCTGCTCGAGCCGAGGCTCAGACAACACGCGCGCGCTGGATGACGGCACCGGAAACACAAATCAGTCGCATATGAATAATCCTCGGGATGCATCTTTAGATTAAAAATGTATCCATATTAAACTATAAATCAAGTAGTTATTCCGAAACGTTTTTATTTTCACGGTAAAACACAACGGTCGCTGTTCAATCGTGGCTAGTGCTGATGGTTATTCAGGTCACGCGCACGGAGCGGCAGCAGCAGCAGCAGCATCAAGCGTGCGCGTTCACAGCACAGGGCGTGGCTTGTGTCAACACCAGGCCACGCCCTCCTCTTCGCTCATTGGTCGCACGCGCGTCACAGCGGAAGAGGAATCAGCTCCAAGCGCCACTTCCTACTCACCGGCCAACTCATTCCGCTCATCACCGGCGACCTTTCGACGGTTTCTCCTGCGGGGTTTATGATCGTCGGACCGCTCCGCAGCCTGTGTAAGAAAGCTCCGAGGATTTTTCTCGCCATGAATCCGCAGGTTGTGTTCGTCCTGGGCGGACCCGGAGCCGGAAAAGGAACCCAGTGCGCCAAAATCGTCGAGGTAGGCAGACACGGGCGACATTAGACATAACCGGTCTCGTGCCAAAATGATATTAAATAATAAAATGTGATATACATGATCTGCAGGGCTGGGTAAAACACACACACACACACACACACACACACACACACACACCTCTTTACTGTCCTTATGGCCACATCCCAAAATGTCTTCCTTCTCCCTAAAGACGCTCACTACATACTGGTATATACATTTACTATCATTTTATACCCTACCAAGTGCCCTAAATGGGTCATGGGAAGCCGTTTGGGATCCAGCCTGGGTAACCTGGGTCTGCTCCCAAATTCATCTGGTCCTCTTTAAATCTAAAGGTCCACTCACCTTGCAAGCCCACTTCACTTATGGTCCCTAGGTAGTCATATCCACACCGCTTCACCCTTCACCATCATGGACTGAATTCTAAAGTGCCTGTAGAAGTCCACTACACAGAGGATGAGATATAATAGCATTCAGTACTCCATGTGTTGCACATCTTATATTAGTGACTGTATTGGGGTATATTACGACTAGCGCTAGAAGTCTGTCTGAGTATTATTTGGGATTCAGCCTGGTCAAATAAGACTAGCACTTGGTTTAACCTTAATGCAGTGACGGCTTGATCCCAGACAGCACTGAACGCTGTTCCTCTGTATGTCCACAAGGTTGTGATTTGGGATTTAACCCAAATGATATCAGAAGATATTTCTAGGGTACGTGATAAGAACAGACTGAGCCACTTGGATTTATTTAACATTTAAACATATTTAAACTCAGTAAAAGACAGATACAAAAACAGATTTTAACTTCCTGTCATTTAACATACCTGACATTGATCACCACGCCACTCAGAAAAGTGTATCATGATGTTAATATATCGCGATGTGGGTATCATATTGTCCAGCTTTATAAAAAACAATAATGTATGTAAGTATGTATGTAATCTATGATGATATAACCCAGATATCGTTATACAATGTGGCACAATACAATTTTCTGACATATCATGGGTATGGCGATATCTTTTATAACTTCAGGAAAATTGTAACAATGACAAGCTGATTGGAAGCAGCTGATTCGATCTTAATACTGACTCTGAAAGTTGTAACATTTAATTATAGAACTTTTTAGTTGTGATGTTTACAAAAATAAATTATTTAATGCTAAATGGAGGAAAATAAACAGTTAAATAGTTACAGAGCAGTATTTAATGTTTACAAAAAATAACTTAATATTAAGAAAGGAGGGAAAATAGGAGCATTCCGTAATTAAATTGTAAAACGTTAAACTTTCTCCTTAAATTACATAAAAAAAAAATGTAATTATTTCTTTGGCAAATATACATACATACATACATACATATATATGTATGTATATATATGTGTGTGTGTGTGTGTGTGTGTGTAGATATGTAGATATATGTAGATATTAAATAAAATTATTATTCAGCTCAACTTTTTCACTTTTTTTTAAGCAACACTACAGTTTTGCTGGAAGTTTCTTAGCAAACCTATATACCGTGATACAAATTATTTATCTTAGAACTGGCTTCAAGTATCATGATATGATATTTTTGTTGTATTGCTCACCTCTAGTCTCAATGCTGGCTTGCACAGACGTAATATCTCACAATTTCAGATAAAATGTCTACAGCAGGAAGTTTCTAGTGCAGGAACTGAGAAACAGTGAAACAGTGCACAAAAAAAAGTTTGGTGGAAAACTCAAATGTACAGTATTTTTATTCCACATGTAGCTGATTCAGTAAGACGTGTTAGTTTTTGTTTTTCTTTTTGTTTTGTTTTTTTTAGGAATTTGGGCTGCACATTCCTAACAGTCTACACATTTCTATCTTTGTGTATCTGTGGCAGTATGAGGCTGCGGGTGTGTGTTTTTTTTTTGTTTTTTTTCCCCCTACCCAGCAAAGTAAACATACAGTCATATAAAGGCCTATTTATCCATGGTGGTGGTGTGACAGCGGATTTAAACACTCTCCGCCTCCACTGGATCCTGTTACTCGCAAAACGGGTCTCTTCTCATTTCCCTCTCTTCATCTGAAGCTTAAACAACTTTACTCCATCATATTTCATCTGTTGGTTAATGGTTGAAAATGTAAATTGATCAGTCATTTCACACATGTCGCTACTCATCTCTGGCATTGAGTAAGTTACTGTTAAAACCCTAAAGTTGATTATTTTCCTATAGCAGCATGCTTCAAAGTTTTTTATTCCCCTTATACTACAGCAATTTGCCAACAATTAATTTTTTTTATTACTTAAAGAACGACCCATCCTACTTTTACTTCCTTTTACATCTAATGTTCTTGAAACAACTTAGTTCCTGTTCTCACTTATGTTATAGCAGCTATAAACAGTCATTCCTTCACCAGCCTCTGTCTCTCTCTTTCTCAGTTAATAAGGCAACCTTCAGCTTGTCATGTTCCCTAGAAACCACAAACCGTAACCTCCAGTGTCGAAGTTACAGCTTTACCTCTGACTGTTACAAAATTCTGACACTGGAGACTCCTTCCATAAATATCAGCGATTACACACATTTTTTTAATCAATGTTAACAATAACATTATTAGAATGAGCAAATTAATATAAACCTGCACTACTGTCAGAGCTGCTGTTATAGAAAATGAATCAACATCTTGTGACCAATCACAGTCGGAGGTTGATGTGACTGCAGAATAAGACTTTGGGTTTCTGGGTGCACGTGGGTATAACGGCTGACCGTACACTGGTTGTGTAATCAGTACTCTTTGCCTCGTTGTACCCCCTGTGTGTTTGTGTCAGAACTACAGCTACACCCATCTGTCTGCCGGAGACCTGCTGAGAGAGGAACGCAGCCGGACGGACTCCGAGTTCGGACAGCTCATCGACAGCTACATCAAGGAGGGAAAGATCGTCCCCGTGGAGATCACCATCAGCTTACTAAAGAAGGTATGTAGGTCATGCCGACACACGCCGACAAGAAGCAGTGCTGTGAGATTTTAAGTGGAAATTTTTTTTTTAATGGCAAAAAAAAAAGATACACAGGAAATTTTGTATCTTAGGCTAACTTGTGACCTGTTTAAACTGTTTGACAGCTAAAAAAAAATCACATTGTTTTCTATTATTTTCTATTATGAGGAAATCGTAATCAGAATTTGAATAGAAATTTATGTATTTCAGCATATTCCGAATGAACAGGAAGAGCAGTGCAATCGTTGCAGAATTAATGCTTTTCTTAAATTGAAATGAAGTGAGATTGCAATTTTAGTAAGATTTTTTGTGCATCCTTAATAAAAAGTAAATTATTATCAAAATAGTTCTCAAGAATATTTGTTTTCTAAAGAATTTTAGTTATTAGCCAACATGTATAGAGACAGACTTGGCTACCGTCAGCACTCTAAACACAAAGTATGGAAAAGTATCATGTTTCTTGTGAGAAGCTGTGAAGTTACTAAGCTCCCTGAATTTCAGGTTCTTCAGGTCCAGATAGACTGGTGTAAGGGGCTGGAATGGAGACACTTTTGCATACAGGTTCTTGGTATGCAAATTAATTTCCGTTCTCTAATTCCATACACGTATACGTACAAAAAAAACAAAAACAAACATGACCTTGATGGACCACTGTAGAGAACGAAACGGCAAAACTTTAATTGCTGAGTCCAACGGGTGCTTACATATAATTAATATCAATTATTCATTAAATAATATAAAAATATATATTAGCATAATAAAACTGGAATGGGAATCGTAAATATCTTTTCATATGAAAGTGTTTAATAAAATCCATGCTCTTTTAATCCAGTCATCTGAATTTCTTACATCAAATGACTGTTTTTCCAGTTTTTATTTAAAATTAGAAAAAAAGAATTGTTTAATTATTTAAATTTTAACTTGTCTTTTTTACCAAATGAATTTTGATTCATATTTATTTGAATATATTCCAACCATCCTGGACAGAGATAAAGATTTCGCTCATTACAGTTTTAAGCACCTTTTTTTTCCCCCCTAACCCAGAAATTTGACGTGGATGGCTTCTTTATGATGGTCACATTATTTGGGTTTAATGCCAAAAACCATACTCTCATCTCTGCTCGTCTCCGCTAGTCTGCAGCCGAGGTCACGTTCAAGGACGGCGTTGTGTAAACTGACTTAGTGTCCAATCTCATCAGTTCGAGTAAAATGAAAGGTTTCTGTTTTGGAGATTTATTTTACACAGACATGACACAAACCAAATATTTACCGCCACGTGTGTTATATTTTGTCTCATTTGAGCCTGCTCTGTCCTTCGGCCTTTGTCTGCAGTTCTGTTTATTACTTTATTTGTGCACTTTGATCTGCAGCAGACACATCAGCAGTGGCATGCTCTTCATCTCTGAAATTGTATTTCAAATTGGCAAAGCACAATGACTGGATCAATGTTGATGATAAAGATGATGTAACAATATGTTATGCATCACAGGTGGCATCTGGGATTTGAACCAGTAATAGAGAGCTGTAGCTGATTGGATGGTGGCCATTATTTTATTTTTTTTTTGCCAACTATATTGAATTTCTTATAACAAAATAATTTCTGTCTGTGATCTTATCACATACTTGTACTCTACATTATATCACAGCACTGTTGATTAATTTTCTACAACAGCAGCTCTGGCAGTAATGCAGGTTTATTTAGTATTAATGTGAAGCTGCTATAACTAACTTGTTTCACGGGTGTTCCAAAACATTAATTATAAACATATAAAAAGTTTCAGTCTTTAATTAATAAAAATTTTAATCAGTGGCAAATTGCTGTGTTAAGAGACGAATAAAACACTTGGGGACGTGCTGTTGTAGGAAAATTATCAACTTCAGTATGATAACAGTAACTCCGCTTCCTCACACCACCCCATTACTCATTATTTATATACAGTAAATTTTATTTTTACAAACACATAGTATTATGTAATATAGTAATTATGTAATGTAGACTCTAAACTGCACTCAAACAAACTAGATAACTAATTTACCAAAAACAAAAGCAACCCTATTTTATGGTGAATAATAAATCAAAGAGGTGCCACAATAACAACAACACAGTCCACAGTGCAGTGGCAGTGCCAAATAGCTTATATTCAATATGTCATATTTAAAAGTCCTTATAAATCACTACACAACCAAAGACACCCCATTTTCCTAAACAACTGTAAGTCTTCAAATTGTTTGTCACATTATACAACTGTTATATTTCAAATTTTCTGTCATCTCTAGGCGATGGAGGAGACCATGAAGAAAGATGAAAACAAATTCCGCTTCCTTATCGACGGCTTCCCTCGGAACGAGGATAACCTGCAAGGCTGGACAAAGGTTATGGATGGCAAAACAGACGTCAAATTTGTCCTGTTTTTTGACTGTAGTAATGAAGTGAGTCATTTTCTGGTCTTCTGGTTGATTTTTATAGTTACTGAAAAACACCCCCATGGACTGGTCATTATGAGGATCTAATTAAAGAGGACTCAGGATTTAGAGTCTGATCAGCATTGTTTTGGGTCGTGGTTGCAGGTTTGCATCGAAAGGTGTCTAGAAAGAGGGAAGAGCAGTGGCAGGACGGATGACAACAAAGAGAGCTTGGGGAAAAGGTAACTTCATCTTTACATTTATATAAAATCCAGTTCTCAGTTTATTTATAATACACATTTATAATACACATCAACAGAATGCTCACCAAGCTGTTGTTCCACAGTCCTACATTCCCAAAGGCCCTGTGTTAAGGTCCTATGTTCTCAAATGTGCCATGTTCCCAATGACCCAGGGTTCCCAGGCACTACATTCCCAAAGGTTCTTCTTCCTACAGGGCCAAAGTTATCAGGGTTCATGGTACTAAAGCCCTATGTTAACAATATCCTATGTCCCCAAAGTCTTAGATTCCCAAAGACCATATGTTAATTATATCTTATATGCTCAAAGATTCTATGCTGTCAGGGCCCTATGTTCTCAAAGGTCCCATGTCACCAAAGGTCCCATGTTCTCAAAGGTCTTGCATTCTCAAAGGTCCTGTGCCCACAAAGGTTCTATGTTGTCAAAGGTCCTGGGTCCTCAAAGGTCCTACATTCTCGAAGGTCCAGTGCCCGCAAAGGTAGTAAGTTCTCGAAAGTGCTACATTCTTCTTCTTCTTGAAGGTCTTGTGTCCCCAAAGGTCCTACATTCTGTAAGGTCCTGTGTCCCCAAAGGTCCTACATTCTGTA
>CM074948.1:22870384-22889598 GCA_037577455.1 Pangasius macronema | reverse complement strand
CCAAAGGTCCTATGTTGTCAAAGGCTCTGCACTCTCAAAGGTCCTACATACAGTTTCTATTTGACCAGACAAGCTCACTTTTCGTCCACAGGATCCAGACGTACCTTCAGTCCACACGGCCAATCATAGAGCAGTATGAGAAGCAGGGAAAAGTGCGCACTATAGACGCCTCACGCTCCGTCAGTGAGGTGAGAATGCAGTGGATGGAGTTTATATTATTAATAATATTAATAATAATAATATTTAGGGACCCATTAATACAATTTCATTTCACAGATATTACTGCAGATCCTGAAGCTTTCTGATTTGCTGTCTTTTGTGCAGGTCTTCATGGACGTGAAATCAGTCTTCGACAGAGAGGGTTGACCCTGTTGACTCTGCCCTGAATGAAGTTCAGTGACGTCAGCGATGCTACACTTCATTTATTCACACATTTATCTTTTTATTCATTTAAGTGTATTTTTGTTTAAGAGCGAATGTGTGTATGTGTGTGAAAGGGGGACATTCTGTGACTTTGTGTCCATTTATACTTAACAATGCCCAAGAGGAACAATATTCCTGTAGAACAATGATAAGAGTATACCAATAGAGTCCAATTAAAGGACATTTTCCATAGGAATGGTATTCAGTACTTTTAGTACTCTTAGTGCTCTTAGTTAAATGGGATTTGGTGTTTTATCTGTGGCCATATTGATATGATTGTGTGTCATATCGCTATTATGTTGTTATTGTTATTATTATTATTATTATTATTATTATTATTATTATTAACCATGGCAAATGGCCTTAACAGTGATCACAGGGGGGCCAAGGACTGATAGTGCCACGGTGGCTAAATTATATCATCTATGAAAAGTACATTTAAAATTGTTCTTAATTTAATTTTAAGTAAGGCTGCATTATATGGACCGAATATTGTATTGTGATACCGTCGCCACAATATATTAAACAAAATATGCTGAAATTCCGTCATGGTTAAAAATGATCCTGCATTATTTGGACCAAAAGTATCCATTTAAATACAGAATCTGGAGTATCTGATTGGTCAGAAGGATCACACTCCACAATTACACTTTAGAGCTCATTTACAAATGCAGCTTTCTGTCATATTACTATTAAGAATTGCACTAAAGATTAACAAGTAGTGTATTGTGCAGCCCTGCCAGCCTGGTGTTAGCTATAATGTTTTATCTTAATATGCCTTTGAACCATGCAAAGTCACAAGATCATCCAGTGTATAAATTAAATTAAAAGATGTCTCCCAATTCAAGAATTTGGTTTATTATTATTTATATATACACCATTTGTATTTGAGTTAGAATTAGTGCACTGGACTGGATAGGAAGAGGGCGTGGGCTTCCCCTTCCCTATCATGATATCTTTTCAAAAAAAAAATCCCAGCAGATTAATTTTCCATCTATTTTTCCATCTATTTTTTCTGTCATATTTTGGAGTATATTGATCACATATCAATGCAGACAAACAATATTTAGGAGTTTTGATTCATATTGTAATATAGCACCTGTTCATTTGTATAAAAAGATATTTTTAAAAACAGACTTATTCTGGTATTAAATAAAACATCAAATGGTATTACTGAGCTAAATAATTTTTTAGACATGTGTCTGTTTAGCTATAAGCTTCCATTAGACTCGTATCTTCAGTGCAAAACTATAGAAGCAAATTTGTATAAAAAGCATAAACCCCTCTGTCCTGAAGATGTCGGAAAACTTAAATTTACAGCTTCAGCTCTGAGTGTTACAAAGCGCTGACACTGGAGACTCCTTCCATAAACATCTCCTTCAGAAAACGTCAACTACCAATGATCACACGTTTTTAAATCTGTTTATGTCGAGCGTCCACCATACAAGTCCCTGTGAACCAGCTGTTACCATACTACAGATATATAACTGTGATTTGCAGCTGCACTATTGTCAGAGTTGCTGTTCAGGTTAACAACTTCTGACCAATCAGAATCAAGAACTATGCTGCACTGTGGTNGTTAACACACTGTGCAACAAGACGTGTGTAATCAAGTGCACGTTGTCTACAACCCCAGCACCAACACCGCTACACCTCATACACACTGAGAATCACTACCACCCACATATCTGCTCAGTGTTGCTTTAGATTAGTCAGCCTGTTGCTCGGTGCTAAGTATTGGCACCCCCACCCAACACTCTATCAGGTCACACTGATGAGTTGAGGGGTGCCAATACTTTGTGCACCGCAACAAGTGGACTAATATAGAGGCAATTGTAACTACCCTATATAGTAGGTGTATCTAACAAATCAGCATGTTAACCAGTAAGCGAGAAATTATACAAAAGGCTACACGAGTTCCCGTGAATAGAAACCGAAACTACTTCAGGAATTTGTGTTTCTCGCCATGAATCCGCAGGTTGTGTTCGCCCTGGGTGGACCCGGAGCTGGAAAAGGCACCCAATGCTCAAAAATTGCTGAGGTAAAACACGGAAACACACGTTTTTTGTTTTTTTTAAAAAATTTAAATAGAAACATTAGGCTCGCGTGGCAACGGTTTTGCACTGAGCTGAGGGCGTGTCACGCGCGCATTAACATGTTATATTCCCTATATGAGCTCACTCACTAGCAAGGGGTGAAATAGTTTTTTTATTTATTTATTTATTTTATTTTATTTTTTTACAGCATGCATTATGCATCACAAAGAGCATCCTATAAAACATCCAACACATGGATGATACTGTGATTGTAAGTCTAAGAAAACATGCTTTCAAACATTTAAAAAGCGTTCATCCATCATCCCAAGCAATGACTTCTCATTTTTACAAGGTTTCTTTGTTTATAATGGTTGCATTTTTCTCAGAAATTAAGTAACAGCTGAAGTGTATAGCATAGAATTAGCAAAAACACTGAAATGTGCTTTTTGGAAACGGTACTGGACTGTGCTGTGTGCTTGTGCTGTATTCAGCTAAACTCAGAAGAGGGAAGTCTGGGTTTGGGATTACATCATTTTCAAGCCAATTGGGAAAAACATGGTCATTGTGTCACTTCACATTACCACAGGAGGAATAAATGCATACTACTCTTTCTGCCCAGTCACTCTTTAAACATGGTTTTCGTCTTTCGACTTTGTTTTTAAACAATCCATTCCATGTTAGTTTGCTAATCAGACCAGAGAGGATAAATAAAATGAAAAATCTATCAGAATATGTGAAAACAGTCATATTTCTGACAATCTCTAGCCCTGTAGCTAGTTTCTGGTCTGATGAGATGCCTTCAGGAAAGTACTGGGCTGTACTAGCTAGAAGTTAAGTGCTGAGTTAAGTGCTCCCCCTGGTGGACAGGAGTCAGTTTAAAATTTTCTCTGCAAAAAAAAATGTGGTTAACGAAACATAAGCTTTCCAAAACACAAGATACTCTTGCTTCATGTTGCTTAATAGTGTCTGTCTCTCTCAGCACTATGGCTACACACACCTGTCTGCTGGTGATCTGTTGAGAAAAGAGCGCATCCGAACAGACTCTGAGTTCAGCCAGATCATTGACAGCTGCTTTAAGAGGGGAGAGTTCGCCCCTGTGGAGATCACCGTCAGCTTACTGAGAAAGGTGTGTAGTTTGAGCTTTTCCACATAAACCTAGAGCCAATGCCTAATCAACTCTTTCAATGTTTCATCTGGGTCTCAGTCAGTAAAATCAACCCAGGTCCAATTCAGAAAACTGCTGGCCTGCAACTGAGGAAGTTCTGATGTCAGGAGATGGGGTTGGGGTCAAAAAATCTTAAATAAGGCAGTGAAAACGAGGAAGAGAAACAGTGCACAAATCACGTGAATGCTAACAAGATGAGGAGAAGGAAACCAAACAAGGAATGTGGAAAACCTAGAGGTTCAATAACTGTACAGAATCAAAGGGGTCATTACTGGAATGTAAGCAGTCGAATGTTTTTTTTTTTTCATTAAAAGTGAAAGAGCCATTGATATTATATATATATATATAATATTTTTTTGTGTAACATCTATCACAAAGAATCATATGTCCATGAGGTGTCCAAAGCGGGCCACCACAGTAAGACCACTGTTTAGGGAAGGGAGAAAGACACACTACTTCTGCTTTTGAACAAGAGAAGAAACCTCCTGAAGAAAAGGTTTTCTACATTTTGAAATTAATTTTCACTAAAGTTGTGCAGTTTTGCACACTATTTTTTTGATAGCAGAATTCTGAATGCAATGATTTCCACTGAAATAAATGACATCTTGTTTTCAACATTCATACACTCATACGCTCATATGGAGCATCTTACTTTTCCACCATTTTATCAGCCAAGCCATTATATAATCTGAAATCAGTGGTGCTCATGTACATTTTAGGCCCTTGTAAAGTTATTTCTTTCAATCACTGGGTGTCTGGTGTTGAAGCAGGACCAATTTTGCATACTGGTTCCTGGTTCTGCTCTCTTAGCTCCATAGATGTGTAGATACAGACTGGAAAAGCGCTGTGACCTTGATAGACGACAATATGTTCAGAAAAATTCATCTACTGGGGTTTTATTTTGAAAAGATCTTACCAGACTAAGTTCTGTAGATTGATCCACCCATTTTCTATCATTTCTAGGCAATGGAGGAGACCATGAAGACAGATGAGAACAAGTTCCTCTTCCTTATCGATGGCTTCCCTCCAAACGAGGATAACCTGCAAGGCTGGATGAAGGTCATGGACAAAGCAGATGTTAAATTCATCCTTTTTTTTGACTGTAGTAATGAAGTGAGTCATTTGCTCTTAGATTTATTAGACTTTGTTTGCTGAAGTATCTATCCTATGGAGTAACGTGAGTAATTAGTGATTGATTTTTATTATTATTTTGGATCTTGGTTGCAGGTTTGCATCAACAGGTGCCTAAAAAGAGGGAAGACCAGTGGACGGGATGATGACAACAGAGAAAGCTTGGAGAAAAGGTAATAATATATTAATAATAGCTCCTCAGAAAAAAAAGGAAATACTTGGCTACGTCTCCCCATGGCATAAGAGCACTAATCCTGTCAGTTAAGAACTTCAGTGTTTTGAGAGAGTTCCTGTCCATTTAAATCCACTCTTTCATAAAGTGCCACAAGATTTTCTATTGTCACAAATGCTCCAATTCCCAGAATCCCTCACTGACCACCTCATCTGGAAGTGTTAGAAATTGTGTGAAATTTGCATAGTAACATAATCCAGTCTAAAAATATCACAGTTTCACGTTTTAATCAACCATTTACCAGAAAATGAAAATGAAAGGAAATGTACTATATTACAAAATGGACAAATAATGAAATACCCTAATTGTACTTCTTGTTTTTGGAAAGACATTTCTGAGAATGAATTTTCTATAAAATCTTGTACTGTCAGTATTTATCACGTTGTTGTTATAAGCAGAAACGTTTGTAAGCTGTATCAGTGTCACTCGTTTTACTTTACTTTGATTATTTACTATCAAAATATTGAACCTATTCTTAAAAATGACACATTTATTCAACAGATGTATTCAGTAAATAGTTGAAAATATATGTATGTTGGATGCAACTCTACACCACATATTTACTTTTCAAACTTTCTCCAGCATCTAACATGCTATGAAGCTGCCACTAGGAGGCGCTGTGATCCTTTTCACTCTTATAAACCCATGACCAGTCTTCTTTCCAAAACTGCATTGTTACATGCATATGTTTATCCTTTTATGTGTGTATACACAGAAGGTGTATGTTTCTATTTGACCAGATGAGCTGACTTTTCATCCACAGGATCCAGACGTACCTGCAGTCCACACGACCAATCATAGAGCAGTACGAGAAGCAGGGAAAAGTGCGCACTATCGATGCCTCACGCTCCGTCAGTGAGGTGAGACTGTGGTGGGGGCGGAGTTTAAACGAATAATAAGAATAATAATGATTAACATTGCACTAATAGGCTGCTATCTCTTATCACAGATATTACTGCAGATGTAGAAGCTTTCTGATTTGCTGTCTTTTGTGCAGGTCTTCGCAGATGTGAGGTCAGTCTTCGACAGAGAGGGTGCCCTGAATGAAGTTCCCTAATGTCAGCGACTCTATGATTAATTTATTCACATGTATCTTTTTATCTATTTACATGTATTGTGTGTGTATATGTGTGTGTGTAAGAGGGACTTTCTGTGTGTAATGAGTCCATTCTCTCTTAATATTGCCTGAGAGGAACAATATTACTGTCCAAAGCACANAAAGCACATTTTCCATTGGAATTGTATTTAGTACTCTTAGTTTAATAATATTCAGCATTTTAACTGTGGTCATATGTATATTATATAATGCACATGTTTATATCACTGATTATTACTATTAATTATGGAAAATTGGTCAGAGAAAACATTTACAAGTTATTGTTTCTAAAAGTGGTTCTACATGTTACTGATTTATAAGGTGTAATTATTTTTTCCCACCTGGTTTCTGAATGTTGGTTTACTTTTTGGGGAAAAAATGAACACATATTGAAATCTGTTGTTTGTTTTTGTTGTTGTTGTTGTTTTTTTGTGTGTGTACAGAAGTTGGTAATGACCACACAATTATTATTTAGGCTCTGATAACTAAAAACATAGAATTAAAGGAGGGTGCACTTTCTTTTCCCCATGCCTGTAAGTATCATATAAAGCACTTTACTATCGATCGGAGAACTGATTCAAACCTGGTGACACCCCATGGTACTGTTTCACTAGTGATTCCTCAGTGGGGGTATAAATTTGATTTGCTTCCTGGTGGAAAACAAAGCAAAACAAAATCTGCTGTGCGTCATATTACAGGATCAACATATCACATTTCCAGTGTTCCTGCAAGAGGCCACTACATTTTGGTCGTTTTGTGTACTACAAATAACCTAAGGTATATGACAAATTTAAATAATGTTACAAAATGAATTACACTTTTTCATGAAAACCTCTACAGCTTCTACTTCTACAGCTTCAGGTCAGCTTTACTCACATATGGGCGGTGTGAAATGATGATATTTAATAATATCTTTCCTTCAGCTTAGGCTGGTCATTTCCTCCAGAAAGAAGAAAACACAGATTGTCCTGCTTCTTAATTCCTAAATTCACATAAAAGCTAATTGAGAGCTTAATAATAATAATAATAATAATAATAATAATGATAATAATAATAATGGGGCATGGTGGCTTTGCACCTCCAGGGTTGCGGGTTCTATTCCTGCCTCAGCCCTATGTGTGTGGACTTTGCATGTTCTCCCTGTGCTTCAGGGGTTTCCTCCCCCAGGCCAAAGACATGCATTGTAGGCTGATTGGCATCTCTAAATTGTCTGAAGTGTGTGAATGGGTCTGTGTGTGTGTGTGTGTGTGAGACTGTGCCCTGGGATGGCTTGGCACCCCGTCCAGGGTGTCCCCTGCCTTGTGCCCCGAGTCCCCTGGGATAGGCTCCATGCTCCCCACGAACCTGTGTAGGATAGACAGTACAGAGAATGGATGGATAATAATAATGATAATTATAATCATTTGGATCAGGTGTGTTGTGTCAAGAATGTGAGGACTGGAGTTATGAACCCCTGATTTAATGATGGTCCTAGGCTCAGTTTGCCAATAAGAGTCGGCTCCCAAACATTTCATTGCTTTTGCTGTAAAACCAGCCAATTAAATCAATTGTTTAAATTCTTCCATGAAATCTATCACTACCTTGTGATTATTAAAACAGCATTACAGGAGACTTTGCACTGTGTTATAAACTCAAACCCAACTTGTTTGTTATAAACAAACACACAAAAAAAACCCCAAAAGGAGCTACATATATACATGCATAGACAAATACAAAAAATTCCACTTTCCTGCATTAATATTTTTGTAGCCTACTGGCACTTAGCTTTCATGATAGCATAGAATTTATTTTAGTATAGAAATCCTGCCAATTTAATCTGGTATGCAAACACACATCTTAACATTCTCAGATGAACTGGCTCTGAGTCATTATGCTGTGACAAACAACGCCGATGTTTCACTGGCTGCTTTTTGGATCACTGTCTGTAATTAATGACATTAGCAAATTGTGAATATAAATATATATCTTGTCCCAATCTAATTGTTTTTATTTAAAAAATAGCTCTTCAGAATTGTGTGATGGCTCCCAACTTTCAACTAAAAGAGCCGAATCACCAAGTCGACTCGTTCATGAAAGACACGTCTCTGTAACTAAGTGAATAAAGCAAATTTAAATGACTTATTCTGTTTCTTGTGCACATTCAAAGCTCTCAGGAGTGTTTAAACTGATTTAATAATTAATTTTTTATAATTTTATAAAGCAGCACTACTACTACTACTACTACTAAGCATTACTACTATTATTACTGCTGCTTACTAAAGCAGCATTACTACTATATATAAAATCATACACATATATGAATACTCATGTGTCAGTGCAGCCCTGGCGAGTGTTTATCACCATTTTTTTTTTTTTACGGAACATATTAACCAGCACGGTGCAACAACCTGCACACAAAACCACATTTTTATTTTTAGGAAATAAAATAAAACTGCACAATATTTTATCTGAAATATTTTATTACAACATCCATCTCCACTTATTTTCATATCAAAATGCTGTACATAAAAGCTATAAAACATCTATAAATAAATTTTTTGGATATATATTCATGTAATTTTTTTAGTACCTCGTATGTACCATGTCCAACAGGTGCAAAAATAACTGTTTCTTTATAATATCATACAAACATATGCCATATACATAAACATCCTTAACAATTATATAACTGTATACTTGATGAAAATGCAAAAGAAAAGTCTAAGGGCACTACCAATCACTTATCAAACATTAACAGAAGACATAATACTGATAAGTGCTCTATGAATAATATTAGCCTATTCAGCAATTAAAATATTTTTATAGCTTAATTAATATATATTTTTGTCTATATATTTTATACTTGTACAAAATTAGCTAGCTAAGTTAAAGTAAATAGAGAGTCAGCGCTTATCTGCATTCCAGTGTTAAAGAAACATTTGCGTTTAAAGCAACGGGAGCCGACTTACATATAGTGAAAGCTCAGGTTTAGAAATCAGCAGAAAAAAAAACAACACACCCCTGAATACCTCGACGGACCAATCAGCTTCAAGTATTTTCCCCACAGTCATATTATATACACACAGATATTGTGAATTATAATCTTATGTTAGTTTTGTGATAAGTGATTGGTAGTGGACACAGACATTTAAACACCACAGTACAATGTACCACTGTATTTGAGTGTGTGTGTGTATTGCTGTGTCAGTGTTTCAGCGGTTGGAGATCTTGATGTTGGTCACGGCTCCGTGTTTCTGTCTCAGGTGCAGGCGGAGCTGACTCTTATGTCTAAAACGTAGCTCACAATTCTCACACTAAGGAGAGAGAGAGAGAGAGAGAGAGAGAGAGAGAGAGAACACACACACAATTATTTTTAATTATGTCTCACTTAAATACTAATGAAATATACATAGCATGAATAAGTCAGACATTTAAGTAGTTTACGAACTCGCTGGTTTTCTCAAATGGAATCTCAAATGACAAGTGCACTAGATAGAGGTTAGGGGCTACAACACTTAATTATACCCTATGTAGTGAGCATATTTAGTTCAAACCCCTTAAAGAAATGTAAAATCGCACTAAATATCAGCGATAAAAAAAAACATTACTGTGGCTAAATAAATCTCCCCCGAGACACTAAAATATATAAATGTTAACATTCTTTGCACACTTGTTAATATAGTAAAATGCAGCATTTGCAGAGTTTATGTGAGTGTCGTTGTGCTTACGTGGTAGGGTTTCTCTCCGGTGTGGATGCGCAGGTGACTCTTGAGCGTCTGTAAATGGCGAAAGCGCGTGTTGCACACAGAACAGCAGTAAGGTTTCTCGCCGGTGTGGATCAGCACGTGAGCACGCAGGTGAGCCACCTGACAGATTTATAAACAAATCACAGTCAGAAAGCTGAAACATTACAACACCTAAACGAGTCAGGTTCATGCTCAGCCGGTGACACGGTACCTGGACAAAGGCGGAGCCACACGTCTCACACTTGTACGGTTTCTCGCCTGAGTGGATGCGCAGGTGAGTCTTCAGGTTGGCCGGCCGGTTAAACTGAGCGCCACACACACTGCAGCGGTACGGCTTCTCACCTGCCGTCACGTCACAATCATTTATTCACTCAAAAACTTTATTTAAACTCTGAGTTTACTGATCAGTGACGATCAGTGAAAAAACTTCAGCCTTCAAACTGAAACTGCAAATAATGCTGCAGAGAACAAAGCGAGATGACTGTTTACCTGGAGAGACAGATTTGTGGTTAGTGAGGTTGTGGTTGGAGGTGAAGGAGGTCCTGTGAAGATCACAGTCGTACGGTTTGGCGTCATGAAGACATTGATGGTTTTCCGAATCATTCTCCATTTTGTCCCATTCACTGCAGGTTAGATCACTGCTCTCTGTTGGAGGAGATGAACATGATGAACACAGGAAACTGATTTATAGATTTCACGATGAGACTACACTAACATTTCTAAGAGTGTGAAAAACACATCACATCTATAACGAGATGAGGGGGTTGTGGGGGGGAAGGGTGCACACTTTCAAGATCCAAAACCATTCGAGATATGGCCACACAAGAGGCAAAAAGGCCACGTCCCCTTAACTGAGATGGACAAGAGAAAGGCCATGCCTTTTTTTTTCTGGGACTGCCTCCTCCACTGAGACAAAAGTCTGAAATAGAAGCTGCTACTCCTTCATTGAAATTAAAGCACAGATGCCACATCTTCACTAACAGAGGCCATTCTTTAAAACAATACTGTAATATCATTAAAACTTATCAGAATAAATCATTTGCTATCTTAATTAAAAACTTAATTGAAAGTTAAAACACTTACCAGTCTTCGTCTCTGCGCTGTTCACGTTGCTCTCCTGCCTCACAGTGTGGGGGGACATGGAGACAGGCGTCTGCTTCGTCGCTGTCTCACTGCATTTCTCCATGGATCTACAGACACAAGGCAAATGCTAATACACAAAACACTAATATGCTAACTGCTAATACTTCTATATACAGGCAAAAAAAAAAAAAAAAAAACAGATAAAGAAAAGCAACATTAATGCAACATGGATAAACAGGATTAAAACTTAAACCACACTGTACCACTAGAGGACGCTGAGCAGCTGCTACATTAGTAAGAAAATTACGGTTAGCGGATCTGTAACGCACCGTTTGGAATTCCAGAGCCGATTCTCGTCTCCTTCAGCCGAGTTGAGCACGATAAACTTGTACTTCTTCCAGTTGCGCACTTTTGGAGGAGACGCGGCTTCCCGACTGCAGCCGCTTGACTCAGCAGGAGAATTCGGCTGGCAGTCTGACTTCAGGGGGCTGCGAGGATTGACTATGTGAGGAGAGTTCTCCACCTCAGCTTCCTCCACCTTCGCACTCCGATCAAGATGGACAGTAGGATCTATACTCAAATGCTTGCCTCGACTTCCTCCTGGATTGGAACCTGGCCCGTGAGTTACAGCTTGGCTGTCTTTCGGAATTTCCCAGGAAAGCAGTTTGGCATTTGAGACGGAACCCATCGGAAGAGGGCAAGGAGGAAGGTGGCTGTAGATGCTAGTCAGGTTGCTAGGGGAAGTGCTGACTGCATAGTGCACTGCAGGAGGACTGAGGTCATGGAGGTCAACGGTCATGTCCTGAGGTAAAAAGGCGGAGCCAGCTGGTGGTTCCCCTCGCAGCTGCTTCACACTCAAACCCCTGTGAGGAGAAGAAACAGTTTCATCACCTAGGTTACAGCTCAATTAAAATAAATGAATGTTCTCTGTGTGGTTTGGGACACACCCACAGGCTCCTTAATCTAGTTACTGCAGTCTCATTTCAACTGGCTGCTTTAATTTAGCTCCATGTTGCCTTGCAGCTTGCTAACATGAATTTAGCTGCATAATTAGTGAGTTACCTGGACTCCATGAAGCGCTGGCAAGTTTCCACCATGTGCTCCATCTGCAGGTAGATGGCCGTATTGAGCGTGGCCACCATAAAGCGCTCTTTTAGGGTTAGGCAGGAAGTGTACATGAACTCCAGCAGGATGGCGAAGCCTTCAGGGTCGGCCTTAGTGTCCAAGCTAACCACCGCAGGTTCAGTTTTGTGGGTGTTGATGAAGATGGTGTAAAAGAAGCCACTGAGAAAAGAGAAGGAGGAACGTGAAGAGTTAAAACATGCAGAAAAATACAAGGCTGCTGTAGAAGTGAAGTGAAGTGGCCAAGTATGGTGACCCATACTCAGAATTTGTGCCTTGCATTTAACCCATCCAAGTGAACACACACAGTAGTGAACATACACCCGGAGCAGTGGGCAGCCATTTTAGCTGCGGCGCCCGGGGAGCAGTTGGGGGATCGGTGCCTTGCTCAAGGGTNCAGTCGTGGTATTGAGGGTGGCAGAGAGCGCTGGTCATTCACTCCCCCACCTACAATTCCTGCCGGACCCGAGACTCGAACCCACGACCTTTGGGTTCAACTTCGGGTTACAATATATTGGGTTCACCTTCGGGTTACAATATATTGGGTTCACCTTCGGGTTACAATATATTGGGTTCACCTTCGGGTTACAATACATGTCGTATATTTCTCTGGGATTATTCAAATTCCCTACAATTCCCCGCCATCAATCGACTGGGGAGCGTGTGTGGATTCGGACAAGCCATGATCCCTGTATAAGCCCTATTTTAGTGGTTATCTAACTAACCTGCAGGCCATGAGGACGGTCTTGTGCGCGTGAAACTCTCGGCCCCCGACCCGCACGGTGACGTCAGTGAGGATGTTTCGGCTGCGCAGGCGGTTGAAGTTGAACAGCACGTCACCTGCATGCCGGGTGAACTGGATGCAGCCGTCTGTTGCGCTGCTCATGCTAACACTCTGCTCAGGAAAACACAAAAAACACACAGTCAGTTTATTCAGTTCACTAATACCAGCCCATAACCGTGAGATCTGATTGGCCGAGAGCTTGAGAAGATGATACGGCAAAGAAAAAAATGAAATCAGTATCAAATCATAATCATCACAACATCACAGTACATACTGAACTGTTTTATTCCTCTTGTACCACCACAAATACAACGTTTAATTTACAATTACATTTAGTGTTGTGGAAAGTCAGCATTAAACAAATTCTCACGTATATTATAGCAGTTATAAACATTCATTCCCTCACCAGCCTTTCTTTATTCGCTCTCTCAAAAATAAATTAATCATAATGTTATGTAAAAACATGTGCAAAGCGTTAACTCCTGAAGATGTCAGAAAACTTAGTTACAGCTTTACCTCTGACACTGGAGACTCCTTCCATAAACATTAAATAAATATTTTTTTCGTACATGTTCCCTGTGAATAAGCTGTTACTTTGGAAACAATAACACATCAGAACGAGCGTATATAAATCATATAATATAATATAATCCTGCACTACTGTCAGAGCTGCTTTAATAGAAAATTAATCAAAACCTTCTAACCAATCAGAATCCAGAACTGTGATGTCAATTACAACATAAAACTGTTGTAATTGTAAGTGTAACTCTAATTACACTCCAATTCTATAAAAACTTATCTGGATGTTGACTTTATTTATTACAAAAAAAAAAAAAGTATAATTTTAAAAGAGCAATCCCACATGGATATGAATGCAGATGAAACCTGGTTCTGCCCTTCCCTAACCCCAAAGAACTTCACTCCCACAGCTGACTTTCAGTTATTCCTGTAAATTCAGTCTAATAAAAGTGAAACAAAACATCATGCCTGAATTACTGTTGTTTTGTATGGTCTTTAGTCAAAGTTTTAGGGTTTTAAGAGACTAAAATTCTCAACAAACAGGAATAGAAATAAAGAGTTAGGCCAGCAGGCAACTTTGCGTCGCTTTAAAAACAAAGTACAAGCAGTTTAAACACATAAAAATAACAACATGGTTCAAATAAAAGCATTAAAAATCGATTGTAGTGTGTTTAAAGCGTGCGTGAAGACCGGTATTATTATCAGATAATATAGTTTAAGTCACCTGGTATGTTTTTCTTAGAAATCCGTCCTTCAGCGGTTCCTGGAATCAGAACTTCTGTGAAGGCTCAGCTCTCACTTCTCGGAATTCCACCACCGGACTGAACCACTTTTACAGCGCGCGGGGGTGTATTAACTTAATTCCTCCTCACTCTACGTTTAATCTCAGTCGCTTTAATAACTGCATGTCAGATTACATAGTAAAAATGTCGTCTTTTAAAACTTGCAGATTATTTAATGTCTTAATTGTAAATATTTAAACGCGTCACATCCGATTTGATGTAGTTCACCCCCTCCTTCTCTTCCTCGGTAATGTGTTCCTCCAGACAGCGCAATCATGATCATTACGCAATTGTGATTTTTACGGTCGCAGATTCGTAAGTTGTCCCTCACGGCAGAAATCAGCATAACCGTCACTGTAGTGAAGTGAATTATTAAAAAAAAAAAAAAAAAAAAATTTTCACTTTGGAGGTCTACAGTTACAACACCACAGACACAAGCTTGATCTCTGTGCCTTCATATTGTGATTGTGGATGTGATGGTCATATATTAAATACAACGAGTAATTCTAAAATACAAACAGAAACATGCTGGCTGGTGCAAAGGCATTTGGCTATAGGGCTGTAGCAATACGGTGTGAGCGATACAATGCTCTCAATTCGACATGTATGCATATCGGACAATACGTTCAACAGACTGCATAATGAAGTGGACTATTTGTCATAAACATTTAAACGTAATCAAGCCCACTCTTGCTTGTCTGAAAAATTAGCTTTCTCTGTATCTCTAATCAGGAGTTTAAAAAAAAAACAAAAAAAAAAAACATGCTTCTGAGACAATATGCTAGCATGTTAGATTCAGTGTTCAGCAGAAAGTCTTCAAGCTCGGATGTGTGACGGCCAGTAAATGGTGGACTGAAACATTTCAGAGTGCCAAATCTGGCTAATCTGATGCACACACACACGTAGCAAGCTATCATTCAGGTAGCCTTTCCTCACTGATTCAATCAGAAAAAATTCACTAAAAAATCACAACGATGATTTGGGAAGTTCATGCTCCGTAGTGGAGAACACAGTACTCAAAAAGAGTACACACTCTACAGAGAGTGGCGTGACTCTAACAGCACAGCTAGCTAACATCAGAATAATGCTGCGTTTGAGACGAAGTTGCAACTTGTAATTCCCCATGCATAACCAGTAAAACCCACCGACAAAAACACACAACTTGAAATTTCAACTCGTCAACTTGGGGTAGTCTTTTCAACTACCAGTTCCTTCCCCATTTACGGAGTGACGTCAAATCGACATGGCTGCTCGCACTCTGAACAGTGTAAAGTTCACTTCTCTACGTTTAAATGTATAGCAGTAATACCTTTAGATCAGTTCATATACAGACACAGTATTTGGTTAAATCTATAACACTGACCATACTAATCACTGTTTTGAGAAGCTAATCAACATTAGAGTTATCACTAATATTAGCCGGCTAGCTTGTTGCTGAGCTTCTCACTATTGTCCTCTGCTGTTGTTGCTGTGTTGCAATTTCAGTCCAGAATGCTGCATCACTGTTTGAAGGTCACTAAAGTAGAACAGAACTGATAACCACTCAGATCTGTAACGTAAAAGTGCTCTTAAAGTAGCTGTTTATGAGCTTTACATGTTCTAACAGAGTAAACAAAACACGCTTTCATAAAGGCGTCCATGTTTTTTGGGAACATGACATCATTACAACCTGCAAATTACCAATTACAAGGAACCACAAACACAACATAAGAAAAACCTGTGCTTCAGACAGACCCCCCTTGCGAGTCACACTTTCTATTTCACTGAGATATAAGTATGAGGTTACGCACATGTATAATCTAGGGGTGTAACGATACACAAAACGCAAATTTCACCATTATAAAAGTTCAGAAATTGAAACATAGTGAGTGTTTATAAGATAAACTTTATTAATCCCTGAAGGGAATATGATCCATTCTAACTCTCAGCAGTGTATAATGAAACGTTACATATACGTAATGTATAAAATTACACATGGCTTTACTGTTACTGAACAGTAAAGCCATGTGTAATTTTATACATTACGTATATCTTATTATCTTATAATCTTATTAGAAAGATCTTTATTAAAATGAATGAAAATAGTTTTTCCTATTTGAGTGGAAAATTTGAATTACGTGTGTAATTATTTTTTTATGCCAATAATTCTGGAGTTTACAATTCCAATAGAAATTATGATCAATTATCAGCTGTAATTGAATTATTAATCATCTTGGAGCAGAATGTTTGTCTAAAAAGCATTGAGGTCATTCTCCTCTTTCAGTTCATCATTCCTTTCTGTCTCACAGTTTCACCAAATCTGAGAGCGTTTAAGGTCACACCTGAATCAGCATGTTGTAAGGCAAAGCTTAAAGGAAAAAGGTCATGAATAAAGAGAACCATCTGACACATGCACACACAGAGGTCAAACAAGGTCAGAAAACCACCACAGACACACACACACACACACACACACACACACACACACACACACACACACACACACACACACACACACACACACACAGTATGACTGTGGTCAAAAATCAGCCACCAGTTTGCACTACCTGAGCCTAAAGAGATTTATTTATCAACTCAGCATTAAAGGGACAGTTCCTCAATAATAATTCCCTTCACACCAAATGTAGTTGTTGAGCTAAGACAGGTTCAGTGCCTGAAATTTGTTTTGTTAACTGTACACCACAGCTTATGTGGTATAATGTAGCTCCAGTACAATAAGACATAACAGAAATCTATCTCACTCAAAATCCTTTCTGTAAATACAGGTCTAAAATTGAATATATTTACTTTAAACACAACAGGCTTAAGCTATCATCTCATTTTAAATAAACTCTGCTGTAATCTATCAATGAGAGTGTATAGAATTTAAAGAACTTTAATATCATCCACTACAGTTCCTTCTTGAAATATTAACAACAATAATAATAATACTAATTATTATTATTTTTTAATATATATACAGATATATTCCTATTTAAAAAAAAATACTGCCAACTATTTGAATGTGCATGCAGTGCTGATTTTCTGTATCGCAGCTTTGCCTGAACATGTTGCTTCAATAAAGTGTTGGAGGAATCCTCTGAATGAAAGGAACGCTGTTATTAACTTTTTTTTTTTTTTTTAACATAACGTAACCAAGCTCCAGTACTTCTTGAATTTTGTTTCACAAATAACTGGTCCTGAGGTCAATCCTAGGAATGAGTTTTCACCAGAAGTATTTCGGGTGTGGGTGGGGTTTATGGGAATACACAGAGATCAAGTTTAGTTTGAGCCTGTTAAAGGTACTTCTCGCAAGTACAAATAACCTGGATGATATGTAGTAAATAATAAAAAAATGTTTAAACCATGGCCTCAGGTTTTTAATCCGTTTATGTGGAATGTTCGCTGTATGAGTCCCTGTGAATGAGTTGTTATTATAGAAATGATAACATATTAGAACAAGCACGTTAATATAAACCTGTGACCTGCATACTGTCAGAGCTGCTGTTACAGAAAATGAATCAACACCAATCAGAATCCAGAGCTCAGTGTTGTAGTACAACAGTTTAAGTTTTGTACTATAAAGGAGAAATGATTTTATTGGATTGGTTCATGGAAAATGCTCACTCTTAAAAAATATGGTTCCAAAAGCAAAGCATGATTTCAGGGGAACTTTGTGTCTGACTTTCTAAGTTATTTCTTCCTAATTTAATTTCTCTTTTACTACATTGTGAAACTGTCGCGTCCCACACAGTCTGACGCATTCGCACTTCCTCATTCCCTGGAAACAGAGCTTTCATGTATGAACAGCTTCAGCGGCATTGTCTTGAAATGTGAAGTGAGAATTTACAGAGTGTGTGTGTGTGTGTGTGTGTGTGTGTGTGTGTGTGTGTGTGAGATGATTAATGACTGCAGTCTCCACACTCTTACACACTTTTAGACACATGATCAGTTGTCATTGTGAACCTATAGATTATTAAAAGCATGGGCACGTAAAAAAAATACTGGTTTCTGATTGGCTGATCTTTCCTTATATTGAAATGACAAAGTAGATCGACCAATCTGCGCTCAGTTTATCAGTCATAACTACAGCAAAGTTAATCACAGTGATGGCTAATTCATTTTTTTGTAGCATTGCCACTGATTGCCACTCAATTCATTTGAATTCAATTCAGTTTTACTGATATAGTACTTTTAGCAGTGGACATTGTCACAAAGCAGCTTTACAGAAATCTGGATATAGATTCAAATTTGTCCCTAATGAGCAAGCCAGAGACGACAGTGGCAAGGAAAAACTCCCTGAGATGGTATGAGGAAGAAACCTTGACAGGAATCAGACTCAAAGGGGAACCCATCCTCATCTAGGTGACAACAGATAGTGTGATTATAAATAATTTCCTTCTATAACTGTATGCTGTATAGTCAAACAGTGCGATAAATGTGATAAAAGGAACTAGAAGTATGAGCATCAGAGTCATTTTTTATTTCATTACTGTTTTTACTTTAAGTCTGTAGTATATCAGTGAAGTTATTGACTGTTCAGTGATTGAGACTTGAGTGTAAACTGTACCATCCACAGTAATCCCCTGAGGATCTTTAGGGAGCAACACAGATTATTAGGTATGCTTTTGTTCTGTAGTGGCTTAAGAAAATGTACATTGTGTGCAGAGTGCAAGAAGGGACTCCGGCAAGACTAGCTATTACAGCATAACTAAAAGGGAGAGCCAGAATGTAACACAGACATGACGGTGCCCTGAGACATAAAGCAGCCTGCCACTCCACCGTCAACCAGAGTGAATGTGTGAGAGTATTACATTTACATTTACATTTACATTTACGGTATTTGGCAGATGCCCTTATCCAGAGCGACTTACTTACTTACTAGTGCTTTGAAGTCTATCAAAAATACATTCTGATATTGGCTCACTAGGTCACAAACTAGGAATACCATCAGCTCAAAACTCTGTTGGGAGGTTGTTTTTTTTTTGGTGTGTGTGTGTGTGTGTGTGTGTAAGTGCTAACATAAGTACTTTATGAAGAGGTAAATCTTCAGACGTCGTTTGAAGACTGCCAGTGACTCAGCTGTTTGGACATCTAAGGGAAGTTCATTCCACCACCTTGGTTCCAGAACAGAGAA
>CM074948.1:22822653-22842117 GCA_037577455.1 Pangasius macronema | reverse complement strand
GATCTTGGGACCTTGGGAACAAGGATTCCGGCAGCAAGGAACTTGGGAACATGAAATCAGGATTATACAACCCTGGAAAACGTTGAGAACATAAAATCATGGGAACAAGGACCCAGGGAACATAAGACCAGGAATGCAGGACTCTGGAAACATATGACATTGGGAATATAGGGTTCTGGGAACAAAGACCCTAGGAATACAGAAGCCTGCTTGTTGATGTCCATGGGGATATAGGGACCAGAAAATAAAGACTCTGGAAACACAAGACCACATAAATATAAAACATTGGGAATACAGGACCTTTGGTACATCTGATTCTGGGAAGACTGGATCTTGGGGACAAGAAGCATAGAACTAATGTCCCTGGGAACATTGGGACTTGGGAACAAAGATGTCTGGTAATATAGAACCCTGAAAATATAAAACCCTGGGCATGCAGGATACAGGGAATATAGGGCCCTGGAAACATAGGACCCTAGCAACATAAGACCCTGGAAACACAGGGCTCTATGAACATAGACCCCTAGGAACATAAGACACTGAGAACAAAGCCCCACACCCCAGTGAAGAGCAGGTAGTTTGAGACACAGCCCAGACAACATTAATCAATTATATTGTTTTTACATGGGAAAGGATATTTCCTCCTTGTTCTCCGGGTCTGATGCTGAAGCCCTCATCATCCACATCAGGGGAATTCTGGGATAGACAAAATGAAGCAATGAGTCAGTCAGGGAAATGTTATACCTGGCAATAAATGATTACCTCAACTGTTGTTGCCCTGTTTTTCTTGCANATGTCTCTAACTTATGCAAAATGTGCTGCAGCACCAAGAGATAATATTGTGATCTAACAGTAAAAACTATTACAATATCACATTTCCTTATCATGATATATGAACATATCATATAGATCAGCAGAGTAATACTCAAGAGCATTGCTTACATATCGATCCCAGTCTATCTCGCCGTAGAACCCGTTCGGAGCACCGTTGGCTTTTTTCTGGGAATGACACAAAGCGAAAACTACATGTTTTATTTACTGTAGATCAGAATACATTAGAATCCATCAGTATTAATGTTAAATGTTCTATTTCAAACAGTCCAAATTATTAACATGACTGTACTCACTGATTTTTCTTTCTCTGGTGATCCCCTAAATTTAAACAAAACAGGATTTTACATAATTTGTATATAAATTAGATGTATTTATAAACATGTAACACATGCAGGAGGGTGTTAGTCTTTAATCCAGATGTAGTCAGCTACTTAGTCACTGGACCTAAGTGGCTAACGTATTTAACAAGTAATAGAAGCTGATAGCCACCAGTTTAGCATTGTGCACTAAATCTCCTTAATTGGCTTTCTGGAGGGAAATAAGAGGAAAAGTTGCAGAGTTAAAAACAATCATAGCTTCATCTTTCTTTTTCATGCTGGTGTGGAGTTTGAGGCAGGAAGGGGATGTGGCCTAATTTTTGGAGCCGGAGTGCTTGTACATTAGAAGTGATGATAATATAGTTCTGTTATTCCTGAGCCAAGCAAAGCGTGTCCCGCTTTCTGCACAAAGCTAAACTGGTAGCTATATGCTTCCATTACTTGTTAGCAAACTTTGCCTCAACTTTTGCACACAACAAACATATCTTGTTTGATTGATTATAATCGGGGTAAAGGAGAATACTGTCAGTTTAAGAGACAACAATAATTAAAACACTGTATTAGAAATGCAGTGTTACAGTTTAAAAGAAATGCATGACCAGTACAAAAACTGACTCATTATGGAGTTACTCACGTGGAGTCAGTGTCCTTCTCTTTCTTGCGTAACCCGAATGCCTTTCGGGTTCGCTTCTTCAGTCCTGAGGAAGAGGAAGGGGGACAGAGTCAGAGAAAGAGAGAGAAAATGAAGTGGTTGAAGTAGAAAGTAAAAGACAACTCAGACACGCTGCATTTTGTTGCTTAGTGGTTAACGTTCTGTACTCATGACTGGAAATGTTGTAAGTTCGAATTCCAGGACTGCCAGGTACTGTTGAGTGCAAAAATTTGTAACCCCCAAAGTTTTTAAAAGGGGGGGAAAATGAACATGGCTTACAATTCCAACATTTCTGAAATTGTAAATAGATAACAATCCAAACCCAATGATCCAATAATGCAAAGTCAACACAAAAATATTTCGAAAATAAGTCAAACGTTCTCTGAAAAAGAACAACAAATATCAGGAAAAATATCATAATTCAGAGAATCCAAAAACGGCTCTGAGGAAATTAAAAACATTAAAGGTAGCTCATTAATGGTAGCTGAAGTTGAACAACGTTGAAGTTATGTTTGTTAAGCATGGAATAAACATGGAAAGCATGGAATAAACCACTGTGTGACATGCTGTTATAGTAAAGTAATGAGTGATGGGGTGGTGTGATGGCGCGGAGTTACTGGTAATATCCCAAAGCTGATTATTTCCAACAACAGCATGTCACCAAGTATTTTATTCCTCTTATACCTCAGCAATTTGCCAACAATTGCAATTTTTATTCCTTAAAGAACAAGAGGTTATACTTTTTATCCATTTATAGTTACATTTAATGTTGTGGAACATCTTTCAACCAAGTTAGTTCCTGTTCTCCCTTACGTTATAGCAGCTATAAACAATCGTTCCCTCACCAGACTCTCTTTTTNAAAAAAAAAAAAACGCAGCTTGTCATGTTACAGAAAAAATGCAAAGCATAAATTCCTCTGTCCTGAAGATGTCAGACTACTTTAATTTACAGCTTTTCTTCTGACTGTAATAAACCACTGACACTTGAGACTCCTTCCATAAATGTTAAAAAAAACTGGCTCCTTACAGAACCGATGATTACACATGACTTTTCATCAGTTTATGTAGAGCGTCCACCGTACAAGTCCCTCTGTGTGAGCCGTTAACATGGGCCTGTGCATTATTTCCAGGGCTGCTGTTTGTAGAAAATGAATCAACAGCTTCTGACCAATCAGAATCCAGAATTCAGCAGCGCTGTGGAAAAGATTTTAGGTGAGATAGGCTTCCATGACTTGTTGGTTACGTTCAGTTAGTAAAACTAAAGAAAGAAACATCAGACACTGAACATATCTTGGTTTATTGACTACATTTTGGCCATTTTTCTACTTAACTCTACCAGGTTTCTAAGAGTATTTCCACATTCTGCTCCTTCATCCTTCCTTCCCAGAACATTTTCGTGTTTCCTGTGTTAAGACACCTGACCCGAGTCATCACACGCTCATTCACACACGCTTGACGAGATTGTAGTCTGTACATTAGAGAAATCACGCATAAATAAATGGAGCAGGACTGGGGAAAGGTGTGCTAGAGAAATGAACAGAGGTTGCGTTAAAGATGAGGTGTTTGCAGAGAATGACATGAAGGTTACAGCAGCATCGTTTCACCTTCCATCATGGTTGCAGCAGCAGCAGCAGCAGCTTCTCATTCCACCGGAGCGACGCACAGACGCGCATAAAGCCGACACCGAGCAGGATTCCTGTCCTGTCTTTCTTCTCTCCTCCTCTCCTCCTTTCCTCCTCTCCAGGCGCTCAGGCAGCATCCACACACGCCATCACCATCACCGAGGAGCCGCTCAGCATCACCGTGATGATGATGATGATGATGACGAGGATGCTGAGGAAAGAGAAGCCAGGACGGGACGACACACACATCTTTGGACGCGATCCAAACGGCTCCACATTAAAACATCAAGTGCACTACATAGGGTGCAAAAGCCATCATTTTATCCCCTATGTAGTGCGCGTGTGCAGGAAGGAGCAAGCTGGCTCATGTTTGCCTTGACGGATTTAACACACCCGACTTCCTCCTTAGCGCCGCCTAGTGGTTCATAATAATAATAATAATAATAATAATAATAATAATAATAATAATAATTTCTAGCATTGTAGTCACTAACAAATATGTATAAAAGTCATGATACTATGAAGTAAATATTTATTGTATACACGATTATGTCTTTTAGATTATTTTACATTACCTTTACATTTGACCTCTATAATCTGAAATTTATCTCAAGCAATAAACTGTCCATCCATCCATTCATCCATCCATCAGTTTTCTGTACCGCTCATCCTACACAGAGTTGCGGGAAGCCTGGAGCCTATCCCAGGGGACTCGGGGCACGAGGCGGGGGACACCCTGGACCGGGTGCCACCCCATCGCAGGGCACAGTCACACACACTCACACACCCATTAACACACTACACACAATTTGGGAAAGCCAATCAGTCTACAACACATGTCTTAGGACTAGGGGAGGAAACCAGAGTACCTGGAGGAAACCCGTGAAGCACGGAGAGAACATGCAAACTCCACACACACAGGATTGAGGCAGGATTCGAACCCCCAGCCCCAGAGGTGCAAAGCCACCATGCCCCTGGCAACAAACTATCTATCTATCTATCTATCTATCTATCTATCTATCTATCTATCTATCTATCTATTTGGTTCTCTTTATTATCATACATTTTTTTAATGATTATATTAGGAAGTAAACAGATTTTGAAAGACTATAATTCACACTTGTCTGTGTTTTCATTATCACAGTATTGTATAAAAATATGTAATAAATACATTAATAAATAATTGTAGGCTAATATATCTAGCATAGGTCTATATATAATTTTTTTTATTATTTTAAATACAATAGCTTACTCTATTTATTTATTTAATGTTTCCATATTTGGATATAGTTATAATATAAATCAGTGTAATGTATTATTTCCTTGAATTGCCTCCACATTGCCTAATAATCTGGCAAAATGAAAATGATATAAAACTATTACTAAGCCTGCTTCAAGAAAAAGTGAATAAATGAGATAATATTTTTTAAGAAAAGTATTAAGATTATTTAGCTCAGTAATCAGGTTATCTAAATCAGTCTTGTTGACGTCAACGGCCTAATCTCAAATGACTTCCACTCCCGATGTAGGTGCACTACAAGTCGATGTCCTACAAGTAGGAGATAACGAAGTAGTGCACTAGAAATCCTACTTGGAATTCACTGGGATTTAATTTCTCCTGGAAGAATTAGAGAATAGTTTGAGTATTTTATAATATGAGGGGTTTTTTTTTGTAGTTAATGTACATTGTTCTTGACTAAGAAATCTAGGATCAAAATAATACGCAAGTAGCGTTGGTGTGCTTGTAGGTTGCCATGGCTACCTTGAAACCGGTATACTTCCGTACTAAGTGTTTGCATAGTATGCATATTTCATTCTACTGTACAGCGTTATATAATGTGTGTGCATTCTGTTTAGTGCGCTAGTATGCGGCTTTCGAGTTTCTCAACATGGCGGACGGTGAATCAACGGCGCATGCGCGAAAGGATCTCTTTATTCGGGTTAATCGCGTTAGCCGGATAGTGTTAGCAAGATGTATAAATTCTGCCTCAGTTAATCCTCAATTGATTTCTGCCTCAGAAACAATGTAAAACTGTGAAAACTCTGAGCGATGGCTAGAGAAAGAGCAGCTTTCTTCAGCCCGTTCGAGCAGGAGATAATCCTGAAGACTTTTGAGGAGTACAAAGCCATCATCACGGCGAAATGTAACACGGCTGCTGCAGCCAAATCCCGAGTGGAAGCCTGGCAGAAAATAGCCGACAGATTAAATGCGTAAGGGCTTTTTTTTTTTTTTTTTTTTTTTTTTTTTTAATTTTTTGTTTTATTTTATTTAGGTGTATAAATAAAGAGTTACCTAAAAGCTCAGATCTGGTATAGCACGAAAAGAAATAGTATAAAACCCATCCAGCTCAATAATATCACTGTTTTTGGCGTCCTGATGAAAGTTAATACAGAAACATGACGAGAAACAAAGTTTGAAATTTTTAATTTTTTTAAGTAGAAATAAAGTATTTAACAAGGAACAAGAGCGAAGTGCTAGTAAGGGAGGATCACTCTTAATCTCTAGTTTATACATTTAAAAAATTACCTCTTTTTCCCCCCTCTAGTCGTGAGAATACTGNAACAGTGAAATATGTCCGCCGAGATTAAGCTAAATTTCAGTCTTTTATGCTGAAAACAGAAATCAAACCAACAAACAAAACAGAAACAAACAAACAAACAAACAAACAAACAAAAACAACTATTTATATTAAACTAACATCAGCTAGAAAAAATGAGTCAAGGTTCTGGTGATACTCAGAAAAGTCGTATCGTCCAGCCCTGGCGTCTCTAGGCTGTAGAATACTGTTGCTAAGCAACTGTCAACTGTCAAATGTAGCCTCCGATCGCTGTTTTATGCTAGCTATAAAAATATGTTTAGCCGTCTAACAGCATTTTCTACAGACCGAATGACCTTCTAAATAAGACAAAACAATCATAAACATCAACATTTCTATCAGATGTGTTGAAAAATTACTAAGAAAATACTCTTTATGACTAAAAATACATTATAATTACACTTAGCATCAACTGCTAACTAAGCTTCCTTGGTCACATTAAAATGATGTTTTAAATGAAATGAAGTATTTATCAAGGATGTGTTGGTAAATTACTCAGAAAAGCTTTGTGTGACTACAAAATATGCTTAACCGCTAACCGCCATTGACCACTAACAATTTTTCTATAGGTTCTGTCATATTATATCGACTTGTGAAATTGTGAATGCCACAAAAGTGGGTTGTTTATATGGATTTTTCTCATAAAACTTGGTAAACTCTATTTGAAGTAACATCTTAAAGGTTAGCTGAGAAGAGTTTATGGGTGTGGCCTATTATAATAAGTTCATTCAGTTAATTAGATGTTTTTAAGACAATTTTAAAGCTAATATTCAAAACAGCTTGCTCCAAATGAACTGTTTCTTTGCTTTTTTTCAGTGCCAACCCCAACAATGTAAAGCGCACCTGGCAGCAGGTCAAAATTAAATACAAAAACATTGTACAATGTGGTAAGTGTATCCAGTACTTTTTTACGGTCTGCTGTGTGCAACGGTCATTGTGAAACGTGTGTTCCAATTTTAGCGAACAGGAAACGGAAGCAGAAGTTTGGTGAAGGATTAGCGACCAGCGGCTTTTCACCTGCCGAAGAGGTGGCACTTTGGCAGATCAGAGGGCGGCCAGTGATAGATGGCACCATTTTGGGCCTTTCCTCCGAGCAGACTGGCATTAGCGTTGGGAGGCCGATAGCTACAGGTATCAGTGCCAAATTACTGTTTAGGTCTTTTCACAGCATTCAATCCAGACTACATAATAATCATAAATCTTTAAATATTAAATGTTTTGCAGAGCCAGAAAGCTCTGCAGCTCTTATACAAACAGTGCCAACCATTCTCGATTGTGCAGAAGAGCCCATTGAGGTAAGTCTGTGTTTTCATTCTGCTATTAAAGTTGCTGTTTGTAATATTTAAAAATGTTTCTTAACCTGAAATAACCATATATTTTTAATTATATCTTTGAAAAACTGTAATTCACAATAATTCTATGTAATACATCTGGCTATTTTCTCTTGCAGCCTTGTTTTATATTTTTCCAGCCCAGAAATTAGCTCCACCTCTAGTTAGATCACACATGTTCAACCCCGCTCTCTTTTTCATAAACATCAACTGACAAGGCATTTGGAATTTTAATAGAGGGGTTAGAGCCAATTAGGGGATATCGAAGACTTGTCTGTATTCATTGCAGTTCCTCTCACAGGCAGCAGAGAAATTGCACACTGCTTCTTTGAAGGAAAATTGTGAATAAAACTACTGTTTAATATGTTATTTGTTCTATACATTCTGCAATGCAGTATTGATCATATTCATATTTATTGTACATATTTAGATAACAGTTCAATCCCAATTGAAGACAAGTCAATCTGAGCTTATGTTTCAGGTTTAACAAAGTTTTGTCAATTGATTAAAAATATATAATAAAGAAAATGTATAAATTAGTAATCAGAACCGTCACTTTGTTGAAGCACCATGGAAGTGATTTACAGCTGCACATCATCTTGTGTTTGATGCTGCAAGCTCAACACACCTGGATTCTAGAGATATTCTACTGTTCCTTTCTGCAGACTCTCTCAAACTCTGTCAGGTGTCTCCAGAGATGTTTAACGAGGTTCAAGAGCAGGCTCTGGCTAAGTATGGCCCAGTCCCTGCAGCTAAAAACATCTTGAGAGTATCATGCTACCACCACCAAGCTTCAGGATAGAATTGGCCAAGTGATGAGGGGTTCCTGGGATCCTTCAGATATATTACTTGGTATTCAAGGGCCAAAGATTTAAATCTTGGTTTCATCAGACCATAGGGTCTTGTTTCTCAAGAGCTTAAATCTGGTTGCTCTACCAAAAAGGTTTGACTGGTAGATACCTGTAGCTGGTTGTTCCTCATGTGACCATCAGGTTCTTGGTCACCTTTCAGATTGATTCTGTTCTCCCAGTTTAGTCTATGAAGTGTCTTAATGGTTTGGAGGTTCTTCCTTCTAAGAAGGATGTTGGATAGAGTTCAGTTTCGTTGGTAACCTGTGAATTAAGTAAGAAAAATTTGAAAATAACATTTAGAAGTATTTGACCGCTCTCTGTCTAGATTTTTCGCTATTGTTGAGTATCGTTTGGGAAGAAAGAACTGACTGTAATTTGCAATTTCTTGGCAGCGCTCTGATTCAGAACATGATGAGAAGAACATTGTAGTGTGTCCTCATCCAGAAGAGGTAACTTGTGATCTATAACATGATAATTTTGCATATCTGTGGACATCACTAGCATACCAAATCATATTCTTATACGTATGTATACCATTTAGCATGCTAATAACTGCTTACTAGAGTACCAAACAGTATGTCTGTGTAGTGTACCATCTGGTACTCAGATAGATCAGGACTGTAGCATGGATGTGCTCAGGGGAGATTTTTGGTGAGGGTAATGCTGCCATACTTTCACTGTGACTTTCACTTATTCCATGTGAAGGGGACTGAAGCGTACACAAGTCAAGAAGATCCTGGACCTTCTGGAGAGGTGAGTCCTAATTTAAAATATCTGTTTAATAATTATTTATTTAATATATCCCAGCAGCATTCCTTCAGTACTGTATCACAAGTTGTGAAAGTTTTATTTGCAGCGAGACGAGGATGTGACGGCGCTGTATAAACGTTACCTCAGACAGGAAATCGCATACCGGCAACTGAAGATGAAGAAGCTTGAGAAGGAGATCCAGCTGCTCGATAAACAGCTGCATGTGAGTTAGGTCAGTGAACTGATTATTAGTAGGAAAACTGAAATGGTCAGAGATACTAAAAATTTAGGTTCCTACGGGTAAAAAAACAACAACAACAAACTGATAACATCAGCTGAAAAATGAATTAGATGCCAGTGGCTTTCAAACTTGAATAAATTATTCTAACTTTGTAACCATGAACTTTCGAAACTTTCTAAAAAAGAGCAGATGTAAACTCCATCATCTGTTGTGCCAGAGACAGTATGAGTTGAGTCAGGACACTGCTTAATATATGAATGGAGCGGTGTGGAACACTCACCATGGCAGCTGTATCATGTAAGTCCCACCCCTCTAGTAAAAAGAGCCAATCACCTATTAGAAAACGTCTGGACTCTCAGATTAAATATAGAGTAGATATAGAGCGTTTTGCACAGTAGCCCGAGCAATCTGAATGATTAAAGTTTTTTGTGTTATTTAAAGCCAGGGACCACATGTATTTGTTGGATTTTAACAGCCATTTCAACTCAAAAGCGTGAACCCATTTCTGTTATATGAGTCCCTTCCTAATCCAGCAGAGATGAGGCTGATCCTGTGTGACTGAAAATAACTGTTCTCGAGCCTCGCTAAGATGGACGCCAAGTTGACAGACTTTACTAGAAGGACCTTATAAATGACATTGGTCATAACGCGTTTCATTTTGTCCTCTAGTCATCATGTGAAAGTTCGAATGTATTCTGAAACACATGAAAATGGTATTACTGATATTGTTGAACAGAATTGTAAGCTTGATGATTTTTAATTTAAATTGCCTTTTTATTTTTATTTGTTTTTAAATTTCCTAAATTTTTTTAATTTAATTTTCTTTTCCTTTTTCACTTTTTATAATCTGTTCCTTTTTATTTACTTTTCCATTTATTTTTCATTTGCTTCTGTTTTTTTACCATTCCATTCCTTTTCATTTTACTCATGTACTCTTCTTTTTCCCTTCTATGCTTTTTGCTTTACTTCTTTTAGTTTTCCATTTTCTTTTCTTTTTTTACCTGTAACTCTTTATATTTGGATTACAAGAGCAAGAATGATGTTGTGGATCAGAAAGCCTACAACTTTATTTAATTCTAATTATGTACTTTTTAAAAGTTTGAATTTGACCTTAGAAACGCTGATGGAATTCTGTAAATAAATTTTGAATTAAGTTGGATTAAAAGACGAGTATCTGAAAGCTCTGAAATGCCATGAGAGACATGTGTATGTGTGTGTGTGTGTGTGTGTGTGTGTCATTTTTACAGCCACAAGGTTGCACTGTTTGTCTTCCACACACTTTTTGCACGTCCTCATCTGAGATCAGCTTGACTTCACTGTGGAAATGAAAAATAAAAAATATAAAAACAAAGGCTAAAAATAAGTTTCTAATAAAATGCATGTTCTTGAATCAACATGCAATATTGTTGTAATGTTTAATGATATGAGCATTTGTTTTTTATAGTATAAACATATTTAAACCAATAAGCTTAAATGTGTTTATTTCAGTATATGTTTTATTAGATTACGGAGAGAAAGCAGTCTGTTTTGGAAAACGGTCTCATGCTGTTGTGTATAGGTGTGTGTGTGTGTGTGCGTGTGTGTGTTTGTGTGTGTGTGTGTGTGTGATTGTTTACAGTATCCGTGCAGAGAGATGAACTGATTAAACACACTAAGAGCAATGGACTAACTGCCCTCTTCTGCATACATGAGTTCTCAGGCAGCTCCATCAAATATTATTTGAAAAATTGAAGTAATATTTGTGAAATAAATACATACTGAGCAAGTCAGAGGAATTTATTTTACAGAAAATAAAGAGAATTTTATTTTACAAAAAGTTTGAGAACCACTGTCCAAATGATTATCACCCAGAATGTCTTGATGAATTCGTTCCTATTTGGTGTGATGACGAGCTTTATGCCTTGATACTGTCCTCTAGCCAAACCACCTTAGTGCTTACATACTTAAATACTCTCCGAATTACTTTTGGAATTATTATCCATAATTAGGCAGCCATTATTATTATTATCTTGACCCCTCCAAATATAGTCCAGAATTCCATCTATTTTTTTGTCCAACAGCTCTGTTCTTTTAGAAATAAAAGTAGAAATAAAAGGCATAATGAATTGTAGGCTGCTCTGTCAGCGCTGGCTGAAGTGATAAATGACCTACTGCTTACCTCACATTGTGTATTCTATTTCAGTGCAGTTTTTGGTACTATTTTAATATTGAGTGCAACGTGTGACACTATAGACTAAAGAATTAAATACGGTGTCCTACAAGGTTCTGTTTTAGGTCCATTATTGTTCTAGAATGTTGGTTTTTTTTCTACATTGATGATACACTATTAGACATTAAATTTACCCAATACAGCAGTACAGCCACGCAAAATGATATACAAGTAATAAAACATTCCGTGTTTATAGCAAAATCTGAGTGACAAGGTGGTGTAATGAAGTGGAGTTACTTTTACCACCCCATAGTAGATTATTTTCCTATAACAGTTTTATTCCTCTTATACAGCAGCAATTTGCCAAAATTTACAAATTTAAATTTTTGAATGAACAACCTTTTATTCAGTTATACATAAGTTTATTGCTGCAAAACATCAGAGAAACAAGTTGGTTCCTGTTCTCACTTATGTAAAGTAGCTATAAACAGTCGTTCCCTCACCATCCTCTCTTTTTTCCTCTCTTTTGAAATAAATAAAGCAAAAAAAAAAAAATGCAGCTTCTTATGTTCCCAAGAAACGCACAAAGCGTAAACTCCTGAAGATGTCAGAAAACTTAAAGTTACAGCTTTATCTCTGACTGTTACAAAGCAATGACACTGGAGACTCCTTCCATAAAAGTTACATAAATTACAGAAAACGTCAAGATTTTTTAAGTTCTCTGTGAATGAGCTGTTACTATAGAAACGATTAATTATTAGAACCATTGCAATAATATAAACCTATTTTTGCAGCTACACTACTGTTAGAGCTGCTGTTATGGATGATTATTCGGGGACATGTGATGGTGGATTGGCGGTAACAGCACTTTTCAAAAGCTCCTGTGCCACTCATCCATTTATTTTTTATTTTTTCCTTTATTAAGATACACCTCAACACCTATTGTAAGGTAATTAAAGTGTTGTGTTGCTAGAGAATGTTTGGGCTCAAACCTTTTTTGAAAATGCCAAGACATGTCATAATTACATACATAATGTAAGACATACTTACATTATGCTACTACAATATTTATTATACTGTACATAGGCTGCTAATTCTTATGTTTATACCTACAACAACTTATATTGTACTCTGTGCACTACTGTCACTGGATTCACTTTTAAACAGAACTGTGTACTGGTCGGTGCCGCACTGGGACTTACTGTGCCCGTTGTCTGTCCCAGTAATCATTGTACTGTCTTGTGCTGTCTGTGCTGTTTGCACTTGTGCACTTATGTAAATTTATGTAGTCCCTTGTAGTTCTGTGTTGTTCTGTGTTTGTCTTATGTAGCACCTTGGTCCTGGAGAAACATTGTTTCGTTTCACTATGTACTAACTGGCTGTATATGGTTGAATGACAATAAACTCCACTTGAGACTTGCGACGTCAAGAAACCAGAGAAAAGATGTGCCTTCAGATGCGTCAGATGACCTGCTAGTGCAAACTGGTGGTGACGCTAATAGTGATACTGAACTTAGCCCTGCTCTGTCCAAGGCACTTCAAACTATGACTGAGACAGTCTCTAAAGTAATAGATGAGAAACTCAGTCTCTTAGTGGAAACCATTCATAATCAATCCCAGTAATTGGAAAATGCTAAAATCCGCTTAGACAAAGAGCAACGGAGGATTGTAGCAGTAGAGGAATCAATGGACAACGCACAATCCTGTGTACTTCTTCTCTGAAAGCAAAATTGCTTCAGTTACCAAATACATTGATGATTTGGAGAACAGTGGCTGGTGCAAAAATATCTGTATTTTAGGCTTGCCAGAAGGGCCCGAGGGTACCACCCTGTCATCTTCCTGAAAAGATGGATTCCTGAGTTTCTTAAACTGGAGGCAAAGGCAGACCTCATTAAGATTGAAGTAGCACGTTGCACTCTGGGTCCTCGTCTGTTGATTGGTTGATTCCCTAGACTTCGGAGACAAGCAGATGTTACTCGAAGGAAGCAGGCAGATGTCTGCAAATGGCAACATTTGGTATGAGGGCAACAAAGTCTCATTTGGGCAACAAAGGATTTCTCAGTTTCGGTTTTATGGAGATGTAAGGAATTTAATCCAATAAGGCAATGGTTGCAGGGGATTGGGGCCTGTTACGTGATGCTTTATCCCTCCAGGCTGCATGTGACCATTGGGAAAAATACAAAAATATTTGACACCCCAGCAGCAGCTTCAAAGTACATTGACATGACCAACCTAGGCAGCCAGCGGTCTCACCATCTGACATCCCAGAAACTGAGGTTCGCAGTGGACCACTGAGTATGATTAAACTATAACAAGCATTTTGAAATGAGCGACTTTATTATAATAATTTGTGTATTTCATTGCTTACTGAGTGGTGCAGTTGGCCAAACAACGTAGGTATACAGCTTCGGTCAACTGCTGTTTGAAGGTTTTCATTTTTCCTTTTATATTAGTGCTTTTTCTTCTTTCAATGATGGAAAAGATAGAGACTTGCTCTCTAACAGGTCTAAATGAAAGTGTTCTCCTGAATAGTATTGTTCCCTTTATGATATGGGGAAATTAAGTCCAAACAGGTTTTATTAAGGGCAGGAGCTCCAGTCACAACATTAGACAGCTTTAAAGTATTATAGAGCTCTCTCAAAAACCCAACAGTAACACTCTTATCTTTAGATGCAGGAAAAGCTTTTGACCAAGTTGATTCGCCTAGAAATCAGCTCTAGAAATATTTGGCCTCAGTGAGAATTTTATTAAAAGGTTTTGCTTACTTTATACAGATCCTCTGACTGCTGTCATACAGTCAGGTCTATAAGTATTTGGACAGTGACAATTTTCGTAATTTTGCCTCTATACACCACCACAATGGATTTGAAATGAAGCAATCAAGATGTATTGAAGTGTAGACTTTCAGTTTTAATTCAAGGGGTTTAGGAATTACAGCCATCTTTTCAGAGTCCCTCCATTTTCACAGGCTGACAAGTAATTGGACAAACTAATAAATCATTAATATTAGGATTATTTTTAATACTTGGATGCAAGTACTTTGCAGTCAATGACTGCCTGAAGTCTGGAACCCATGGACATCTTCAAATGCTGAGTTTCCTCCCTTGAGATGCTTTGCCAGGCCTTTCCTGCAGCTGGGTGTCTGAGTTCATTTATTTGGAGCAAAAGAAAGCCCAGATTAAGATTTACCAAACTTCAACTTTCTGGGTCTGAGGGTGGCTTAGATGTCCCCAATGTTAAGTCACATCAGCTTGCTTGTCAACTCAGATTCATTCCTGAATGGTTAAAGGAGGATCCCAAATCTATTTGGTTTGATCTTGTTCTAACCTTCCTGTCCCTTACAATATTTGTTATTTATTCACAGCCTTAAAATGTTAAGGATTCATGTGATAGTTCCACTGTACATAAAGCTATCAAAGCCTGGTTTACTATCTGTAAATTAGAGGGAAGTGTCAACATATCCTCCCTGCTGACTGCAATTCACAATCGTGGATACATAGGATACATTTCCTCAAACAGATCACATAATCTGCATATACCAAGGGCGTGCCAGTTTTTTAAACCATGGTTTAAAAAACTGGCATGCCCTCGGTATATGCAGATTATGTGATCTGTTTGAGGAAAGATCTCTGATGATTTTGAGGAATTAGTTATAAAATATCACCTGACCAGGCAAGAGTTCTTTAGATTTCTTCAAGTTAGGGACTGTATTTTCAAATGTTTGACAGTCCCCTATAACATATCGTTAACAGCAGTAGAAAAAATGCTCTTGGACCACCCCCCATAAAAGCAGATTTCTCTCCTCTACAAAGTCCTATGTTCTTACAGTATAGTTAGTACACAGGATCTTAAGGGTATGGGATAGAGAGCTTGGGTTGGACTTTACAGAAGAGGAATGGGAAATGGTATGGATTCAGGCCAAGAAACTCTCAGTATGCAACAGAGTAAGAGCTATCCAGCTTAAGATTTTGCACAGGCTGCATATCGCATCATATATTAGACAAAAAATGAATCCAATAAACTCCTCATATTGCCTTAAATGTAAGATAGAGGTGGGGGATTATATTCATCATATATGGGACTGTCATTATAATTAAATTATTGGTCAAAAGTAATGCATTTTATTGGTAAAAATCTTTTGTCTACAACTTGAGCTGGACCCCGTTATTAATACCAGGCCTTCCCTGTAAGTGGCTATCTAATAAATATGCTAATTTTAGATTCAGTAATTTTATATTATTTAAATTCCCCCCAAAAAGAGAAAATTAATCAACACTTTCTGGCCAATCACAATCCAGAATGAAAGGCGTATATAAAGTAGTTTTTCATATACAGAGAGTCTTACATTGCGTAATGTACGAGACAATTTACTATTATTGTTAACATTTTTTTGCACAAGCTTATCAGTTTAGCAGTCTCTGTGTGAAAGGTTTAATGTGTCAATCATGTTTAGGAGTTTAGATAAGACAGTTGTGGAAAAATTATAGCTGCCAGTGAAGTCCTGAACCTGCACACAAACACAAAACTCTTGATGAAGTTCTCTGTGAAAGACGTCAGAGCAGCGATGTGAAGCGGTCAGTGGGTGTTTAGCATAAAAGCACAAGCAGTAGTGTTTTTATTGCAGAGTTTCCACCTGATATGCATCACTGAACTCGGCTACAACTTTTCACTTTCACACTGAGTGTTAAGCTGCTGTGTTCAATTACTCAAAACCTCACGTGGCGTTCACCAGTCGCTCTGTGCTAGGATTCAACCTCATAACTGCCTGATCACTGAAACCTGAAAACCTCAACCTGGCTTAGAATGAGATACATGATAGAGTAATGAGACATAATCTCAACACAATCTTTCTTTCTTTCTTTCTTTCTTTCTTTCTTTCTTTCTTTCTTTCTTTCTTTCTTTCTTTCTTTCTTTCATGTTTACATTTTAAAGCTCTTTGTCACTCTGTTTTGCTCCTCAAATGTAGAAATGTAATCTTCTTTTGCTGCAGAACTATTTTTGTTGCTCCCTGGCCTTCGGTTTGTCTTCATGTTGAGACCTTCATTGTGTTTTTCTGCTTGAATGAATTCTCTGTAACTTCCTCCTGATATGAGTCTTGGCCCTGGGCCTGTGTTCTGAGGAAGAGATAATGGAAGCGGGAAGTTCTGTGTAAGTCAACTGCGTGCACATGTTTTCAGGTATTATCTCGTTCCCTTCCCTTCTCCGAGCTTAGACCTGGCTACACTCCTCGCCTTTTGGCTTTCCACACTTACTTTCCCGAGAGTGTGACGTCATCACACATCGCCCCTCACTGCCTTCTTCAGAAATAATCTCCCAGGATTCTTCAGCTCAGTGGAAGTGCAGTGGAAAATGCTGGCCTTGGCGTCACTGGTGCTTTAGTAAACATACTGCTTTTCTTCTCAGGACTCAGAAACTCAGACTTCTCTTTAGTGTTTAGTCACTCTCTCATACACACACACACACACACACACACACACACACACACACACACACAAGCGCACACAGAAATACCACAACACAACAACAGCAACATTTCTAACGCTGTCAATTTTCCAGTCAATGTTTACTGTTTTAAATCTCACAGAAATATTGACACACGGCTCGAAAAACAAAAAACAAAAACACATTCAACACAAATTATATTTCTACAAAAACGTCACAGTTTTTCTCTTGGAACCATAAAATATGACACATTTCACTTCTCTCTTTTCTTCATTCACTTTCTTTTTCTTTTATAATTCACTTTCTTTCCTTCTTTATTTTGTTTCTTTCTTCTTGTTATTTCTTTTAAAGTTGTCACTTTCTTTCTTTCTGTCCTTCCTTCTTTCTCTCTCTCATGGTTTACACTCTTCACTATTATAGCTGTTATAATAGATTATTAAAGTAGCTGGATAATAAGCTGAATGAAAATGAGGAAAACTGACTGAATGACCTGGAACGGTTTCTGCAACACTTATTGGATAAAAAACAACAACAACCTACTGAATGAGTACATGTTATTCATCTCTCTGTATGGAGGTGAATTCAGGCATATGAACAACCTGCTGCCGTTTTTTTTACAGTCTGATGTCACTGGTGTTAATTTAAACATTAAGTGGAGGAGACACTGTCCAGTGTTCCTCAGTGTTTTCCTGTGCTCTGTGTTCAGTACTTGACTGTAATGTCACAGAAGTGAGAATACCAAATGTTTTGATCCTGGAGTGTGATAGCATACACTCCCGAGTTTTGCTGCACACGTCACACCTCGCTGTTCGCTTGCCTCGAGGCTGCCATCACGTCTACACGATCGCTATCTCATGCAATGGAAAATTGGAAGGAAAAAAACATGTATGTGTGGAAAAATTCAGCTAGTGATGTGAAGAAACAGCCTAGAGTAGTTAATAACATTCAGGGGTTAATACGGTTACTATTATATTTATTAACCATATTAACTATTATGCACTATTATATATTCATACTATTATTATTATTATTATTATTATTATTATTATATACTATTATATTGTTATATTTATAGAATATTATTGTATTGGTTAATATCGTATATAGGGGTTAACACAGTTAATATCATATTATCATATCAAGTGTTCAGGGGTTAATATCATATTCAGGGTTTAATATGGTTACTATTATATTTAGTAGTTGTATTAACTATTATATACAATTATATAAATATTATTATATTGGTTAATTATTATAATATTATATAAAAATATTATTATATTGGTTAATATTGTATTTAGGGGTTATCACAGTTAATATGGTATTCAGTTAAAATGGTATTCAGGGGTTAATATGGTTCCTATTGTATTTATTAACTGTATTAACTATTACATATTATTATATACTCTTATACTCTAATATTATTAATATATACTATTATACTATTATGTTACTATATTTTTATTATATTGGTTAATATTGTATTTAGGGGTTAACATGGTTAATATCTTATATAGTGGTTAATACAGTTTATAACATATTCAGGGCTTAACATGGTTAATAATGTATTCAGGGGTTAATATCATATTTAGGGGTTAATACAGTTACTATTATATTTAACTATTTTATACTAATACTATTATTATGATTATGATTATGATTATTATTAAAGTTATTAATCTATTCAAGGGTTAATACAATAACATTCAATAACATTCAATGGTTATAACATGATTAATATTCTATTCAAGGGTTAATATCATATTCAGGGATTAATACAGTTACTATCATATTTAGTAACTGTATTAACTACTATATACTATTATATACTATAATATTGTTATATTATTATATTTATGTAATGTTATTATATTGGTTAATATTGTATTTCGGGGTTAACATGGTTGATATATTCAGGGGTTAATATCTTATATAGGGGTTAATATGGTTAATAACGTATTCAGGGGTTAATATGGTTATAGTTAATAATGTATTCAGAGAGTGCGATGGTGCTGTTAGAAAGAAATATACAGGTACGAAGCAGAATTTTGGTCACACTACAAGCTACAGAGTTTACAAGTGCACACACAGTAGTGAACACACACACGTCCGTGAACACCCACCCAGAGCAGTGGGCAGCCATTTTAGCTGCGGCGCCCGGGGAGCAGTCATTACTAACATTGTGAAGGTGCAGTAACTGTGGAAACAAGCCGATCGAGAATAGACAGCACTGACAGCACAATTTAATCGCACATATAATCACACATAGCCTGAAAAACAGTCATGATGATGTTGCTTAACTTGTAGCTGATGTAGTCATGACTAGTGCAAAAGCGAAGTGTGGAATTTTTAATTTGTCAGTAAACCTTAGCCCAGTTATTAGCACTCATTAGCAGCACACTGTCAAATTAAAACTTCACAGTAACATGCAGCTGATTGGAGGCCAATAATTAGATTTTTTTTTTTTACTTTATTTTATACACTAAAATATAAAAATCTTTGAACACATACATTGCTCATAGGTTTTATTATATTTTTGTGTAGCATTAAAGTTTTGCTGGTACGTTGTCTTCCTTCCAGTTTGTTAGCAAACCTTAACATGAACATGTGTTCTTGATCTTTATTTTAATTTTTTTGGTAGTTCTACTTATTATATATATTATATATTATATATTTTT
>CM074948.1:22794601-22814108 GCA_037577455.1 Pangasius macronema | reverse complement strand
GTTTAATTCACAAATATGTTTGGAATACACAAACACGATAATCATTTGTTTGTGGATTTCTCCATGTGGCACTTCCTGTATTCCTTCCTGGTTGTGGGTTTCTGAAACACTTCTCACATCTACTTGTTTTTTTTTTTTTTTTTTTACTGGGTCCGCATCAGCCAATCATGTCGCAAGACTACTTGTTACATGTATTATCGTATTCATGTCCTAAGGGTGTGCCCACTTTTGCACACGGTGAGTTGAACTGATGTGACTGATTAGTGTCAGGCCGGGAATTACCCTTATTAACTCAGACGTTAATTGTCAGCTTTAGTGAGTGTGTTTGAGAAGGAAATCATAAAACTACTTAAGGGGTGGAGCTTACAGAAAAAATGTGATTAGCTAACCACAAACTACTAGTGTTTATTTAAATTCCTTTGGCTCAGGAATTAACATGAAATACTGGTTTAAAATAAACCGCATAGTAGCAATGTACTATTAGCTAACCAGTTAGAATAGAACAAGTTAGCATTACCTCTTCAGGTGTACATATATGACAATGAGTAGCTAGCAAGCTAGTCACACTAGCCTGACTTATTGCTGTTGTTATAGATGTATTTTTTTATTAATAAACATAACAAAGAACCACCCACTTTTGCAGGAAGAGGGTTTTGATTGACATGACGGAAGACTAACCATTGATATGACAACCTGATTGGTTGAGCACATTTCTGCTGTTATTGGTCAGTGTAGCATGGATGTCAGCAACATGTAGTCTCACAACCTGATCGGCTGGTGCAGATCCAGTGAACAAACACGTTTGTGGATTGTGGAAGGGTTGGCGATAGAAATCAAGAGATTAATCCACTTATGACCAATCAGAGTCCAGAATTCAGCAGATTAAAATGATTCACGTAAAATCACATCACACTGAAATGTTCATTTCCACACAAGGCATATAAATGTTTATCCAAAGACCTATAAACCAGAAAACACACACTTCTCCTGGATTTCCGGCAGCCTGCATTATTATGCAAAAATTTTATGCACCAATGACATCCCTGCAAACTGCAGCGTGTAAAAAAGAGCTGTTCACGTCCACCACCTCACTCTTACTGCTGAAACTTCATGTGTGTGTGTGCGTGTTCAGAAGCATGAATCTGCAGTTTTTTTGCACTGGAACAGTCACAGATCCTGCTCAGTGAGCAAACATAACCCTGATATCAGCTTTCACAAACACACACACTGATGTATACTATAACACAATCCATACAGTTCCTCTGATGTACACCACAGTGCTGTTGAGTTCAGGGTTCTGATTGGTCAGAAGGTGTTAATTTCCTATAACAGCAGATCTGACAGTAGTGCAGCTGCAAATCACAGGTGATCATTCTAATATGTTATCGTTTCTATAGGAACAGCTCATTCACAGGGACTTGTACGGTAGACGCAATGGATTAAAAAAAAATGTGTAATCACTAATATGTAAGGTCAAGTTTACTTAACATTTATTTCACGTTCAAACAATTGGAAAACAATTCCATTTTTGTTTCGTTTTTGTTTTAATAATATGAAATCCGTGTGTGCTAATCTTATTTTTCCTACAATCCACTGAGGAACAAGGATGTAGTTTGTGTTTAAAACTAACTGTAGACAATTACAATAATTCCCCATTGGAATTCCCCTTCAGCGTCATTTAGCACAGCGCCACACTGCTGAATTGTGTGTGTGTGTGTGTTCACCTTGTTGGAGGCCATGTCGCTGACAGAGCGGTATGTCTGGATGGTCTCTAGCTGATCCAGGCACCAGTCCAGCTCCTCCATGGTCTCCAAGGCCAGCTTCTGATACGACTCATCTGCAAGAGAGAGGCATGAAAAAGACATGGAGTCACAAATCAAACTTGTCCATTGTTGAGAATTTACAGAAATTATAATTTTTTATCAGCAGAGTGTGTTCTATTTTTGAACATTTCATACTGTGTCCATCACTGTCCTGTTAGCATGTTTCTCAGGTCATAGTCTTGTTCAAAGTCTCGTACACATTTAACCCGCTCTTACCTGTCTCCTTTAGAACCAACTATACAGTGTTATTGCTCTATTTTCTGAAGTGAACTAGTCCCTTTTCCAGCAAAACACCCCATAACATGATGCCACCACCACCATGCTTTGCAGCTGGGATGGTCTTCTTCAGATTAAAAACCTCACCCTTTTCCCTCCATACATATATGAACAAACAGTTCAATTTTTGTTTCAACTGACCAGAGAGCACTCCACCTAAAGGTTGCTGATCACCTGCAATCTTCAGTCTGGCATTTTTTTTATGCCAGTCTTAGAGTAGGGGCTTCTTTCATTCATCGACATGACTTGAAAAGTTATGAAGTTGAGATGCCTACAGATCGGCCAGCAACGTGGTGTTAACTCTGGGAGATCTGTAGGCATCTCAGCTTCGTAACTTTCCCCTCTTTGATCCACCCTGAGAGAAATAACAAGTGACGGCACTGCAATCAAAGCCCACACTGTGGTGGTGGTTGTTTTTTTTTTTTTTTTTTTTTGCGTAAGCAACCTGAGAAGTAAACTTTATTCTCTCATCTGGCTTGCCTCCAGGAGCAGCAGGTCTGCAGCCAAAGCAAATGAAACCCACTTCCTGTGTTTAAAGCCCACAGACAGTGAGATTACCAACAAGCTGCTGCATTTAGGAGAAACTCTTACAGAATATCAATCGCTTCATATGTTCATATGTCAGACGCGTCGATGCAACACTTACTGACAAAGGCGATGAGATAAGGACACGCCTTCCTCCAACCCCCCACCCCCCAGGAGGTCACACTGGGACCCGCTGACCTTATGTTGTAGTGTTACGCTGTCAGATAGCTCTGATCTTCACCAGAGCTATCTCACATTCACACCCACACTAATCCTCACTTTACATAAGTAAGTTGAAATATTTTTCACATCTAATTCAACCTAAAAGGCCGATACCCCTCAGTGGCCAAAAATATAGTGTCATTGTTAATATTCTTTAACACATCTAGACATGAGAATGAAATTGAGTGCAGTTTGGATGTTAATGACGCGTCGTATAATTATACCGTTAAAACTCCACTCTCCAGATGTCGAGTTCAGAAGAACTATAAAATGGAAGGGAGGGAAGGTTTTGATTAAACACACTGACGTCCATAAGCGCTACAATCAGCAGTACAGATGATAAATAACGTTCCACATGTGCAGCTCATTTAAAGCCGTGTGTGTGTGTGTGTGTGTGTGTGTGTGTGTGTGTGGATCTGAAGCCTGGCATGGATACACACGAATACCGCCGTCAACATGTCACCACTGTGGGAGTGTAAGCGTGGGGTAAAGTCGAGCCACAGCGTCACTCAAACCAAATGTGTAATAAATAAGACCGGAAATGAGCAGCTTGAGGGATTGTTCAGGATTAGAGGCAAATTTAGAGACTGAGATGAGATCGGTGAGTGAAATTATTGTTATGTGAAATCCAAGATGGTGGAACTTATTGCTACGCTGTCTTCTATATGATGTTTTTTAAATTTGATTTTGTGGTTTATGTTCATATTGTCAAAACAAACCAAAATGGCAGAAGCAACCTAAAGGTCACGGGTCAGGTGCTCACTGGGCATGCTCAGCATGATGTTTTTAATTTTTATTATTTTCATGTAGCAGTGTGGACTTTTGGGAGACTCACAGTGGCCAAAACATAATACACAATTTTCAAAATAACTAGCATGACCTTGGCCTTAATTTCACATTAGTGTTCACATTAGTGATTGACAAAGCAACAGTTTGACCGTTCATTTTCTACATATGTGAAAAAAACAGAGTCACGCTTTCAGCGACAAAGCAACATCTGAATGGAGATTTTCTCAGTTCTGTGCAAATTAGGTATGACTGAGTGATCCTACAGAGTAATCCTACGGCACATGCGGTCCGACGTTTCTTCAATTCCCCATTCACATCTTTAGTGATGTCATATACAACCTCTCATTAAATGTGTATAGAAACGTTAAGAAGAAAAATAAAGCTCGGAAAGGCGTAGCAGAGATCGTTTAGCGCCTCTGGTGAGCGTACGTAGCTAGTACGTAGTTAGTACACTTGTGTTTGCAATGCTAATGCTGATTAATAGAATCACAAGATGTAACTAATCAGATGTTTCCTTATGTCGCATGCTGCATGACTCCCATGACGCACTTCAGCTCTGTGGAGCAAAATTTTCACGTCAATGTCTAGGAGCTTGTCCAGATCCACAAAAGCCCACAGTGAGGAGTTTCCCCAGTGTCCTTCTGCGAGCCACAGAACAGTTCTGTGAACCCCCCCCCCATCTCCCTACCCTCCAGCTACACACTGCTCCTCTGTCTGCTCGCTCTACTGATATATGAGCCAAGCTTTTTCCAAACCTGCTCGTAAAGGCACCAAAGAAGCTGCAGCTGAATGCTAGTCACTCAGCTTTAAACACAGTACAGCTGTTTGATCCTCAGTGCCAATTGCGTGTCATGTTAGAGCGGCTTTCTGCCAGCGGATACCTTTGAAGCATCTCATCAAAAGCATGGAACTCTCTGATGAGGCCATGAGGAGACTTAGAAATCGTGGGGGACCGGTGGCGTAGCCAGGAATGATGAGGAAATCTGTTCAATAAAATCAATGTTTAATCGGAATGATTATACTGAATGATTCAGTGCCGGAAGCCAGACGGCAGCAGAATCATGATTTACCAACAAACAAACAGGTGTAGGAAATAAAACTCCTTTATGATAGTTCCACTGAAAATAATTACAGTGGAAATGACATTTTACCTCCTAAAACCACATCTACCGGGACAAATGCATGGTGTACTTCCTGATTGTAGTCTCCTGTTCTCTGTTTACCTGTCCATTAGTTTGTCTGTTTAAACCCTCCTGCGGGTTTATCTTGTTGCGAAGTCTTGCCAATGTTTTTGTGCATTACTGCACCTTGGGTTTCCCATGTTGCTAATTTCAGTGCGCTGGATGTATGTTATGTTAAATGCCCCAAATAAGCATTTGGAAATTATAAAATATATCAGGGGGTTTAAAACCAAAATCCACCCCACTAGCTATGTTATTGTGGGGAACTGAAAATAACCTGATAAACATTGTCAATTACTTACTTACTCCTCTAATTTAGCTAATCAGCTGAGATGACTGTAAGTAAATCCTGAGAAATACCAAGGAAACGCTAGTGTATTGCTAACAGGTTTCATTCTTAGTTAGCAAAAATTGCATTTTTTAAATTGTGTTATACTAACCGGTCCCTGCTAGCTTTCATTCATAATTAGCAACAGTAACATTTCGTCGCACTACCAGGGAACAGCCCTACTGCCCTGCATTCTTGATTTGCAAATCTGTTTTTTCCTCAGCTGCATAATGCTAGTTGGACTCTACTATGTCTCTACTTTGTACGTGTGTAAGGCTAACCAGCTTCTGCTAGTGTTCATTCTTGATGTGCATTACACTAACTACTGGCTGTTTTACACAAGTTGCAGCACTTGGCTAGCATGCCATTTTTCAAATTCTAATATTCCTGTTTAGCATGTTTCATTTGTTTAATGTTAGATAGTTTTGCAAAATGTCAACGCGTCATTGTTCATACAAACCCTCAGTTTTCTGAGCGTGTATGTGTATGTAAGGACAGATAAACGAGAAATATATGGTATTTATGTGAAAGGTCATAAAATATTCCTGTTGGTCAGCGTGAGGATGATATTCTGGATATATAATACAAATGTATTATTATTCTTAATAATAATAATAAAAAAATAATAATTTGTGACTGATTATTTTGGTGCTGTATAATCACCTTCATGTTTTGCAAGCTTGAAAATTGAAACTCATGAATTAAGCATGAATTATTTGAGCAAATTCACCAGTGTGTACACTATATGGTCAAAGGTTTGTGGACACCTGACCAATCACACCCATATGTGGGTCTTTTACAAACTGTTGCCACAAAGTTTGAAGCACACAATTGTATGGGATGTCTTTGTATGCTATAGCATTACAATTTCCTGTCACTGGAACTAAGGGGTCTAGTCCAAATCCGTTTCAGCATGACAGTCCCCCTGTGCACAAAGTGAGGTCCATTAAGACATGGTTTGCCAAAGCTGGAGTGGAAGAAATCGAGTGGCCTGCACAGAGCCCTGACCTCAACCCCACTGAAAACCTTTGGGATGAGCAGGAATGAAAACTGCACACCAGGCCTTCTCACTCGAAATCAGTGCCTGACCTCACTAATGCTCTTAGGAATGAATGAACACAAATCCCCACAGCCACACTCCAAAATCTAGTGGAAAGCCTTCCCAGAAAAGTAGAGCTTATTATAACAACAAAGGGGGACTAAATCTGGAATAGGATGTTCAGCAAGCACATATGAGTGTAATGGCCAGATGTCCCAATACATTTGTCCATATAGAGTAAATGCATCATATCATATGAGATGAAGGAGAAGCAGTGTGCGCTCTTTGACATTGTGGCCATCTATCTGCGGTGAAAGCACAAACATCAGACTGTCTGAGTCCATGAAACAATTCAGACTCGCAGGCAGCATGGTGTGTACCACCGGCTGGTACAGAAGTTGCGGTTGGATGAGGTCTGGTTCCAGCAGTATTTCAGGCTGGACAGAAGATGGATCATGTGTGGTCTACTGTCTTCACTCTCACTTGTTGTCACTGCACCAAGTTGCTCCATTTGTTTAACTTCATGCAATTATGGAGCAACTTGTTGCAGTGACTTCCAATGGGAGTGAAGACAGTAGAGCACACGTGATCCTTCTCCTGTCAGATACTGTAGTACAGAAAAGATGGAGGAAAAAGTAATTGTAGTGGGTAGCAATTGGCCAATTCTTTATGATACGTATCTCACCTAATATAAAGGGCATTCTAAGTAAGTTGATTAATGCATTTAATAGCTTGGAATATTAGCTTTTAATTATTAACCATGTCAACCATTAACCGTGTTGACATGACAAATAGCATACCATACCATGATTAGCTGAGCAACCTTACCTCATAGGCAATCAGATTTGGATGATTAAATCCTAAAAGAATGCATTTCAAACTGTGTCCTCTCTAGCCTGAAATACTGCTGGAACCGAACCTCATTCAAATCAGTCAGTGGTAATCTCAATGCTTCCTGTGAGTTCGAATTGTTTCATGGACCCAGACAGTCCGGCACTTGCGCTTTTGCCTTCAGATAGATGGCCACAAAGGCAAAAAGCACACACTGATTCTCCTTCATCTTGTATGGTATATGCAAGATGCATATATACACTGGTGAATTTTATATACAAATGCTCTCCTTCCAGAATGTTTAATTTTAGTGGCAAGAAAATGGATTTGTTGTCAAAAGTGGAACGCTAGTTGAGCCACCCACTGACTATGGCAACCAGTAGTAGGAACACTTACCGGCGACTTCATAGTATAGCAACTGTCAACGTACAGTTAAACTTATCTCAACTTTTCTCAAAAGGCACACATCTAGTTGCCTATGGTCGCTGTTGCTCAAGTCTCAGGAAGTCGCTAACTCTCATTGAAAATGAATGGTCTCCAGTGGCTACTGCGAGTCGCTGTATGTGTAAACACCCCTTTAGAGTTGTTATAATGTGGTGTGGTACCTCAGGGTTCAATGCTAGGCTTAAGTTGCAGGATAAAGTTCTGACTAAAGGATGAATAAACACTGAATTTGTCTGATCTTGTTTTGTAGTCTTAACTTCATGCTTCAGCTGTTATGTAGGGTAAAGGCCACATGTTTCCAACATCACACTGTTTGTCTCGGGTGAAGTAGAGGACATTTAGTGATCCGGCACCGTTTCACCAGCGCCCCTCGGATACGTGTGGAAAAATGCCCAGGGCGCAAGTTTAACCCTCGCACCCTCCCATTCCTGCTATTGTTATGAACTGGATTTTATATGTGACCCAACACTGAAACTGAGCGCAGTGAATAAAAAAAGGTTATAAAAGGGGCTAACAAATGAGATATTTTTGAGAAAACAAGCTAAAAATACAGAGAAAGATGGTCATTTTTCATAATATTGGCCCCCTACATATTAAAATCCTCCTCTAGAATATTTCTGTACTTCTGTCTGTTTATTCTTGATTTGCAGCATGAGCATTTTGTACATTTTTTTTTGCATTTTGATTTGCTGTAAATGCTTTTATTCCTGTTTAGCAAAACCAGTGAATTTCATGAATGTAACACTTAATACATCTCTGCTGCACTTAGCATTTTTCATTCATGCAATGCGACCTAGCTCTACTGGATTTTATTATTTTATTATAATAGTTACATAATTAAATTATTGGATTTCTCACTTTGATTGCAAATTAGCATTTCTTTATTTGCGTACTGCTAACTAGCCCCTACTAGCTTTCATTCACAATTATCAACATTTTGTCGTATTTATACAAAATTCCTGATTTGTAATGCTAGTTTTATTTTCTCATTTGCATAATGCTAGTTGGTCTCAACAAGTTTTCATGTGCATCATGCTAACCAGTCATGGCTAGTGTTCAGTCTCACTTTGTGTATTGCTAACTACTGGCTGTCTTCCATGATTTGCAGCACTGGGCTTGCACTCATCCTTGTTCTAATGATAAGTAGCCCAGATTAGTTTTCATTCCTGTTTAGCACATTTAAACTGCATAACATTAAACATTATTGCAAAATTCCTCATTGCTTAAACCATGAACACTAGAGTTTTCTGAGCATGTGTGTGTGGGTGTGTGTGTTTGAGGAAGTATAAAAGAGATGTATGTGTGTGAAAGATCATAAAATATCAGAGTTTGACTTTTTTGTAGGGTATAAGCCACATTTTCTTGGAAGGTAAACATGCCACATTCCTCGCAAACACATGCAACCAACCACATCCTGAAAGCTGCACTGCCTGCCGTGACATTTGTCATTTAAACTACAATGTTGTTCTTGCTCTGGGCTTTTTGCCTTTTCTTTCTTTTTTTTTTTTTAAATAATAATAATTTCAGCCCACATCTAACCAAGCAGGTCTGGTGTAAACAGTGGTGTATACAAACCCTCTGCTCTGCTCTGTTTTTCTTTTCTCTCTCTCTCTCTCACTCCCTGCTTCATTCTTGCTCTCTGTCTCACGGCACCACGCAGCGCTCCTGGCCTTTTATCACTTAAGAGAAAGTCGGCTTTTACAGCTCTGCTGACGTCAAAGGCATAACTCACATACTGAGCAGGGTGCGACGCCTTCGAGACTCACACTACAGCTCCTGCACCACGGCGGCTTCAGAAATGAGGAACAGATCGGCTTCAGAAATGAGGAACAGATCTACTGAGGAGCTTTACAGAGCCAGAAATTCTTATTTTTTAAATTCATTAACTAATTTATTTAATTGAACAATGACATCAATCGCCAGCCTCTCTTTAGTTCTCTTATTTGAAGTTAATAAGGAAAAAAACAGNTAAACTCAACTGTACATGTCAGAAAACTTAAAAGTTACAGCTTTACCTCTGACAAAGCACTGACACTGGAGACTCCTTCCATAAATGTTACAGACTTACAGAAAACTTCACCATATCAGCAATTACACACATTTTTAATTCGTTTATGTAAAGCATCAGCTGTACAAGTCCCTGTGAATGAGTTGTTACTATAGCAACAACAATATGTTAGAACTAGCTCTAATATTGTATTTTTAAATAGGTTACAATGAGATTGCTATTTGTTAGCTATGATTAAATTATTGTTTGTTGTTTGATATTTGCAACATTTTTAGTTGGATTGCGGTATTTTGCATAACAACATCCTCATGCACTTGCAACATCATTAAGCTACTTATTCTCTATGTAATAAACGAGTATGTAAAATAGCTTGGACGTTCAAATTCAAAATGGAACTTTATTATTGTCCACGTTACTTCGTCCACTAAGGAAAAATTCTACAATGTTCCACTAAGGAGAAAATATTCCATAACATCTCAACGTATAGCTATATCGTTGTTTATTTTAACAGGTTCGACTATGTCCTAAACCACATTAGCTTTGTTTCTTCAGTGCAAAACTAGAGAAGCGACATTAAACTTCAGACTTTTTCGTGCTCAGGCAGTCCTGGGATTTGAACCTTCTAGTAAATGACCTTAAGCACTGAGCTACAACCCATAAAAGGCTACGACATTCTTGCAATGTGAATCTGACTCATTTCATTAATCAGATCGTCTGAAAGAAGCAAAGTGTTCCTGGTGACTGCTTTATTCAAGGCCATGCGAAAATGTTGCTTATGCCATCTTTGGAAAGAAAAAACATAACGTGTCATGGCCTTATTATGAAGAGTATATTTAATTCAGTTCATTTAATTCAGAGAATCTGAGTCCACTGAATCTGACTCCACTGCCAGTGCCAGAGTAACACAAGGCTGTTTGAGAGTTGATGCAGATGGAAATTCTGACAAATGCAAAAATGGAATTTCATCTCGTTTACTATAAAATGCCTCCAGATTTTTTTTTTGCATAATGAGCCAAAATCAACGGCTCAGTCAAAAGACAGAGATCAGAGGAGGGGTGGGTTAGATGCCAAATCTTTTCACTGATATTTGTTCCAGTGTTGAAGTCAACCTTTAAACACAACACAAACTGAAATGGGTCCAGAAAAGCCTTAAAGGAAAAAAAATCAAAGAAAGATTTAGCGTGCTTTCACGTAACCCATTATAATCAAACTCTGATGTGTTTTCTCCATTGATGTGGATCGCTTGGGCAGGTGAGAACACAGATAATAACCTGTCCGATACCATCTGAGGGGTCAAACTCTATTGTAGTTCGATTGGAGTGAGAAAATGATTCAATCCACCCGCATAAATGTTAACCAAATATGAAAGTGAAGTGACATGTGGTGAAAGTGCTCAGCCCTGCTATTAGACAGATAAAACACTTATCTGTATTTAATCACAGCCTGTACAAATGCGAGTTTGTCTGTAACATCCGATCAAAGTCAAAAATTCCAATATAGTGTACAGAATACGGTTCTCCTACGTTAGCTAAACATCAAGCTTCAAAAAATGTGTTACTACTAAACACTATTTGCAGTATGCACCTACTTCCAATTCTGTGACTTTTCACCTTGCTCTTCCTCTGGCATGTCAATGTTAACATACGTTGTATAATTGATGTTGTGAAAAAAAGGTACACTTACACTTTAAAACTGGAATAATTTCTTAACAGTTTGCGTACGAATAAAAACACTTTCACGTCAAATCCTGATTTTTTTTTTCCAGTCATTTTTAACGCAAGATCAAATCTATCAAACCTGATCGTATGAATGTTTTATAAATCAGGTCCCTGTTGTGTTTATGGGAAAATGCATGACGGAGAAATGCATTACAGAGAGTATAATAGCGCACAATGCTTCTTCCGCTAATGCTTGCAACATACACTAACTACCATGGTGCCACATTCCTCAGTAAACACCCCCACACCCAAACCTGAACGTGCCAATAAAGATGGTAAATAAGCGCTAATGAATGAATACATGTGGAAAACCGGTCCATCATCCCCTGCAAACACAAGACATCTTTCACTCCATATATGGAGCTAACACTTACTGAAAAGGCCATCATAGGAATGTGGGTGTGACTTCGTGTCTATATAGGAAAGTCTACAAACAAAGAGAAGGAAGTCATAGAAGCAGAAGTATTCATACAAGCACCATTAATTTCGACATATTTATTGTTAGTTAACTTGAGCTAATCTGACAGGAAAAACATCTCCAGGCTACGCATGTAACAAGACGCTGCGTCGAAACGCTATGGGAACGCCTTCAGTGTGACCGCGCTCTGAATCACATGTGTAATCCGTCTAAGTGATGGCGAGACGTCACGGACGGGGTGACGTAACGACCCGGAAGCATAAAAGCCTGAGCGGCATGCGCCGCGCTAGCTTTCAAAAATGAGGCATGCGCGGCAGGGATGCCAGAAGTGTGGCAGAGAGACGCAGCGTCTCGTTCCCTTCGGGGAACCATGGTTACATGCGTAACCTGGAGACATTCCCCTTCAGGAACTCGAGCTGCGTCGAAACGCTTTGGGAACGAGTATGTCAATGCTGCCAGACTTACAAATCCCTGCCTAGTGTGGAAAAGGCACAGCTAAGGCAAAAGGACAGAAGAGCCAGAAGTGGCTCGCATATCCAGACCATAGAACCTGGTAAAAGTGAAGGGCGTGGACCAACCCGCCGTGTCGCAGATGTCCTGCATGGACACACCTGCCAAAAAGGCCTTGGAGGCCGCCACACCTCGGGTCGAGTGAGCCTTGACCCCCAGGGGTGAGGGGAGACCAGAGGACTCGTAGGCCAGGGACGTGGCTTCCACAATCCACCGGCTGAGGGTCTGCTTAGTAGCAGGAAGACCCCTCTTAGAGGGACCAAAGCATACAAATAATTGGTCCAGCTTCCTCCTCAGGGCAGTTCTGTGGACGTACGCGTCCAGTGCTCACACTGGACACGTACAGTTGAGCTTCCGATGGTTGGGCTCCCGAAAGGGAGGAGAGCAGAAGGCCTGCAGCACGACCGGCCGTGGCGCCGAGGAGGGGACTTTCGGTACGTACCCCGCTCGGGGGTACAAGAACGCTTTGGTCAAACCGGGCGCAAAGTCTAAATAGGAAGGGGCCACAAAGAGGGCCTGAAGATCCCCCACTCTCCTCAGAGAGGAAATAGCCAGAAGAAAGGCAGTTTTCTTAGGACAGACACACACACAAAGCTCTTGCTGAATGGCAGAAAGCTATCGTGGCGCATGCCGCTCGGGTTTTTATGCTTCCGGGTCGTTACGTCACCCCACCCGTGACGTCTCGCCATCAATTAGATGGATTACATATGTGATTCAGAGTGCGGTCACGCTGAAGGCGTTCCCATAGCATTTCGACGCAGCTCAAAGGGGAAGGGGAACCCATATTCATAAACGTTCTTACTGCTAATACTACTCAACAAGCTAGCATAAGCTAACCCGACAGGATCTCTTCACTGATAATGCTAGATAGGCTGCTAATATGAGCTAATCTGGCAGGATTTCAGAGAGGACTATAGTCTTTACAGACTCGCATTTATAGTTTTCACTGCTAATAAACTAGCTAGCATTAGCCAACCCAACAGCATTTCCTCTAACTAGCTCCATTTCCTCCTGCTAGCTAGATGGCTAATTGCTGGTGATAAATCCTGACAGGCTTCACATCTTCACTGCTATCAGTAGTTGGCTAACTCCCCCTAACCTAACAGGATTTCTGAGAGGATTTTGAATTTGTATTTATATACAGTATGCTTATATTATTATCTACTAATGGTAGCTAGCTAATTTGTGCTAAACCCACAGGGTTTTGTCATTGCTAATACCACCTAGATGCCTAATATTTACTGATAAATCTGGCAGGATTTCTGAGAGGATCTTGACATCATATTAATAAATATTTATAATGTTCACTGCTAGCTAATGTGAGCTAATATCACCACCTAACATGATCTCTGAGGTGCTTGCTAGCTAACATGAGCTAACCTGACAAGATTATTCTAGGCAGGATAATCTTTGCTGAAATCCTGATAGGATTTCTGAGAGGATGTTTATAAATACTTAGAATGTTGACTGCTTGCTAACATTGCTAACCGGATTTCTTCACTAATTCTAGTCAGCTCGCATCTCATAATCTTTATTGCTAGCTAAAATGAGTTAACCTGACAGGATTTCTGAAATGCTTATGATTGGTAGATGGTTAATGTGAGCTAATACAGTGATCCGACATTAAATCTGAGGTAATTTTTTAACTACATTTGTAAATATTCATAATCTTCACTGCTAGCTAGCATGGGCTAACCTGACATGATTTCTGTCTGTATTCTGAAGTCATATTTATATACAGTGTGTTTGTATTTTTAACCAATTAATGCTAGCTACATGGATAATCTTTGCTGATAAATCTTTATAAATATTTAAAGTGTTCACTGCTAGCTAATATGTGCTAATTTGACCGGATTTTTTCACTAATGCTAATACGGTCATCTGACATGATGTCTGAGGTGATTTTTCTTTTCCTAAAATAAGNTGTGTGTGTGTGTGTGTGTGTGTGTGTGTGTGTGAGAGAGAGAGAGAGAGAGAGAGAGAGAGAGAGAGAGATTTTTGTGTGTGACGTGTGTGAACCTGTCAGACCGCTTCATTCCCACTTCTGTATTATTTAACCAGAAGCCTGAACAGTGTGATCACAGTTCTCTGTCCATTATGCCAGTCTATTAATGAGGTTTTCTGGATTCAGCAGGTTAAATATCCTCACCTGTCTGTCTCACACCCTTACTGCTCAAAATACTAATTAGCCTGAGGAAAATTCTGAGTCTAAATTCTTCCAGTAAAGTTTCCTGTATGGCCTACTTCTCATCTAACAGGTCAGCTTATGTAACTATGTGTGTGTGTGTGTGTGTGTGTGTGTGTGTGTGTGTGTGTGTGTGTGTGTGTGTGCGTGTATGCTACCACTAACTGGGCCTTTCAAAGAAACAGTCAGTCTAAAAATTAAATATACACAATTTCACAATTATCCCAAATAGGGGAAAATTTACGATATTTCAAGACATTTCTGTGATACACAAACTATCAGGAAAAAAGTACTTTTAAATTGTTGCATTTAAAAATAAACTTTTAAAAATTAGTTTGATGATTATTTTTTATTTAATGTCTACAAAAATAAATTAACACCCCAAAAAATAAGGAAATGTTTTAAAAATAAGTAAAAAAAAATATTTTGTCTGTAGAAAATCAGTAAAAACATCCAAAACGGCAGAAAACTTTAACTTTGAAAATTTAGAGTTAGTAAATTTAAAAAAAAAAAAAATTTAAAAAAAGATGATAAATAGAAAGTTATGAAGAGAAAAAAAACGCTATCCGACCAATCCGATTTTGCAATACAAAAAATAAATAAATAAAGCAGGAGCTACTTTTAATTGGCTTATTCACAAACATTTGAATACACAAGAAAAAAAACAAAGAAACATTAAATCCTTGTTTAACATTTTCTGACTCTGTGTGTGCGTGAGTTTCCCAAAGTGGAGTAGTTCATTTAGAATTTGTCGTAGTACTCATTTTTATATAATTTTCATCTGTCATTTGCGCAGCCCCTAAATCCTAAAACCTCTGAAACTTTATAGCTTGCCTTGATTTGTCCAATTCTGTAACAATAAGACAGCAACGTGATTTTAACTAATATATTAGCTTCAAGCTTTGAGTAACGTCCAATTACCACATGAGGCAAATTACAGAGTCACAGTAAGTTGTGTAGTAGCAGGGCTACCGTAAAAACTGTAACAAACACTCAACTTACTAGTAATGCAAAAAATTATAACATACATCACAAATCTGTGGCACAGCACATGCTACAAGTTTTAAAAATCATTTTAAAAGAATATATAAAGTCTAAAATTATAAAAAAGTGTGTGTGTGAGGGTCTTTGTGGACGCTGTGAAAGCAAAATAAGCTTTATTCGGGACGTAGGCCAAATCAAACAGCAGCTAAATAGCCTTGTCTCGCGCACACACACACACACACACACACACACACACACAGTAAACACTTCATCAGTGCACCTGGGCTTATATACTCCTCTAGAGTTTTTGACGCACAATTGTGTGTTTGTGTGTGTGTGTGTTTTCCTCCATGAGGAATGGCCATTCACGCTACACAGGAAGTGAGCTGGCTGAGGGGCGGCGGCTGACGTCAATGACCCGCAAAACAGGAAACAAAACATCCCACAATCCTTCACTCCCCTCGACTCAACTCTCAGCCTGCTGACTCTACAGTAGCCAACTCCTCCTGGGCTGATACACACATTACACAGACACTTACACACACACATATCTCGCACCACTCACCACCCACACACTGCTTTATGTTGTGGTCTTCTGCATGACATACACACACACACAAACGCACACTACACACAGGGGGTGGATGCAAAACACTAACTAACGTATGTTAAGAAAATTGTTTTAATGCCCACTAAATGACTAAATCTGAACCGCATCCCTACACCATTGCCATTATTATTATGCATTATGAAAATTATATGCACATTTAAACAACCCCTCATTTATTGTAACACTAGCAAACTAGCACACATTTCCCACAGCTCAATGTGAGGAGGTTTCAGTATCAGTCTCGATATTCTCACACATTTATCCAACAAGGCAAAATATAGTGTTGCCGTAACAACCATCTGTTCATCGCTAACATTAGTTACATTGTCTAGCTGTCAGCTGGTTAACTGAGCAGGGTCTGTGTTTAAAAAAAGTTTCTTGTTTCCATGTTCTTATGTTCTAATAAATTACATATCAGATATAATTGGTCCAAAGCATATTTAGTGACATCACTAACTAAGCTCATATGTAGCCCTGCCCCCAAATCATTTTTATACCAATGTACTGAGAATGTATCTGTCTGAAAAAAAAAGTGTGAATTCAGCGGCATGGTAACAAATTTGACCCAAATTAAAATCTTTTAAACATAATTAAACTTTACACTAAAAGATGCTAAGCTGAAACACCTGTCTTCTCGCTTTATTTTACAGATAACTAGGGAGGGAATTTCTCACGTGGTCTCTCGGTCACTGAGAACAAATAATGACTCAAACATAACAGCTTGTGAGAGTCTGGTCATGCTAACAGATACCTAGCTTTTGGGATGTTTATCAAAATGGTGGAAATTGTAGTAAAAATAGTGAATTCCAAAACACTTATACAAGATTATTGTGTTTTTAATAGCTTGTGTAGCATAGTAGTGTTTTACCTGATAGTGAGGCTCTGTTTAATGGAGGCTGCATGCTAACTGGAGATCTCCTGTAAAAAGAAAATAAAACAGCAAAATAATTGTAAACTTATTTTTTATAATTATTTTATAATTATAAAAATAATTATTTTATGTTATACTTATTTTTTTATAATTGCAATAAAAACACATATTTAGGACCAAATCTAGAGGTTAGCTGGCTAACTTCTTATATTATAGCAATCAAGCAGAGTTGAATTCTGGTTAAAACAAGGCTAATTGCATGCTAATATTTCATGTGCGCTGGACGCAACAGAATTCCAACTCGGAGTAGTTGTAGCTCTTGAGAAATTTCAATATTCAGAGTGAGAATTAAGAGTTGAAAGCTCAAAAGTTTTGAATAGTTCAAATCCGGATTCCGTCTTTGCAGCACAAGACTCAAACTGAGGTGGGTTACGAGAAGCATAAACCAATGATTATTGTTGGTCCCATCTACTGAGTTTGACTGACAGATGATCTTATCATGAAGTAAAAACTATCATGAAAAACAGCCTTTTGCAATGAAACTTAATTTAATGTCCAAAGACATTGTTGCCCGAAATACTGGCCTGCCACATTCTCTTCATTAAAGTGTAGACTTTCAGCTTTAATTCAAGGGGATTAACAAAAATATTGCATTAACTGTTTAGGAATTACAGCCATTTTTTACACAGTCCCTCCATTTTTCAGGCTCAATGGCAATTGGACAAACTAAAATGATTATTAATATTAGGATTATTTTTAATACTTGGATGAAAATCTGTTGCAGTCAATGACTACCTGAAGTCTGGAACCCATGGACATTAACAAATCACCAAAGTTTCCTCTCTTGAGATGCTTTTCCAGGCCTTTCCTGCAGCTGCCTTCAGTTGCTGCTTGTTTATGGGTCTTTCTGCCTTCAGTTTTGTCTTCAGTAAGTGAAAAGCAGCTCAGTTGGGTTGAGGTCAGGTGACTGACTCAGCCATTTAAGAACATTCCATTTCTTTGCTTTGAGAAGCTCTTGGGTTGCTTTCCTGCTATGTTTTGGGTCATTATCCATCTGTACTGTGAAGCACTGTCCTATCAGTTTTGAAGCATTTGACTGGATCTGAGCAGAAAGTAGAGCTCTATACACATCAGAATTCATCTTGCTACTTCTATCAGCAGTCACATCATCAATAAACAAAATTGACCCTGTTACATTGGCAGCCATACATGCCCATGCCATAACAATGCTGCCACCAGGTTTGAGAGATGCTCAAGATACAAGATGCTTCTAGAGACACTGTTGTCGGAAACATTGGCCTGCCATTCTCTTCATTACATAGAATGGCAATTGCCTCCCATTTGACTTATAAACTCCAGCTAATATCAGCAATCCAATGTACACGTTCAAGTCAACATGATCCAGTGGCTTCCAGATCTCATGAAACAAATGGCTTCCCTCCAAATTGGTCATGTCCAGTATAAACTTCTCAACTGGTTGTGGTATGAAGAGCTCAAAAGCTGATTGCATGTTATACACTCCAGTGACAGCAGGTCTGCCTTGGTTTTGTGGGGGTGAAGGTGACCTTTCTATACTACTATCTTTAGATTTCTATGGTTCAACTCCTCTTGATGGTGTCTGTGTTCCATTGTTTTAATCTAATGGAGCGGAATCTTTGGCAGATTCGTCCTCTGAATCTTCTTCACCTGAAGAAAATCTGGATCTTCAACTGTATCATCCTCTACATCTGAAGCACTCTCTGTTTCTGAAACCTCTTCCTCTATTTCAGTGTCACAGTGCAAAATCTGTGAAAATGCTTCTTTTTTTTAGCATCTATGTCTGACAAAGTCTGTTACAGCACTGAATGAAATGTAGGGAAGCTCCTTTTTAACAACTATATACATCAAAGACTTTATATTTTAGGTCTGCAATCTCTGAACATTAAAGTATCAGGGTCAAAATGACCCACAATACCATATTTGTATACAAATATTGTACAGACNCAGTGTAATCGGATTTGCATGTAAGTTCATGACCCTAAATGAGGAAAAGTCGAACAACCTCAGGAAGAAAGAGAGAGGACAACAAGTATTTGCAAGACTTCTCAAAAAAGTAAAAGGGTCAAATTGACCCATAACATAATAGGAGGGTTAACAACGACTTAGCTGAGTGCACCCTCTAGTGGACGCTTTTCCTACTGCACTATTTCATAGAAAGTACGTACTTGCTAGACGGTCCATGCACGTTGGTCAAAACGCTGAAGTTATTCCTGACCGTACGCAGACTGGCGAGGACCTGCAGTTCAGAAAAAAAAGGTTAATAGGTGCTCTACACACACACAAACACTACACACACGCACAGAGGAAACACTGAATGTGATCCAGTTGTGACATGTTTACCTGAGCGAACGGTGTGACGATGAGATCTTCACTGTGTCTGACAAAGAAAAGACTGATATAAATATTCTGGCATAAACATTAATGACAACACACACACACACACACACACACATAAAAAAACAAACACTTTATTTTTAGTCTGTCTGTCTCTTTCTGTCTGTCTCTATTCTCCTACGTACTTATCTATCTCTCTGTCTCTCTCTCTCTCTAAGATTTGATAATGGATGGACAGACAAGAAGACAGGCAGATAGATAGAGGCAAAAGAGATAGAAAGACAGATAGAAACACGAGAAATGGAAATAGAAATAAGAAATAGAAATAAAAGATAGGCAGATACAGACAGACAGATGTCTAGGAGTGCATAA
>CM074948.1:22772555-22785511 GCA_037577455.1 Pangasius macronema | reverse complement strand
CCCGAGACTCGAACCCACCACCTTCAGGTTCACCTTCAGGTTACAAGTCCGACTCTCAGACCATTAGGCCACGATTGTGGATGAACAAATCATCGTGGATGCTTTGTCTGTGCCTAATAAGCTACATACAGTTAGCACAAAAAAAAATCCTTATTAATTATGAACGAGAGATGAATATATGAATATATTTTCTTTATAAAATATGTCAAAGGAACTGTACTTCATGTGAGTGTTCAGATGATGTCACCGACAGGGAGGCTTGTCAGGAAAAAACGTCAAATCCGTCACAAAACGTCGCCACTGGCATCTGAGAGCATGTTTTATGCTAACTGAGAAGCATACGTCTCAGACAACGTTCCACGTATTAGAACTACCATTACGACTGATCGTGACTAATCTGTACGATGCGTCTTCGAGCATTTTAAACAGCGCCGGACAAGAACATAAATATTTCTCCTAGATCTTCACTCAAGGTGACATCGTGAAGTAGAGGTGGTTTTGTCTTCTTTATGATGTCGAGTCTTTTTGTTGTCGTCACATGCCCTAGCTGTGAGGCACTAAATAAGTCATGGACTTTTTTTTTTCTTTGGCTTTCTTGTAAAATATTTCATGAAGGAGGCTGCAAAGAGCTAGTCTGCTGTATGAATTCATCAAAAACAAATCAATATAAATATTGAACGCTCGTGAGCTGGAGGAGTTCGGGGTTAAAAAGAACCAACGCCGGTTCGAAATTACTCGAATAAGATGAACCTGCGGCTCCCGGAGTCCAGCTGTTTGTATTCTCCGTATCACTTAACTTCATGTAATCTGTCTAGGGAATGAATGAATTTTGACAGTACGTCATTGGACAGTGTCATAACCGCCACTTAGAAGAAACGGCTCGGCCTGATTTCCTATTCTTTCCCCTGACTCAGTATAAAGTGACATACATTGATTTGTGCCTCTCGAAAAGAAAAAAAGAAAGAAAAAAAGAGCGGTGGCTTTGATACGGCGGTCCTGATGAGAGTGAAGCAGTCTCCGAGAGAGCTCGATGTCTCCGAGTCACACACTGCCAGACCGCCCACAGGGACACACACATGGAGGACAGCTTTGCATGTCTTTCATGCAATAGATCTCTTGTAAGCCATTATTCCTCTGAATGCAGGCTGAGCATACCTGAAAAGGGATTACAGAACTAAATTAAGGAGCGACGAAGCTTTTAAATTGCAAAGCAGGCTTACTAATGAAAGGCTGAAATGACTTTACACAGGCCTTGCACTCTGCAGACTCCGGCTGGGTTTCACGTTTCCTCCTGTATGAAAAAGTTTTAGCTCGTATTGTTCAATAAATTAACGACGTGTGCTGGTGTGTTTGTGTGATTTGTATAGAAAAAAAACAAAAATGCTAAAGCACTAAACTTGACCAGTGATGGTACTCTTAACCCTCTACTGCATGAATTATGGATTTTTATTACTTGAATTAGTTCAAGAAATAAAAATAGATTTCAAAATTTAAAAAAAAACATTAGGGGGGTAGTTTGTAAATTGTTGCCATATGGCAACAATGTGCAGTAAAGGGTTAAGGGTTCTTTGGTGTGTTTCATGCGAATATAAAAGACCTTTAATTCTAATTTAATGTCCATCATTAGACTGTAAAGACCACTGACTTTCAGAGGGATACTACCTGCCCTTTTTTTTTTTCCCCAGATAAACAGAATCTGTATAATTCATTTAAATGCTACACACTCGTGCATTCTGAGTGGATGAAAGCCATTAAACTCTACCTTTAACCCACTGCCTTATTAATTAATAACATTACCATAAAATATCTTTAAGACAGTTCCACTGTAGAGGTTTAACTAGCATGCTAGGCTTATAAGATTGCAGCTAGCTGTCTACAAGCTTTCGCAGCAAGATGGGAAAATCCCAGCGCACGATCCTGATTGGCTGATCCCATGTCTCACCAGAGCAGCCGACAGCCAATCAAATATGATTAAACAACCTGTTTGTTTGATGCCTTTGGGGTGGTTAAATATGATGGAATCATACTGTTGACATCATTATAGCACATTTACGGCACAACCCACAATAACACGTGCGTATAATATCAGTTACGCTGTATGAGTGTTGTGATAAATAAGCGTTTGATTTCGGACTGATGTAAACTATTTCAAACCCATCCCAGGAAGAAGCAGAAGTACAGTTTAGCACATTTCTCACACTTCCATTGGCACAAACAGACAATCCAAACCTGCGCATTGGGATCGGTGCAGTCGCTTCATAACGACGGCTTTGAAACATGGTCGAAAAAGTCAGTCCACCTTTTTCTCGGTGCAGACGGCAGATAAGCGTTGATCCGATGCACCATTGTGCGTTCCTGCGCCACACACACACACACACACACACACACCTGACAGCATCCCAGCCCAATTTCACCATAAAGCCTGTGATTTAACTCAGGACTAAATGCAGCTTGGATTTGCATTATCCCCCTTTTAATAATGGTATTTTTCTATGGTTGTTTCCCGAGAGCCTCTCCTCTTCGCTACCCTACTCGCTAATATTACACAAGTTAAATTAATCCCTTTTCAAGTTTCGCCCGCCCCCCCCCCTTCCTCCCCCCTTCCCCCGCCCCTCCCTTTCCCCGCCCCTTTCCCCGCCCCTGTCCCTTGTTCACCGAGGCAGCAGAACAACAGCTCAGCCTCAGAGCTCACTTGCCTTCTCTCTTTCTTTTCTTTTTTTTTTTTATTGTCTCCATTTTTTTTTAAAAGACTGGCTTCATATATATTTATATACATTATATACCTTTATTATGTACACTGCAGCAAAAAAATGTTTTCAGTTGATGTGTAGATCAAAGTGCAAATACACATACCATATTCATAAAGCTGTATGCTGTTCAAATTTGCAGGAGGTTCTTTTCAATTATGACAAACATCATGTCATATCTTCTACATCGTCCCCCCCCTCACACAGTGTTTTGATTGTAGTCTCACAACAATCTCGGTACTGAAAGACAAAAAATAAGAAGAAGAAAAGAACATACGTGTGTGTGTGTGTGTGTGTGTGTGTGTGTGTGTGTGTGTGTGTGTGTGTGTGATTAGCTTGAGCAGAGTCTTGGCAGAGCTTTAGCAGCAGCTCCATATATCACCTTTCTTCTTACCTCCCCAGTTCTGTTGTCAAAAAAAAAACCTGCTTGTGGCAGGAAACAGAGAAATGTGAAATCAGAGAGTATGTACAGTGTGGCAACAAGGGGATCACCTTACATCTGAGCCTCTAAACCATGCGGGGATACAGCAGCTCGGAGACGAGTGATGGGTGCAGGATGGTAAAGGGCAGCGGGGCAGTTACTCACTGAACCCATTGCTCTGTGTAACTATCCTGCGGCCGGAGAATTCCCTCAGGCAGTAAACACACCAAACCCAGCCCACGGTACACGGCCCACGGTACACACTACACACCCAGCGAGCACTGCCTGACTGCACGCAGGATTCTCTCCTCTTCTTCTCAAAGTGCTTCGGCACTTCCCTGCTGATACGGTGCAGAAATTACCTCCCATATGCTTCCACAGGGCACAGAATAAGACAGCATAATTGCTTTTAGAAACTCTAATACACCTCTAACGCAGAGAGATGCAATATTCTCAGCATCTGTGCTATAATTTCCAGCTTACAGTAAGACCTGGTTAAAAAAAACAACAACAACAACAAAAACAACAACAAAAAAAATGCACCCAGTGCACTTAATCTGATAACTCTGTGCTCATTTGAATGCTGTTGTGATGCTGCTATGCAGACTCTAAGAAGCATTATTTCCCTGAAGTGCACTGTGCATGTAATTTTTTGATCACGGCATAAACACGGCACATCTGTAAGTCAGATTCTAGCAAACAATCCCTAAATCATGCCTCCTCCCTCCCGGCTGGAGGAGCCCAGGACGCTGATGCTAGTGCAGGCGGAATAATAACTCCCAAGCTGTTTCCTAGATAAAAGTTTGATGCTAAATGATTTCAGTACATACATTAAAATACTCCATAATTCACACACTAGCCAGCTGAGCAGTTTTTTTTTAATGCTTGTGTTTTTACAAGGCCGTGTGTAACTCCCGTTTGATCCACTTCTGTGTCCTGCGGAAGCCCGTGGAAGATAATTAGCCTACTGTTTCTTTCGCAGCACTTTCCACAAATAAATAAATAAATAAATAAATAAATAAATAACAAAAACATTTTGCTGTACAGAATAAAACGTAGATTTTTTTCCCCCCTTCCTTCCTTTAAGCAACGATGCAGTACCTGGAGCGAAGCCGCGGAGCAGGGCCGCGTTCATCGACTCGCTGTCTGTATTGATTGTCTGAGTTGTCGAAGAGGAAGAAAACGAAAGCAAGAACTACGGCGGAAAAGTGAGATGAAAGTTAATTGCAGCTGAAGGTTAAAACAACGTCCGGAGTTTATGGAAAGCAGGAGATGGTAATGACACCCTGTTATCATCATCACGGCTGTGTTGGCAAACGACAATCACTTGTGGTCCTGATTAAAGAAAAGAAAAAAAAAAAAATAAATAAAAAAAATCCCTCTTCGAACCGAGCAAATTTCCAGCAACACTACAAATGGCTTTTTGTTTGTCTGGTGTTTTGTTGGGATAAGTAAGCCTCCCGCAGCACTCGTCCACAACGCCTTGATGGATTGAGTGTCTGAAATAAATAATTGATGGAAATAAATGAACCGCAAGCCAAAGAGAACTGTTAATGCTTATCTCATTTTCACAACCCTCAGGGCTCGATTTAAATGTCATAACACTAATGTAACTACAATATTTCTTAACTTACACAGGGCCAAGTTCTGCGGAAATAGTATTAGCATATGTTATTCTGATATGATATCCTCCTATAGTATATGAATAAATCTTTTTTTTTTTTTTTTCAGTGTAACATTTTGCTCGGTCTGAACCATGCAACCTGTGCTGAGTGCTCGCTTTGGCTGCTTACGATGACGTTGATTTCTACTTAATTACAAGAAACGTAGCACGTTTTGCCTCACATTAGCATGGCTAGTGCTATTAAAATACTAGTGTAAATGAATTTAATAACTTAATTCAGTAATTCAGTGTATTCTCGACTCTAAGGACTGAATGTTCGAGCATCTGGTATTGTGCAAAAGGTTGTCTTTCATTGCAGATGTGATCAAGTACGTTTAGCATGGCTTCAGGTAATCTAGGTAATAATAGTAGTAATAATAATATAAAAGTGGCTAGTGGTTAGCATGTTTGCGTCGCTCCTCCTGGGCTGGGGGTTCGATTCCCACCCCCGTGTGTGCATATTCTCCCTGCACTTCGAGAGTTTCCTCCAGGTTCTCTGGTTTCCTCCCCCAGTCTGAACACATGCGTCGTAGGCTGATTGGCATCTCTAAATTGTCCGCGGTGTGAGTGTGTGCGCGATTGGGTTGGGTGTCCCTCACCTTGTGCCCCGAGTCCACTGGGATAGGCTGCAGGCTCGCCGCGACCCTGTGTAGGATAAGCGGTACGAAAAATGGATGGATAAACAATCCCAGCTCCCATAGTGTAGCTGTTAAACCTTAACTGAGCAGCATGAAAAGTGTCAGCACCTGAGCAAGTACATTTGCATCCAGTGTTACATGCATTTAAATCAAACCCTGAACCCATATCTGCGCTGGAACTGAACAGAACTCACGGAGGAACGAGTGAAGATTTTAACACTGACAATAACAATGTTCCTGTAATAACCGATTTATCTTTAACGTCAAGATTTTCACACAGCAGATGCTTGGTAACACCCTACCGCCCAGTCCGCCTGTATCGCTGCTACACTCCATCACTGCCTTGTGTGTCTACACCATGGACCGAACAGTAAGGAGTAAGGTTGCTTTAAGGCTGCTTATGAAGCGTTTTCCTGATTAATCCCATGCAGGACAATGATTCATCATGTAATGGTGCTCGAATCAGCTGTTCTTATGCTGTTGACAAGAGAATTATCCAGTTAACTTGAAGTAAGAAGACATTACAGTAAGAGATAGAGTTCTCAGTAAAGACACTAGGGCCTACTGAAGGTATCCCACAGAGCTGTGTACTGCTTCCCATTAGCGATTGTGTCATTGTGGTAAAGAATGCTAATTCGCGTTATGGTAACTCAAACCATTCTCACTCCCAGTGCGAGTATTGAGTAAGCATGGGCAGAAGCTTTTAGCATCACTCTATACGCTTTATTTTCGTCACTATTTTGACTCACTCACTAATCCTGATGTCAGTGAAAGCCCACTCGCGTCCTCTCTCAGACGCAAAAGGCAAACCCATTTACTGCCTCTGTAGTTGTTAATGTGAGACTGGGTATATGATGAGAGTGTGATTAATTAATTATCAGCTAATTAAGACTGATCTGAATGAATTTCAACCCGAATGAAGTCCATATTAAAGTAGCAGATGTTAATGCTATCGAACATGTGGATAGTGTTTTTTTGCTGACTGTTTTATTTGGCTCCAGATTTTCAGACTCTGACGTTTTCCTTTACGAAGGTAACACGTTTGAAAACGAGAGTGTACACTCGAGCTGGCATGGACTCCACAAGTTTGTGTAGAAGCTGATGTTCAATGTTCAGTTCGATCGAATCCATGGGCGTGTCGCCTGAACCTGTTCTTCAGGGAAAGAGATCCATTCCAAGGAACATCTGCGCTTTTGTAGAAAGGAGTTACGAACGTCATCATGTCACAGACGTGCTTAAATTTAAATCAGTGACCAACTCATCGGGCAGCATCTTGAATATTGAATATTTAGACTTTTGAACTTTTCTTTGTTTTGATTAGTTCTTTAAAACCTTCCAGTTATAATGCGGTCTCAGACTTTTCCTACTGTAGGACGGTCCTAGAATTTAATTTAGCTACAGGAAGCAGTTTTAGGCAGTCAAGTGTTAAAAAATATGATGAAGAGACTTCCACAAACAACTAATGGACCGTTTGCTGATAAATATGACCATATGCAGACAGGTCTAGCACTAAAGAACAATGCGAATAGAAAAAATCGCCAAATTGTTGTCCTTTATTATGGACCGTGTCTTGTTCATTCATTCACCTTTTGTGCAGCAGACCTTTGAAGCCCAAAGTTCACCCTCAAAGCCAGTTCATGCGTTTGCCTTGCGTGCTGGAGAGTTGGAGTGAATGGGCTTGGAATAGGATTAGAGAGTGTGTCAAATTAGTCGAGCCAAAGGCTCCTTTCGGCGCGCGTGCACTGACGCTACAGGCTTCTGCCCATGTTTCGATATTTGGCGCGTTGGGAGTGAGAGTGCGTTGGGTAAATTCCTAAATCCAGTTAAAGAAAACACAAAAATGGTGCTTGTTTGTTCAAATTGAAGTAGATGCTGTAAAAATACAGACGCTTGTGCAGTTCTGTGGAATAAACCTGAACCTACGGTCACAGACTTGAAGTAGATTACGTCAAAAAAAGAAACAAATGAAATCCTGTATTAATAACTTTGATTTGATTTTGACTAAGCCTAAATGTCAAGACTGGACAAGATGATTCGCTAGAGACCCTTCAGCAGGTACATGTAACATATGTGACATGATCTAAACAAACAAACAAATAAAAACAGATCAATAACTCCATATGGCTGAGGGGGTAAGGACACTTAACTCATTGCATGCATCATCATAGTAGACATGATTTTAGAGCAACGCTGTGTTCAAAAACAAAATGAATAAAAGCATGTTCTTTTCACAAATATAAATATATTTATGTACTGTATAATATATATACAACAAATTGCCACCATGAAGACCATTGGCTTTAAGGGGGAATGGATTAAAGAGCAAACTGGTAAAATCTTTGCTCTAAATACAGACAGTTTCACTGATTGGTTGTGCTGAAGCACTGTTTAAGGAGGATGGAGAACGGTGGTGTTTTTTCGCGGTCGTGGGGTTCAAGCTGGCGGAGCGGCGACGCGCCAGTCTGTCAGTCCCGTGGGCCGGGGGAGTCGCCTCCACCCTCCATCTCCCACTGGAAATTCTGCCCTGTCATTTGGTAGAACATATTATTAAAGGGCTTGTAGAACTTGTGCAGTCTGCGGATGACATCCGGCTCTATTTTGGGGTGTGTCCTGCCCTTGGACTTGCCAAGGCACCGCGGGGTGCTGCTGTCCTCAGGCTTCTTCAGGCAGGGGAAGCCTTTGGTCTTGTTGAAGTAGAAGTGCTTGTCGGTGACGATGCGCTTGAGACCCAGGAAGTCCTGCACCTTGGTCATTTCGCCGGCTGGATCCGTGATGAGCCGCTCGCCACTCACGAAGTGCATCTGTGACAGGGGAAAGTACTGGAGCCAGTTTTCTAGATGCAGCGCGTAGATGCCGATACGCAGCGCGCTCCACGAGGCATCGATTAGGCCCAGTGTCCGGTTCTTGAACGCGAGGACCTCGAACGTGGGGATCTCTGGCCGCTTGGACAGCGTCTGTGTGTAGTCTGAAATGGCTCGTGTCACTGGGTTGCGCACCACTATGATCAGCTTGATGTCCTTTGCCATTGTGTGGATGCGCTTTGGAGCACTGTTCGTCACAAAATAGCTGGGCGTTTTCTCCATGGTGATCTGGCCCTCCAGCGTCGAAGGCATTAAGTCCCTGAAATGCAAGTAGACCAAAAATTAGTAGAATAATAGTTCATCTGGAAATGAGTACAAACAGAGGGTACTGAAGAGAACACCCAGTGATAGCAGAGGTGCAAAATCAGTACAAAATTAGATTATAGGGGAAGAAAAAAAAAAAAAAACATACGGCAAGAATGTACAGCTAATTACATTACATCAAAAGAATGAAAATGATACATGGAGCTAGCATGTCTGCTCAGTGCTTAATCTGCGTTAGGAGCTGTTTTACTAGATAAGAGAGTTCGCTGCATGACATTAACGCTGTCTCGCCTGGGGGATTGTTTTGTTTGACATCGTTCCCGTGAGCTCAGCAGTCCTCCTCGTCTCTTTCGGACACACCTCAGTCTCCTCCGTCAACTCTCTAGTCTACCCTGTCCTCCTCCTCGCTCTAAGCTTAAGAGCACTTCAGCGCAGAGGGAGACGGTGATTAATTATGACGTTCCCTCGGATCATTTGTAGCAGAGGAGAAATGTCTCTGCCTACAGAGATTTATCGGGAGGGATAGTGGGGAGCAATTTGCCACTGCTGCAAATATTATGTTCAACTTTGTCCTGGGGACTTGGCTGAAAGATGAATCAGTGCACAGGCGCAAGTCGTTCACGAGCATAAAACAGGAAAGTCTGCGTTCCAAGAAACGAGACGTAATCTACGTTCTGTGAGCAGTTTACAGATCGCATCGTGACTTCGCTGTGCTTCCACTGTACTTTACTGTACTTTTAAATGTCAGCATGCAAAGTGTGTAGCTGCCGTATAGCTCACATCCGCTGTGTCTGTTGGATCAGAATCGATATCCGAGTTCACGGTTTGCTTCTTATGTAACAACACTTTACTTTGGGCTTGTGCGATATTGATTTGTCCCTGATCGTGGTTTTCTATTTTAAAATAACATGAGAAATGATTTCCTCATCCAGAAACAACGTCAGGCCAGAAAACACAGCAAAATGATCATTTCCACTAGGTTTGAGGAAAGGAGGGCAGGGTGGGACAGTGTGAGCTGAGATTATTAAGAGATTCCGCAGTAAACAAACAAAAAAAAACGCATCAGTGTATTTAATCACCTTCTAATGATCATCACAGCTAACATTGTTTGTCAAGTGTTATATCTGAGGTCTATTTAATCAGTCTGAGTCAAAACCGACCGCCATTTTTTTCTCTTTTGGACGAATTTTTGGCCAAAATGTTTCAGTAACATCCCTAATAAATATGAATATAAATATAAATATAATAAACTGACGTTAAATACAGACTTGTCTAATGCTAGCTAACGCAGTGACACATTTTATTTCACATGAATGAACGCAAAATATTCTCCATTTACCGTGACAACAATCAAGCGCATACGTAATGGAGGAAGTGGGCGGGGCTTCCGGGAAGCGTCTGGTAATATCGGAGAGCTCCGAACACCTGCGCAGATCGTTCCAGATTCACGTGTCGATCGGCTCATGTCTTATTTTACTCAGGAGATAAAATCTGGTGTGCATTTGAGCGTACGTTTGAGTTAACTCATGGAAGGTGCCAAGTCTGACACTCGTCTAATATATAACATAATCTGCAATAAACGTCACTGGATACCGTGACGACTTAATATCGTGTAGGGACGATAATATCGAGATATCAGACAAGCCTACTTAAGCCATAATCTTTGTTTTCACTGCTCTAACTGTAAAGCTTTCACTCGCTCTCTCAGGTCTTTCTCTTTATAAATGCCATGACTGCACTGACTTAATCATTCTAATCTAACACGTTGTGTGTGTGTGTGTGTGTGTGTGTGTGTGTGTGTGTGTGTGTGTGTGTGTGTGAAAGCCCCAGATGCACAAACATTAACCCAGTATAATGAATCCATCACTGGTACACTGGTACACTGGTTACAGAACTATATTTGCTTTTTAAAAAAAAAAAAAAAAAAGGATGATTTTTTTAATCATGCGGAAAACACATCACCTCTACCTTCTTTTTTTTTTAACCATACATTTTGCATTAAAAATATTTTGATATTAGTATAACAATGAAATATATATACTACAAAAATCAGTGTCATGGTTTTAATGGTCTAAATTTTTGATTATCACAGATGCTTGTATGAAGCAGTCAATTATTCGCAATGCGGCACATTTTAATACGGACCCCTAAATGAAACACATTAAATGGTGAACACACACACACACACACACACACACACACACACACACACACACACACACACACACACACACACACACGCACCCCTCTCAGCACATACAGACACTCACTTACAAGCTGCTTTGTAATTTCATCGCTGCACCAGCGTTGCACTCGGGGTGCGTTATTTCCCGACGGATTATTTCTGGCTGTACACGGTATTGAGCTATGGCCGTGTGGGATATCATGGGATATAAAACATATCTCTAGCTTGCATGGCACCTAGGAGCACTCTTAGTTTTCATTATGCACCATCAGTAACCTCTTCTTCCTCAGCATGCTTATGAAGGGCTACAGATTTTTTTCCCTCCTTTCAAGGTCTTCAGGAGCTGACTTTTGAAATTCAAGCCCAAACGAGTGTGAGAATCGACATAGAGAGAAAAAACCGGCCATGACAAATCACCTGAGTGGAAAGCCACACCCATGTTGAACACGGCGCCAAGTTGTCTTAATACCGCGGTCATGCTTCATTCAGGACATGCGACTTCTGCTCAAGGTAACCCTTTTCATTTAAGATGGGCCCATTACCAGCCTTTTGTCCTCATCAAGCCTCGGCACAACTCATTATACGTGTAATTGCGGAAATATGGAGATTACGCAGGCCCGATACCTTCATTTGTGATCGAGGTCGAACTCATTTGGATCGGGAGAGAATCAGTCATGGATGATGTACATTGAAAATGTCAAGCAGGACGCCGAGGTGGAACGGCAAACACAATGCTGATAAACAAGCTGATTTACCTACGCCTCTCCCGGCCACGCACTCAGCCAGAACAGACAGAACCCGGGAAGGTAAAAGCACCCAGGCATGGGTCGTTCAGGTGGGCAGATAAATAAAGCATGCGGCACTGCAAAAGGCACTTCTCACCATCTGCTGTTTACCTACTCAGACAAATCGCATAACATCCTGTGGCCTTTTGTTCTATAGACCTCGCCATGCTTGTGTAACACCTGGATATGACACTTAAGCACAATAAACGATTGTGTTTCACACGGCCTGGTGGCTTATACAATACTTATTTTTAGCCCTAATAACAAACGCGAGTACAAAGAGCAATTGTCTCCGAAAAAGTCATATTTCAGAGGCAGTAAAAGCCTGAATTAGCAAGTTCCTGAGAAAGTTTTAGATGTACTCTATAGCTATATTGCTATCAAACTAGCAGTACGGCTATGCAAAAGAATTAAAATAATCTGCGCTCGCTTTAGAAGGACATTCGAAAACGGCTTTGCTCTTAGTGCTTTGAAGTTAAAAGCTATTTAATGGCCACTCACCGTGAGCCACGGACAGGACGCCGAAAGATCTTCAGAATCACTTTACTCTGCTTTACTCGTTTCTCTGAATAAACCCATTCCCTACTTACCGCGAAGAGCCGTTTAGTGAAATCTGGCAAAACATAACATGTACCTTCAGATCCAGCGAACACAAAGCTCAATACATAGAGCAGGGAGGCATTTGCTGTACAGACACGACAACTGAAACGCAATTTTGAGGCTGCAGCATTAAAAAAGACAAGAGACTTTTTATTAAGCAGTGAATATAGCTGCTTTTTTTAAAGCGTCATAAAAATGACACTGTTCCATATCACAAATTCATGTATTATTAGTGCTGGTATATCAACAGGGACGTCCTCTCAGAGCACTGCTCCCAAAGCAGGGTCTCTGACAAGGGAAGGGAGTACAGTGCTTTAAACATTTCACAGCATTTGTGTTCGTTATGCCTAGAGATCAGCGTTCACTCGTCTGTAAAAATTCCACTTCCTAGTTCGAAACTGTTACTACAGTAGAGTTCGAGACATCGTCAGCGAACATCGCAAAAGGATACTTCTCCTGAATATAACTTTTGGCTCATGTGAAAGCTTGTCAGGTGAAGACGAAAAGGAAGAAGGGACGGCGATTTTACAGGAAGCACCTTAAAAGGGAATGTACAGGTCAATGTGAGCTAGCCAGCTAGCCGCGGTGCTATAAAGGGAGTGTAGCTTCTTCGGGATCCATTTTGAAACAGCGGCGCAAAAATAAACAGAACAGTTACAACCTGTGTCTGAAATGTCTCTCGATGCTAATTCTTATTTATAGTTATATAACTGGTGTAGGGGCAGTCGTGGCCTAATGGTCTGAGAGTCGGACTTGTAACCCGAAGGTGAACCTGAAGGTGGTGGGTTCGAG
>CM074948.1:22757847-22772543 GCA_037577455.1 Pangasius macronema | reverse complement strand
TGTGTGTTCACTACTGTGTGTGTGTGCACTTGGATGGGTTAAATGCAGAGCACAAATTCTGACTATGGGTCACCACACTTGTCCACAGAGTCACTTCACTTCACTAAAAGCAACAGCGTACGAGTAAGAGTGCGGTTCAGTATACTGAATTCACAATAAATTTCCAGGTAGAAACCCTTTAGAGAGCTGGAACTGTTAACTATCTTTGAAGAAACGTTTTTTTTTTATGTAAGACACAAAAATAAGAAACAATACATGTGCAAATCGAAAGTTCATATAAACCCTGTTTAGATAAAAGTGGTGAGAATGCTTTTTTTCTTCGCGTGTTATAATGAAGGTAAAGGGATGGCAGGGACAGATGCTATGTTTATGAGCAGATTAGAGTATTTTTTTCCTTTCATTTATGTGCTCTACAGAGTTCACTGGATGAAAGGCATCTAAAATCATTGTGTATTTGCTGGCTGTGCAGACAAAATCCTTTACATGCATCGGCTGGAGGCTCTTTTTTTTATAAGACTGTAAAACCTTGGAATATATTTCTTTTTGACAATTGATACGGAATAAGAACCTGTCATACAGTCTCAATGGCCTCAGTCTGAGAGAAGTGCTAAAGGTATTGTGAATATGGTTATGTGGGGAGAGAGAGAGAGAGAGAGAGAGAGAGAGAGAGAGAGAGAGAGAGAGAGAGACAGACAGAGAGACAGAGAGAGACAGAGAGAGACAGAGTTACAGCAGGACATAGTGTGACAGCTAGAGAGACAGAGACAGACAGAGAAAGATAAACACAGAGAGTTTGAGAGCAATAGAGACAGATAGAGAGATAAAGACAGATCGATACAGATAGAAAGATAGACAGAGAGATAAATAAAAAAGAGACAGGCAGATAGAGAGACAAATTAAGAGACAGAGAGAGATAGAAAGACAGATATAAAGACAGCTATACAGACAGAGAGTTAAGCAAGTGCAGACAGTGAGACAGATGGATAGCGAGACAGATAGAGAAATAGACAGAGAGACAGAGGGAGATAGAGAGACAGACAGGCAAAGATAGGGACAGACAGATAGAGGATATATACTGGATATATACTGACAGACAGAGAAATATAGACAAATAGAGGAAAGAGAGAGTGAGAGACACAATTAGGGCTAGACAGTGAGAGAGAGAGAGAGAGAGAGAGAGAGAGAGAGAGAGAGAGAGAGATCGACAGTGACACACGGCTCTGTTTCTGTAATAACATCAAATAAGGTCAGGCTATAAGTCTGTCTGATTGGTCCAGTAATAACACACTAATGACTCCTGCCAGTACTCTGTGTGTGTGTGTGTGTGTATTTTCTGTTGTTTGATGTCGTCTGCCATATACTGCTTTATCTACTCACAGATCGATTCTGCTGTGCTCAGTTTCAGCCACAGCAGAGTGCAGACACAGAGCAGACACAGAGCAGACGTCAGTGTTAATGAGCGCAGTGTAAACTCAGAGCTCTCCCTGACATTCTGCTGAATTTATTCTTGTATAAACATACACTTACACATTATACACATTCACACACACCTCACACTCAATCACTAATACAGGAAGCTTTTTCCCTGCATAATCACCTTCATGCTGAGAAATGCTCAGACTGATTTATTAGGATTGGAATACACGTGTAGTGAGGATTTAATGCCAAATTTACGCACACACTTAAGCACTGCTTGGACAGTTAGATGAGAGTTTTGTATGCTGGGCGGAGTTTGCCAAAAATGCGTGGCAGTTCGATAAAGGCCAGGGAGGTCAGCCGGCTCAACAAGTGACCTCTCCCTGTGTCTCCATGACAACAGTGCAGAGTAAGAAACTAAATACGAAAGAAAAAAGAAAAAAACTGAAATCGAACAACTGAATGTGAAAAAAACTGAAATCGAACAATTGAACATGAAAAAAACTGAATATGAATCAGTATTTAGACCTCAGACATAAGTAGAGACTTAAGCACTGCTTGGGCAGTTACGTGAGATTCACACACATGGGGTGGAGTTTGCCAAAAACTGAGGCGTGTCTCTGTTAAGCACTGTTCTTCAACTTGTACTTAAGCATTTTTGGATATGAAAAAACTGAACACAAAAAAGCTGTACACGAAAAAAGCCGGACACTTCAAAAAATTCATATGAAAAACTGAATATAAAAAAGCGAAACATAAAAAAAAAACGCAACATGAAAACCGAACACGAATCAGCATTCATACCTCAGACGTACATACAGGCCTAAGTACTGTTCCGATAGAGATACGCACAGTTCTGACCTTGAATTCAAGCACATTTTCTTACTCGAATCAGGAGCAGTATTAACTCCAGCACCACTGTCTGACAGCTGTGGGGAAAAAAAGCTGAAGTTCTGTGTCATTATTTTGACTTCATATCTCGTTATTTTAACTTAATAACTTATTTCAAGATCGTGACGACTTAGTTCAAGGGCTGACGCTGGAGACTCCTTCCATACATAAGCAACTCCTTACAGAAAACTTCCCCATATCAACAATTACACGTTTTTAAAATCTGTTTATGTCGAGTGTGAGCTGCCCAAATCGCTGTCAACGAGCTGTTACTAAAAAAGTGATAATGTATTAGAATGAGATTAATATAAACCTGTGATTTGTAGAAAATAAATCAACACCTTCTGACCAATCAGAATTCAGCAGTGCTGTGGTATTTACCTCGGTTAATTTTACCTCGCATATTCCTTTCTTACATGTCCAGTTAAAAAAGCAATTTAAAAAATGATCTATAATATCTAATTACTTTTCTGGGAAGTGAAAGAGATCAGATCGAATATATCTGCACTGTGACTGGAAGTGTGCTTTTAATTATTGCAGGATAAATAATCAGTATTTCCAGTGTCATAATATTTCTGAATTAAAATTTCCAAATGATCAGAATGCAAAAAACACTTTTTTTCATGCTCATATTTTGTCAGAATGCATTTCTCACACTTCTACACTATTTAGTCATTCGCTTTATTTATTCATGAATACTTTATGAGTAAGTGATGAATAATTTGGACGGATCAGCTCTGTGCATGCTTCTCTGACAGGGCAGCTACAGAAATCAGTGACAGATGGACGCCGCGGTGTGTCTCTCTTCTCATGTCTCTGGGTTTGACCCTGTAGGGGTTCCGTCTGTTCCATTGCTCATATAGTCTCACACACTTGTCTGCTTCTTCTTCACTGTTCTCTGCCTCTACACTGCTAAAGCAACTGAGTGTGTGTTTGTGTGAGTGAGTATGTGAGTGAGTGAGTGTGTGTGTGTGTGTGTGTGTGTGTGTGTGTGTGTGTGTGTGTGTGCATTACATTACTAAATACATCAGTAACTCAGAAGGCCAATAACTTCTGTTGGACATTGGTGATCTAGGACATTGTTGATATTAGACATTAGTGTCGGACACTTGCTAGACATTAGACATTAGTGTTGAACACTGGTGATATTGAACATTGTTAATATCAGACATTGGTGTTGGACATTGTTGATATTAGACATTAGTGTTGAACACTGGTGATATTGGACATTAGTGTTGAACACTGGTGATATTGGACATTGATGATATTGGACATTAGTGATGGACACTCATGATATTAGACATTAGTGTAGAACAATGTTGATAATGGACATTGTTGATATCAGACATTAGTGTTGAACGTTGTTGATTTAGGACATTGTTGATATTAGACATTAGTGATAGACACTCATGATAGTAGACATTAGTGTTTGACATTGGTGATATTAGACATTAGTGTAGGACAATGCTGATAATGAACATTGTTGATATCAGACATTAGTGTTGAACACTGGTGATATTGGACATTAGTGTTGAACACTGGTGATATTGGACATTGTTGATATTAGACATTAGTGTTGAACGCTGGTGATATTGGACATTGTTGATATTAGACATTAGTGTTGAACATTGTTGACGTTAGACATTAGTGTTGAACACTGGTGATATTGGACATTGTTGATATTAGACATTAGTGTTGGACAATGTTGATAATGGACATTGGTGATATTAGACATTAGTGTTGGACAATGTTGATAATGGAAATTGGTGATATTAGACATTAGTGTTGAACATTGTTGATATTAGACATTAGTGTTGAACATTGTTGATATTAGACATTAGTGTAGGACAATGTTGACGTTAGACATTAGTGTTGAACACTGGTGATATTGGACATTAGTGTTGAACACTGGTGATATTGGACATTGTTGATATTAGANGGTCCAATATCATCAATGTCCAACACTAATGTCTGATTACATCCTCATTCACTATCATCAACAATGTTCAATATCACCAATGCCAAATATTGCTCTGTCCAATATAACCCAAGTCCACCTCTAATGTCCAATATCACCAATGTCCATTATCAATGATATTCAAATATCCTATTATATTATATCTTATATATACGCTATAAAGCAGCTGCAGTGTCTAATTCTGAGATTCAGTCTCACTGTCAGTCACACTCACGTCTTCAGGCGACACTGTCAGCACGCTTCGGCTCTTCCTCATCCTCCTCTTCTCTTCCTCCTCTATCCTCAGGCAGTGTGTGATGAATGCAGATGAGACCTTCACAACGTCCAGATGCTTGAGGAGAGAGAGAGGAGAACAATCAGACTCTGTCAGAGAATCAGACTCATTTTCATGATAAAAAAGACAGCATGCAATTCATTTCAAGACATTCTGAACCTGAATCATATCGCTGCTCGATTCTGCAGAGACATTTCAAATGCTGCTGTCTGACTATTACAGTGTTTAGTACAATTCATTCGAACAAGTACCAGATACTGAGATAGGATAAAAGTATGGCTAGGAATTGATTCAGTCATTCGATTCACTGATTCAGATCAATTCTTTACGCATCTACCTTGGTGAATCTCAATTATTTTTTCATAACCTACATGATTTTCTTTCTTTCTTTCTTTCTCTTATTTCTTTCTTTTTCATTTTTGTTTGTTTCTTGGTTCATTTGTTCTTTCTTGCTTTCTTTGGAAAGCTTAATTTTTTTTACTTTTCTCATCTTTCTTTGTGTTTTCTTTGTTTTTCATTTGTTTGTTTGTTTCTCGGAGTGTGAATCCACTCCGAATTTCACTACATGTTGTACCCTGTATAATTACACACTTGACAATAAACCCTTTGAATCCTTCTCTTTTTTCTTCTACTTTCACTCTCTTTTTCCTTTCATCATTTCTCTTTCTTCATTTTTGTTTTTCTTTCTTGCTTTTCTTCATTCTCTTTTTTCTTTTGTCTTTCTCTTTTTGCTTATTTCTTTCTCTGTTTGGCTTGGATTTGATTCAATTTTATAGGCATCTTGAAGCATCTCTCTCTCTTTTTTTTTTTTTTTTTACATATTTATAACCTACATTATGATTTTCTTTCTTTCTTTAAGAATGTCTGGCATTTGATTCAATCATTCGATTTGATTCAGGGTTTTTAAATCAATTTTCTAGGCAGCTCATGTCTTTATTTTTATAATCTACATTAGAGCTTAAAAATACATTGTGCTTTATTGTGTTATTGTGTATCCGATGGCTGTCAGGAAATCTTCCGGATGGTTCGTTTCATTAGGATTGTGAATGTTAAAAGAGTGATAGAGACTTCTAGTGTCTGGTGTTCAAGAGAGGAAAGGTCACGCTGACCTTTAGCTGAAAAGTCAGAGCACAGAGACGTTTACTGAATGTGTCTGAACTTTCTGTGCTTCTTAACAGCGTTTAACATACGGCTTCATCACAAGCAGCATACACCTCCTGAGAGATCTCCATCACCTCCTGAGAGAGCTCCATCACAGAATACTCTCACAGAAACGTCTCACATGTGTCCTGAGAGATCTCCATCACATCCTGAGAGATCTCCATCACAGAATAGTCTCACATAAATGTCTCACACGTGTCCTGAAAGATCTCGATCACAGAAATGTCTCACACGTGTCCTGAGAGATCTCCATCATGGAATACTCTCGGAGAAACATCTCACATGTGTCCTGAGAGATCTCCATCACAGAAATGTCTCACATGTGTCCTGAGAGATCTCCATCACAGAAATGTCTCACAGCAACGTCTCACATGTGTCCTGAGAGGTCTCCTTCACAGAAACGTCTCAGATGTTTCCTGAGAGATCTCCATCACAGAAATGTCTCACACGTATCCTGAGAGATCTCAATCACAGAATACTCTCACAGAAACGTCTCAGATTGCCTCAGACTGAAACCCTGAGTCCTTCTTTCTCTTCTCCTTTCTTCTGTCTTTCTTTTTTCTGTCTTTCTCTCCTTCATTCTTTCTTTCCTTCTCTTTATCCTTCTTTCTTTCTTTTTCTTCTTTCCTTCTTTTTCACTATTTCATTAATTCTTTCTTTTTTCATTTCTGTTTCTCTCAGCCATTTCTTTCTTATTCATCTGCCCTTCTTTTTTGTTTTGCTTCTCTGCCTTTCTTTCTTTCTTTCTTTCTTTTACTTTTTCTTCTTTCCTTCTCTTTCATGTTTAATTATTTCTTTACTTATTTGTTTCACTATTCCCTTATTTCTTTTCTTTTTTCCTTCATTTTTCCCTTTCCTTCCTTTCTTTCTTAATTCCTTACTTTCTTGCTTCCTTTCACTAATTCCTTCTTTCTTTCTCTTTTATTCCAGTGTGTTCAGGAACAGGAAGACGATGCATTACACACTGATGTTGCTGCTCTACACCTCACACGTGAACCCTGTTTTTTACGGAGTGTAAAATAATCTTCTGAACGTTTTCACGTTTCTATCCTGTGGGTTAATTTTTTTCCAGGTAAATTTGCATGTTGATGAGATTTGCCCGAATCACTTGTGTCTTGTCTTGTGTTTGATAGTGTGTGTGTGTATGTGTGTGTGTGTGTGTGTGTGTAAAAAGCAATCTGGATTAGAAGAGCTTGAATAAGAAGCAATCTACATGTAATTTCCTGTATAGAGCTGTGAATGTGTTTAATGTGACACACACACACACACACACACAGGTCAGAGTGAGGACGCTCAAATACAGCATCATTGCAAATAAGGAGCTTTAATGAGAGCTGTGCTGTGTTCAGGTCCTGAGGTGTCAGACGTCTCGTAGCTGAAGAACAGCACAGCGTTCTCCAAACTGCTCACACTCAGCCCTGATCTTATATTACCCAATTTCTCACTCACTGCTTCTGAAAACAACTCAGTCCTGTTACCATTCGTTCTTCTCTTTTCTTTTTCAACTTTCCTTTCTTTCTTTTTCTTTCTTTCCTTGTGACTGTCTCTTTTTGTCCTTTTTCTTTCTGATTCTCTTTCTCAGTGTTTTCTTTCTGTTCCTTTCTTTCCTTCTGACTGCTCCTTTATCCTTTTTTCCTTTTTGTTTCTCTTTTCCTTCCTTCCTTCCTTCCTTCCTTCCTTATCACCTTTTTGTTTATCTGCCTTTCTTTCTCTCATTCATTCAATCACTCTTTATTTATTTATTTCGTTCATTCTTTCTTTCTTTTCTTTCTTTCTTTTTTATTTCTTTAGTTTTCTTTAGCTCTTATTTGTGAATGGACTTGTTGATTATATGCTTTACTACATTTTGAAAAGTGTTTTACAAGTAAAGAAAGGAAGAAAGAAAGAAGGAAAGAAAGAAGTGTTAACATAATAATGTAATTGCTCTCTCAGTCCCACAGCGATGGCCATATTGACCCTGGATTACAGAGCTGAGCCCTCGAGTCAGGAACATCAGCTTATGTGATGATACACAGTTCACTTTCTGTTAAGCCACAAGAGCAGAAAAATCCAATTTTACCCCCCCAGACAGACACACCCTCTGTGCTCTAATAAAACATAAATCACTAAAACAACTGTACAGAGCAACATCGTTTCATCTCTCGGCTTTAATCATATATCACTTTACACACAGAGAGAGGGAGAGAGAGAGAAACAGAAAGACAGAGAGAGAGGCAGACAGACAAAGACACACAGAGAGGGAGAGAGACAGATAAAAGGAGACAGAGAGAGGGAGAGAGACAGACATAGAGAGACAGAGAGAGAGGGAGGGATACAGACAGATAGAGAGACAGAGAGAGGGAGAGAGACAGATAAAAGGAGAGAGATAGAGAGAGACAGACATAGAGAGACAGAGAGAGGGAGAGAGACAGATAAAAGGAGAGAGATGGAGAGAGACAGACATAGAGAGACAGAGAGAGAGGGAGAGAGACAGACATAGAGAGACAGAGAGAGGGAGAGAGACAGACATAGAGAGACAGAGAGAGGGAGGGAGACAGACGTCTCTGTGATGTGTATATCATGTAATTGACTTTTCCTGGGAAATTCCCACTTTGGAATGTGAATCAATGAGTCATTGATGGCGGGTCACACACTGACACATACACACACGCACACACACACACACACACACACACACACACACACACACACACACACACAAACCATCAATAACATTAATTCACAGGTGCAGGTAGTTATGCATCTTAAAAGGCCAGTATCGCTAAATTTCAAACTCTGCATCAGGTTTTTACAAAACTGAAAAAAAACCCCTAAACATCGTGGATTAGCTTAAACATTGCAAAAGAAAACGTGAAACCTCGCCGTCATATGCTAATATCTAGCTCACGATGTAACATTAGCAAGACGATCTAACCTGCATCTTAACCAAAAACACCAGATCACCAAACATCAACATTACACAAAGTCAAAACATTACAATGGCCAAAATGTTCATGTGGAATTTGACCGTAAATACAGTTAACACAACAGTTAACATTTGCATTCAGCATCACACTGTCGCACAGATGACAGACGAGTTTACGCTTTTCTTTCTCGGTAACATGACAAACTGCAGACTTTTAGTCTTATTAACTTCAAGAGAGAGAAAAAAAGAGAGGCTGGTGAGAACAGCAGTAATAACGTAACTGAAAACAGGAAAACAGGAAATAACCTGTTTTTACGAGCAATCCACAACATTAAATGTAACTATAAGTAGATAAAAAGTGTGACGTCTTGCTCTTCAATAAACAAACTGCCTCAGAACGCTTCAGATACCACTGACTTTTACTCCGTGCTCATGTCCTTGTGAGTGCTATTTTTAAAAATTCCTTGATGATAAATGTCTTTACAGTAGCTACATCATTATGGTAATATGTTAGTATCGTTCTCAAGGCTGAAATATCGTGATGAAACACAGTATCACTGATGGAACAAAACCAAATAGGACTTTTTTCCCCTTCAGTATTTAAACTCCTCAGTGTTATAAATTCATATAGTTTAATAAATGTTGAACTGAAAGTGTCTGAGAGATTATGTTCATCATTTCTGGTTTCCGTCCATAAATCCATCCTGGAGCTTATCCCAGGGGACTCGGGGCACAAGACGGGGGACAACCCGGACGGGGTGCCAATCCATTGCAGCGCACAATCACAACACAACACACACTCACACACTACGGACAATATGGGAAAGCTAATCAGCCTACGACGTATGTCTTTGAATTGGGGGAGGACACCGGAATACCCCGAGGAAACCCCCAAAGCACTGGGAGAAGATGTAAACTCCGCACACACAGGGCGGAGGCGGGATTCAAACCCCCAACCCTAATTTCTAATTCAAATTTTTTTTTGTTTTGTTTTTAACGAAAAAAAAAGTTTAGAAGGCAGGAATAATAAATTTCTGAGGTTGACTGCGTTTATTACACAGAGCTCTAATTCACAAATAAATAAATAAATAAACAGCCACAATTCACAATGTTGCACAACGACGTTGCATTCGCCTTTCCAAGTCCACAACACCTGAGCACTTTGTTCAGATTCAGTTAAATGAACGGTGTTAATGCGGCATTTCGTTTTCAAGTCGTCACAGAAACAATGCCTCGGTTCTCGTTCTCGCTCGTGCGTCTCGCTCGTGCGTCCCCTGCTCGTCCGCGCGCACAGCTCTGCTTACCTCCGCGCACTCCTGTTCACTCCATCCGCTGAAGAAACGCCCAGTGATGGAGGGATGAAATGAAAGAGTGCAGTGTCTAAAACCTCCTGTCCCGTGAAAACTGCGGTGGGAATCTGCTGAAGGTGAGCATCTCCCTCCCTCTCCCTCTCCCTCTCTCTCAGGTTCGGAATCATTGACTCATTCCACACAAACGAGTCGCGCTGAATCGCCAACTGTTCGGTTCTTTCTTTCTTTTTTAAATGAACGACTCTTTGAACGACTCTTTGAACGACTCTTTAAACTAAGGCGCCCGGGTGAATCGGTTCACAACAATGAATCACGAATTGAATGTGATTTGGTCTGGTTCATTTGTCTTTGAGCGTGTTAGTTGTGTTTGACTTGTTCAGTGATCACCAAAACAAAACAAAACAAAACAAACAAACCAACAACACAAAAGAAAGCAAAACGAAATTAGTCGACTTTTGAGTGATTCGAGCAGGCGAGAGAATCGATTCTTGAGAACGATTCAAGTTCTTTTGTTTTAAGTGTAAATGTAACTGTAGTTTTAAATTGAATTAAAAATTAATTCAGTATCATTATGGCATTTTAGTTTGTTTTTCATTAAATTAACATGTTAAATTAGATTAAATTTTCAAATTGAATGAACATGTTAGATTACATTTAAAATTAAAATGTAAATTTGAATCGATTATTTAATTGTTTAAATACATGTAACATATTTAATGTAATAATTACTATATTATTATGATTTATAACTGTATTTTACACTATATATTTTTTTTAATTTCGCACTGGGTGGGGTTTTAGACCCAACCTCACAAAGTTCAGCTCACTTTAAATGGAGGTGTATGAAAGAACCGAATCAGTAAAGTGAGTCACTCCTGACTGACTCGCCATGTCCCCGTTATGAACCTGTGCAGGGTTGCCAGATTGCTTCGGTTTGGCATTTTTGGTATCCTAATTATTCAAAATGCACCCAAAAACTATAGAAACATTTAATAGGCATGCAAGTGTCATGTTAGTGCAAGAGTGTGAATGAATCCAAGGTAAAAAATCCGTATGATTATCATATATAATAAAAGAATGATAAATCAATATTTCGAGCACAGCCCTAATGATAGTGTTGGCAGTTGGCACTCGAGGGTTGTTAGACAACAAGTACACAGTGTACAATGTATAATGTATAGTATATAGTGTATAATGTATTGTACATATTATATTGTGTATAGTGAATAGCATAGTGTGTATAGTCCATAGATTATACATATTGTATTGTGTACAGTATATAGTTTATAGTGTATAGAGTATAATGTATAGAATATATTTTATAGTGTATAGTAGTATATAGTGTATAGTATTGTAAATTGTGTATAGCTATATTGTATACAGTGTATAGCATAGAGTGTGTAGTCTGTAGTGTATTTTACACAGTGTATAGAGTATAATGTATAGTATTGTAAATTGTGTATAGTATACCATATATTGTATATAGCATAGAGTGTATAGTCCGTAGTGTATTTTACACAGTATATAGAGTATAATGTATAGTACATATTGTATAATGTATAGCATATACTTTATCATGTATAGTAGTATATAGTGTATAGTATTGTGAAATGTGTATAGTATATTGTATATTGTGTATAGCATAGAGTGAATAGTACACAGTGTATAGAGTATAATGTATAGTACATATTGTAAAGTGTATAGTATATACTCTATCATGTATAGTAGTATATAGTGTATATTATTGTGAATTGTGTATAGTATATTTTGTATTGTGTATAGCATAGAGTGTATAGTATACAGTGTATAGAGTAAAGTGTATAGTACATATTGTATAGTGTATAGTTTATTGTATAATTCATATTGTAGAGTACAGCATTGGAGATGCTCAGTGTCCATATTTCCCAGTTGCCACAAATTCTTTTATTTTTTTCTAATAATAAATTCTGATATGAAATCTATCAGACATTATTTATGAGGTGTCCTCCTCCTCCTGCATGTTCTCTCAGGTTTGGACAAGCATCAGTGAGAACAGGCTCGACTGAGCGATGAACAACTGAACAAAGCAGATAAAGCCAGAGCGTCTCCACGGCCCACGTTCAAGGCCGATCTGAACATCAGAAAAACACAAGCAAAAAAATCTGTTTCCAGGCAACGCTCGTCCTGAGCCGCTGTCCACTGGTGGGCCCTTTCACTCGACCTGCCAATCGACTCCTCAAACGCTTGTATCTCTACAATAATTATGAATTATTCATTCACATCGATCTTCCCGAGGCAGAGATCTTCAACATGTTCAAATTTCAGGATCAATTCCACACAACACACTTCAGAGCCACACGTCTCCTTGTCCAATTGATACACTCGCTCTCTTGATGAGCACAAACTCACCTCCTACACGGAGCTTCAGGCACTTACTGGGAGCTTAATTAGCGATAGTGTTGGCTAACATGGAATCTCTGAGGTGATCACATGACATCACCACTTTTCTTTTTCATTTCTTTTGCTTAATTAAATTTCTTTTTTTACACAAGATAGTAAAATTCTAGCATTTGGCAACAAGCTAGGCATCTATCAATACAATAAGTCTACAGCAGTGATATCTGACCTTTAAGTTACTTGCTAAAGTTAGTATATCTTATCCAATTACAATGAACCTCTAAGTTCACTAACAAGCTAGCTAATACTTAAAACTATAAATAAACTAAAACTATTTTATTGTGCAATTAAGTGCATTAAATAATCTTTTAATTTGTAATTGAAATATAAGTCAATAATGTTAGCTAGGTTCTTGTTTTGATAATAGAAAATCCAAATTCAGTAGTTAACTATCTAATGTGTAATAATAGTATTATAATAGCATTGATTTATGTTTATGGTGTAAGTAAATGTAGAAGTTCACTAGCAAGCTAGCTAAATTTAGCTTTTACTGTTTGCTTTGAGCCAGCAGCCAAGATCACAATTCAGCTAATATTAGATTAACTATTTTATTGTGAACTTAAAACAAACATTCAGGTTTGATATCAATCTAACAATTAGTGGGTGAGGTAGTGCATAATTACAGTTTAGTTAAAATCAGTAGCCAGACTAGCCAGCTAGCTAAAATTACTAGATAAATATTTTTGGTGTAAGTAAAACCAGTATCTAAATTCGCTAAATGAAAAACAGCAGTTGAGTTTGATAACAAGCTATATAAGGCCGATCATATTGTTTAGTAAAAAACAAATAACAGTTAAATTAGCATGCTCACTAACAGTAGGTAAACTATCTCATTGTGTAAGTAAAACCAGAATTCATGTTTGCTAAGAAGCTACCAAATGTGGGGTGATTATTATTATTATTATTATTATTATTATTATTATTATTATTATTATTATTGTTTAGTTAAAATTAGTTAGCAAACTAACTAATGCTGTAAATAAAAAATTACAGAATGTAATTAAAACCAGTAGCAATGTTCTTTAATGGTTTTGTGTAATTAATACACAATCAAAGCATCCAAGTTCACTAGGAAACTAACAATTACTGGGTGATGTGTTATACAGAGAAGAGAAATTAGCCAGCTAGCTAAAGTATTTTATGGTGTTATTAAAAATAGCAGGTAAATTTGCTAACAATCTATGTTGACACTATTGTTTAGTTAAAAAAAAACAGTTGTTACTAGCATGTTAGCTAAAATTAGGTAAACTGTTTCATGGTGTAATTAAAAGCAGAATTACATTTTTGAATGATGAATTTCATTGTTTAGTTAAAATGAGTAGCCAAAATTAAGTAACCAGAATTTTATGACAGAATAAAAGCACGGGGATGAGTTGATTAGCCAGCTCACTAATGCTAGGTAAAGTATTATATTGTGTAATTAGAGTCAGCAATCATGAGGACCAGGACCATTTTCTAAATGCCTCAGTGTCATCCATCTTGTCTTTATGTTCCCCACACTTTATTCTGCTTAACAACAGGAAGGCTCCCTGAGGATGGAGGTCATTAGCGACACACCAGCAGTGCTCAAACCACAGGAGGCACAGAGACAACAAAACCCTGCCACTTTGCTTCTGCTCTTTCAGTTCCATAAATGGAGCATGAAATATCTCCAGACGTCACGTTTTCACTTGCTCTCTGGTGGCGCAGAACAGTGGAAAACACATTTCCTCAAAGCGTGTTGCTGTGTTAATTAAAGCACATTAGCAGTGAGTGCTCTCATTCAAATGTGACGTTAATGAAAATGGCGGTGGTATAGCAGTACCGAGCCATTTTCTCACAGGCTGTGTTCTGCTGCTAGTGTTCCTGGCTCTCAGGTGTCAATTGTGATTAGCGCACCCATAACTGCACAAATTACTGCAGTCTATTCCATCCTACATCTAAGAGACATTTAGTCATTCAGGCATTAGCATACTCATGCAGCAGACAGTGTTTTTGCTTGAATCTGAATGCTTTTGTTTCCACGCATTTCAGTTTAATTCATAGTTAGATTCATAGCATAAAGTACACTGTATCAGAGTCATTTCAAATTGATTCATAGACCAAAGGTACACTGTATGTGAATCATTTGAAACTGATTCATAGACCAAAGGTACAATGTATGTGAGTCATTTGAAATTGATTCATAGACCAAAGGTACACTGTATGTGAGTCATTTGAAATTGATTCATAGAGTAAAGGTAATAGAGTTACTTGAAACTGATTCATGGATTAAAGGTAGAGTGTATCAGAGTTGTTTGAAATTGATTCTTAACATAAAGGTGATAGAGTTGCTTGAAACTGATT